>JAOSBN010000179.1:46732616-46754689 GCA_027563595.1 Erythroxylum suave
ATGATGCCATGTGAGGTGTTAGTAGTGATTGCTCGTAGCGCACCCTTATCGTAGGATATGTATCGGGATGACCTACGAGCGTCTCGGTGTATACCCTATGATGAGGGGGTGCTACACTTAGTTTAAGGAATGCTATGAATTCCATAATCATTCCGAAAATGTGCAAGTTTTTTGGTAGCCCAATCTCTTGTAAGCTCTACCAAGGAAGCAAAATTTCAGATGTAGAGAATGAAATCCTAATAAAAGGGGTTCTATAAGTAGAGCTCTTGGTAAAGAATTCAGGAAATACGCTATGTTTGCCATTCCTAGGGGTTGAAACCAATAATTGCTCATCTTAACAATAAACAAGCCCTTTTTTGGGACTCCAAAAGCTATTTGGACCTAAGATCTTAATCATACACACCTTAGAATTTTCACTGCCTCTGAGAAATATCCAAATACATCATAATTCTTGATCAAGTGGAATTGTTCCTTGTAACTATCTGATAGGAAAGAAGTATCCAGAAACAACCAACATAAGAGCATGAAAGAGAGCTCTGAAACTGAGTACTTCTTGAGTTGTAGTTGAGATACCAAAAGAGTACATTTAAGAATAATATCTTGGACAATCAAGTCAAGATTTGATCCTGCAAGCAACAAAATAATTACAAAACTCTTTCATATTTGATTTCCCAAAGCCAAAATCACCTAAAATTATATAAAATGATTAACACATAAATCATAATAAAACATGAACCATAATTCGTACTTATTCCAAAGCTTGATCATTTTGTTATTATATCCCTTGAAACATTTTTGAAACTAGCTCATCTTAACCACTTCAGATGGACAAGTGTTTGAACTCTAATAATATATATAAAACGAGTTGAAAGAATTCTATAATTATTACAGAGGGAGTTAGGTAATGAGTATTAGCTCTCTTGGAGCCCAAACCTATTTATAAATTTTTTATACATTTTAATAATATAATTGAAATTCAATTATAATTTCTATTAAACATTAATTAAATAAAAATTATATATAAATAAGATCTAACATCTCATATTTAATTATAAAGTTTCTCAAACTTTATAATCAAGTCTAACTTTATTAAAATATATTTTCCCTGTTCAATCTATTCCTTGTGTGTGATCTATTAGGTTCTCAAATATGTTAATAATGGATATAAATTATAACCCTAAGTTATATTTAGTATTATATAAATTAAACTCCTTTAATTTATCTTTAATTCTTTAATTAGTATTATATAAATTAAACTCCTTTAATTTATCTTTAATCTCTAATTATAAAATTTATATCTGTAGATTAAGATTGATGCCTAGCAACACATCATGTCCACCCAAATATTTAAGAATATCAAAATGATTTTGACTATTCTTTTTGTGTATGGTTTTTTTGTGTAATTTAACCCTTTCATCGTACAATGCTCTGATTAGACATAGAGTATTAAATTACTGTCTACTATATCATGAGTCCAACCATATTAGTTCTCTACTATTAGTAATTGATTCAATTAATAACATTTGAAAACTATTTTACAAAGTGACATTACACTTTGAAAAAGTAATTTTTAAATCAATACTAATCATGAATAATAACACATTCTTTCTAATTACTTTAGGGTGATAATTCCTATATTGATTACTCAACTTCCTCCATATAGTTTATGCTACTTCCAATGACTACTAATTAAGCTATCCTTAACTAGAACGAATCATAGGTAATATCAAAACATAATAATCCCTTTGCAAGATAACTTTGGAAATCTCAAGTCAAAGAATTACTTATATATTCATCACAATGAGAATTTCCTTAAACATATAAGTAATGTTCCAAATGGATTTTTCATATGAGATCAGTTTAGTAAACTTGTTCTCCAGCAAGTACCTATACATTTGTTTAAGTATCCTCATACTTTAGTCTATAAGATCGACTAATTTCTTCATAAGGAAATCATAATGCGTGCTAATCTTTATATGCTCTATTAATATCTAATCTTAACAATGACAGGGAACGATTTAAGGATAATACATGAATGCAATATAAATCTCATAATTATGATCTCATCATAATTTCATTTGCAATATATATTTCTCCTATGGACTTTATTATATATATCTAAATATATATAAGATAAAAAATGACTTTAAATTATTTTGTCTCTAAACTACAACCAACTTGTTGACTGAAGGATATAAACCAACATAATTCCTAGTCCAATGTCCAAATTTGCCTCAAGCCACTTTTAAGGATTTATTTTAAGAATTGACACCGATAAAGGCTACACTTTTTTATGATTATGTAGTAATAAGGACTTCATAAGTATAGTCAATTCTTAACCGTACAATCCCTTAAATTTAATTAATTCATTACCTATAGGTTAGAATAGTGCTTCTATTATTGTTAAATTAGTGAGTCAGTTCACTCAAACTACTTGGATATATGATTATTTTTTAAGAATGAAGCACAACTAAAATTTTCACTTCTTTTTTATAGTATCAAAGCCCTCCATCTTAAATTGTGAGTCTTTTTATTTATTTATATAAAGTTACTTAGGTACCTCATTCTCCCAAAGTATCTTTTGCATTTCTATGGTATCAAACACCTTATACAGAATTACTTATTGAATAGATCAAAAGTAACATTTTCCCCTATCAATGTAAAGAGAAATTGATTTTCTCTATATTATAAAGGATCTTGAAACTAATAATTTTCACATACCTAGATTTGATGAAGAAGACATTATTTTTTATCTTAATAACAATTACCTTCTCTGAGTAGAAAATTTGTTTTGTCTCCCCTTCCCCTTTTCTCTTTTTTATACGTTTTTTCTGATGGATGTGTAAGTTTTTCTTAAAACATATATATTAGGGTAGAGAGAGGACCAATTTTATGTGTGCCTTTCTTTTAATCTGACACGTCCTTTAAGTTTCAATATGTAATTAATTAATAGATGAGAATTTTATATATTAATAATTTCCCAATAATATTAGACTGAGTAGTTATATCTGAATAAGAAGTTACTAGCCTCAATCCTTAATTTTTAGGCCACTTGAGAAAATTGTCTTATGGAAACTTCTAACAATCTCCCACCTGGCCTAAAATTGGATGAAACTAATGCATAAGTATGGTGCATTTATAATTAAGCACCCAAAGTCATCATCAAAATATCATAATTATCTAAATATGATAAAACACTAAATGTGGGTTATGGCGATTGTATATTTATTACATAACATGCTCCCTTCCATATATCACAAATACCAGTGCTTTACCATCCTAGACCTATAAATGACACATATATTTTATCATGGTCCACAGTAATGTTTCTAGTAAATTCAAGTTATGACATGTCATAATACAATTATGTGCACGTTATAACTATAAACTATAAATGGTGTATATTAAAAACACATCAATGAGCTCAAAGTGTCAACTTCATTAGATACATCATTTAAAAGGATAACCAAGAACCATTCTTTATACATGTTCTTTAAATGTCTTTGATTATAAACCTTTAGTTAATGGATCTGCTATTATAAGATCTATTCTAATATATTTAATAGACACTCTCTATTTCTGAACCTCCTCCTTAACAGCAAAATACTTTAACTCTATATGTTTGGCACCTCTTTAGTACTTGCCATTTTTGGAGATGAACATTGCTGCAAAATTATCATAATAAATTTTCAGTGGCTTAGTAATAGTGTTGATAGGCTAAAAGCCCAATTTGGGGCCAAAAGTTGTTGGGTTTGATTAATTTAGGGTCAAACATTATAATCCACTCAATTAAGGTCTAAAAGTTATCAAGTCTACCCAATGTTAGGATATTTTGGATGGAAATTTAACAGTGTCACAAATGCACTGTTAACTCTGAGTGAGGTGTCTCTAAGTCATCTAATGGTGCAAACTTTACTATGCCTGTCTTTCCCTCCAAAAACTCATGACACTCGCTCAATTCTAGGGTCCTTCAACCTCAGCCATTGCACGGAGCTTGATGATTAACCCTTAGTAAACTTTCCATCACTTATATAACTCTCCTTCTTCTTCGATGGAGACTCCACTTCTATTGAACTTGTAATCATCTTATGTGGCTCATCATCTTCATACTGCACATATTGGCAGGATCTTATGAAATATAGAGCAATCGAAAGATAAAAAACCCTAAACCTATTAGAGAAATAGAAAGTTAAAAGAAAGAAACTAAGGAATGAACATGGTGAACATCTGGTTTTCATAAGATTCTAGAGGACAACTGCATCAACCAAAACCATACACTTAAAACTTGCCATTGGAAATAAAAATTGTACCATAAATTACATGAAATTGATGACTCAGAAGTGAAATTTTAATCCAAAGTTCATGTCTAATAGTGAGACTTTAAGATTCATGCAAGATTAGACTCACAATGGTGACCAAGTTCTTGAAGAACCCTTATCAGTATCCTTCTGAAGTTGGCATATAGTATAAATCTCAAGTTCGATAAAGCTTGCATATAGGGTTAAAGGGTTTTTTTTTAAACAAAAGATTTAGAGAATCAAAGTGATCGAGGAAGCTGAGCTATTTAAGAAAGGAAGATGCTGGAAGAACTTAATTGACCATGGTCCAAGGAAGACGTAAAGATAAAGCAATGGCAGATATGAAGCCACATAGCACATTTCACCATCGATTAACTAAATGTGAAGGCAGGCAAATCTTTATCTTATCATTTCCTTTCTCACACATGTTGAGCAATCATTGTCTTAATAAATAAGACACCTCACTCAGAGTTAACAGCGCGTGTATGAAACTGCCAAATTTTAGTCCAAAATAACCTAACATTGATCAATCAATTATGTTTAGACTTTAATTGAGTTTATTATAATGTCTAGCCTTAAATTGATCAAACCCAACAACTTTTGGCCCTAAATTGGGCTTTTAGCCAGCATTAATAACCCTAAGTCTTGAAATAAAGTTCCGCAACCATAATGCATATATTGTGGCTTCAAAACATGCCATACATTTTACTTCCATGATGAATAAGGCAATGACAGATTGTTAGCATTTTTCCATGATATTGCTCCTTTAGCAAGAAAGAAAAAATAACCATAAGTTGACTTTCTACTGTTAATGCATACAACAAAATTTAAATCTGAGTATCCAATCACTTCCAAGTGATTAGATCTTCTTTACATGAGCTTGTAATTCTTTGTTCCTTGAAGATATCTAAAAACTTTCTTTGCCACTTTCAAACGATCAATTCTAGGGTTACTTTAATACCTGCCTAGCATTCCAACCATAAAACTAATATCTAATCTTGTACAAGTTTATGCATACATTAAACTTCCTACAATAAAAGCATAAGGAACTGATCCCACTTGCTTTCACTTTATATCATTTTGAACCGGAATAGTTCCGCAAGAACATTTTTGCATATTAAATCCCTTTAGAATTCTTTCAATATAGGATTTTTGAGACAATCCCAATAGTCCTTGTGATCTATCACAGAATATTTCAATTCCTATCACATAAGGTTCCTCTCCTATATCTTTCATTTCAAAATTCTTTAAGAGATGTTCTTTTGTCTCATGTTATATACCCAAATCATTAGTAGTAATCCAGATATCATCAACATATAGGACTAAAAACAAAAATTTTTCTCACATTGATGTTTCAGTATATACAACGATCAACAAGATTTTCTTTGAAAGAGGTGATGGTTTCATTAAACTTAATATACCATTTCTTAGAAGATTGTTTAAGTCTATGTATTGATTTCTTAAGTTTACAGACCATATGACCTTTTCCTTCAATTAAAAACCTTCGGGTTGGTCCATATTAACTTCCTTTTCAAGATTTCCATTTAGAAAGGTTGCTTTCACATCCATTTGGTGTAACTTAAATTAAAATGAGCTACTGTCATAATAATACACAATGAGTCTTTCTTTGAGATATATGAAAACGTCTCTTTATAATCAATGCCATTCTTTTGGGTATATCCTTTAGCAACAAGTCTATCCTTATATTGTTCGATATTGCCATTCGAGTCCAGTTTGGTCTTGAAAACCCATTTACATCCAACTCTTTTGGAATCTTCTAGTAATTCAACTATGTCCCAGACTTTTTATCATTAATGGATTTTACCTCTTCCTTCATGACATCAACCCACTTTTTTGACTCAACACATTTTGTGGCTTGTGAAAATGAAACCAGACCTTTATTAATTACAATATCAAGATCTGATTCTTGCAAATAAACTTCATAGTCACTTGAAGTAAATAATTTCCTTATTCTTTGAGATCTTCTCAAAGGTATTTCTTATGACTCATTTGCTTTAAATTTGTGTGAGTTAGTTTCTTTAAGGGATATTTCATCATTCAAATGTTGCTCGTTGTTGTCAATATGCTCTTCAATAATTGGAAAGACATTTGGAGCAACAATGGATGAAAGAACACTTACAAATAAAGGAACATTTATCTTTACTTCCTTTTACGTCCAAAGTTCTTTGTTCCTCTCTCCCACTAACTTCATCATTTTCAATAAATTTTGCTTCACCAGTTTCCACTATTCTTAGAGTATGGTTTGGACAATAAAATATATACCCTTTAGAGTTCTCTGGATAACCTATAAAGTAACCACTAATAGTTCGAGAATCCAATTTCCTTTTATGTGGATTATGAACTCTTGCTTCTACTGAGCAACCCCAAACATGTAGGTGCCTTAAAACTATGTTTCCTATAAAGGAGTTTTTTTGGATGATTATTAGTGATAAATGTCACAAATTTAAATTTGAAATACCAAGATCTAAGTGAATATTGACACCAAATTCAAGATCAATTATACCTTTTTGCAGTGGAAATGGGAAAAGGAATTGGTATTATCATAAAAGAGCACGTCAAACGTTGTGCCTCTATTAGTATCCACACATACACACACGCATACACACATACAAGACTAAATATCACGCAGATGATGTGATGTTTATTAGGGTTGTGATTGGAAGACCATCCATTTTCTAATCACCCATATATCTATATATCTAGCAAAACCCTAATTAGTTAAGTGCGAATTTGATTGGGTCCAAATTTGAATTTGGCCCATTGAATGTTTCAACATACTTGGTGTGCAGTCTTGTAGGCTTGTTTAATATTAGCAGCAGGCCCAAACTTCTTTTAGGCCTACAAGTTATAAGTAGCCTCTAGTAAGACATTATAACTACCCAATATTAAATAAGGTTGGAATACGACACTACCTGAAGCACAACTAATAATTTCTACAATTAGTTTGTGGGGCATACATTAATAATCTCGCACTTGCATAAGAACTAATTATCCATATGTAGTCCCTTTGTCTAATAACATCTCGATAGAGCATAAGGTAGAAAATAATGTCATCCTTATTAGGCTCAATCTAGTTTCTTGGTCTCTGAGTTAGATTGTGAAATAAACGACTAACATTCACCTTGGTTGTGCACAACCAAGCAATTTTTCAGTCTCAACTCATCGAGGGGCCCAGAGATATCATTCTCCCATTGTATAGGAGAGAAAATTTCCATCTTGTTTATCCACGCTCCTCCGTATGATTTATAGCATGCCCAAGCATTGCTTTTACAATCACCTTTTATAATTGACGATTGACAATGTCAAAACAAACTATTTCTCATATAGGAAACTGTGATAAACTTAAGTTAAAGGACTATACTCAATAGTTGTGATAAGAACCACTTACGAAAATTATATAACAATCATTAAAGTGTTCTCATAGTGGTCAATCTAATTGTATATTCTCCAACACAAACTGAAACATGGTCATCAGTTAATCAACATACTAGTGTTGATAGTCATTATTATCCTTTACATTAATGACATTGACTAAGGACTTTTAAAATAATTGCATCCATGTTACAATAGGGTCTTATGACCAAGTCATGCACTTGACGGCCAATTGTGAGATACACATTATTCGTAGGATCATAATTCTAATTTATTTATAACTCCATTAAATATTAACAAAACAAACAATAATAGGGTATTATTAAAGGATTATCCAAAAATAACATGTCCTAAAATTTCACTCTTACATGATCATACATCCATATGTCTAATACCTAATGCTCTAGTATGACAATCATACTTAGCCTGTAGGAGAGGCTCAGTCAACGAATAAGCTATATTAAGATCTGTTGACACTTTGCACACCTTCACGTGACCTCTTTCAACAATGTATCGAATAAGGTGAAAACACCTGAGTATGTGTGTGGTATTCTGATGAGATTTTGATTCCTTAGCTTGGGTAATGACACCATTATTATCACAATAAAGATCCACTAGATTCACAATGCTAATAACCACACCAAATTCAATGATGAACTTTTTAACCCAAATAGCCTCCTTTGCTGCTTCTGAAGCAGCAATGTACTCAACTTCTGTTGTAGAATAAGTAACTGTGTCCTGCTTAGAGCTCTTCCAACATACTGCTCCACCATTTAAGTAGAATACCAATCCTGAATACAATCGGAAATTATCTTTGTCTAATTGGAAGCTGACATTAGTGTAACTACTTACAATGAGCTCTTCTCACCTTCATAGATCAAGAAAATACCCTTAGTTCTTCTCAAGTACTTAAGAATGTTCTTAACAACTATCCAGTGACTTCACTTAGATCTAATTGATATCTACTCGTCATGCTCAAAGCATATGCAATGTATGCACGAATACACAACATGACATATATGATGGATCCTATAACAGATGCATAGAGATCCTACTCATGTGGTCTTGGTTATCTTGTGTCGAAGGTTACTGAGTCTTACTTAAAATTATGCCATATGATATAGGTAAGAAGCCTTTTTAGATTCTTGCATATTTAATATTTGCAAAACCTTATCGGTATAAGTGCTTTGACTTAGTCCAATAAGCCTTTTTGATCTATATCTATAGATTCTAATACCCAAGATGTAGGCTACCTTGTCCAAGTCTTTCATCGAAAAATAACTTCCTTACCAAGCTTTCATTGATTAAAGCATAAGAATGTCATCTCCAATGAGTAGTATGCCATCTACATATAAGAAAAAGAAAATAATTGTGCTCACACTAGTCTTTTTGTAAATACAAGGTTCTTCTTCATTTATGAGGAAACCAAACTCTTTAACTACCTCATTAAAACGAAGATTCCAACTCCGTGAAGCCTGCTTCAATCCATAAATGTATCACCAAGGTTTGCATATTTTCCCAGCATTTCTAAGAGATATGAAACCTTCAAGCTGTGTCAGGTACACATCCTCTTCTAGATTTTCGCTAAGGAAAGCTATTTTCACATCTATTTGCCAATCTTACAATCATAGTATTTAAAAATTCCTAAAAGGATGCGAATGGATTTAAACATTGCAACTGGGGAATAGGTCACATGATAATCAATACCATGAATTTGGTTGAAACACTTAGCCACCAATCGTGCTTTGTATACATATACATTGCCATCCATATCAACTTTCTTCCTAAAAATCCATTTACACTTAATAGTTTTTACACCATCAAATAGGTCAACCAAAACCCATACTTTGTTTTGGTACATGGATTCCATTTCTCACTCTATGGCCTAAAGCCATTTGTCAAAGTTAGGGTCCATTATTGCTTTAATGTAGGATGTAGGTTCATCATCCTCTATCAATAATAGATCATGATGTTCCGTCGCCAAGAAACATACCTTATAAGTTTGTGATAGACCCTTTCAGACCTACATGGGGCTAGTATTATAGGTGTAATTTCCACAACTCATTATAGATTTAAATAAGGCTCTCTTGGGTTGGAGCATTCTCCTGTGACTCTTGAATTTCTTCAAGGTGTACTTTACTTCCACCAGTTCTTTTTGAAAGAAATTCTCCCTCTAGAAAGACACCATTTCAAGCAACAAACACTTTGTTCTCAGTGGAATTGTAAAAGTAATATTTTTTAGTTTCCTTAGGGCAACCCACGAAGAAGCACTTATTAGAATTGGGTTTAAGCTTATCAGATGTTAACCTTTTAACATAAGCATCACATCTCCAAATCTTTAGAAAAGACAAAATAGGAACCTTTCCTGTCTATATCTCATATGGTGTCTTTTCTACTGCCTTTGATGGACTTCTATTTAGTGTAAATACATCTATTTCAAATGCATATCCCCTAAAGGACAATGGAAGATCTGCATGACTCATCATAGATCGAACCATATCCAATAATGTTTGATTCGTCCTTTTAGACACACCATTCCATTGCGGTGTTCCAGGTGGAGTGAGTTATGAAACTATTCCACACTCTTTGAGATGGTCATTAAACTTTTAACTCAAATACTCACTACCTTGATCTAATTGAAAGGGTTTTATTGTCTTGTCAAGTTGGTTTTGTACTTCATTTCGAAACTCCTTAAACTTTTCAAAGGCTTTAGATTTATGTTTCATTAAATAAACATATCTATATATATTAAGGTCATCGGTAAATGTAATGAAGTAATGAAAACCTCTTTTAGTAGTAGAATTTAATAGTCCATATACATCAGTATACATGAGTGCTAATTAATCACTAACCTTCTCACTGTGTCTAGTAAGAGGCATTTTAGTCATTTTTTTAATAAACAAGATTCACATGTCTCATATGATTTAAAATTAAAAGAGTTTAAAAGTTCATCATCATGGAGTTTATGTATTTGTTTCTTGTTTATATGTCCCAAATGACAATGCCAAAGGTAGGTGAGATTTGAATCATTAGATTTGAACCTTTTAGTATTTATGTTATAGATAAGCCTTTCTAAATTCAGAACATAAAGCCCATTCTTTAATTGGGTGTTATCATAAAATATGTTATTACGAGAAAATGAACAACAATTATTCTTAACCATAAAACAAAATCCTTTCATGTCTAAACATGAAACAGAGATAATATTCCTACTTATAACAGGTATATAATAACAATTATTAAGTTCTAAAGCCATGCCTAAAGGCAAAGATAAATGAAATTTCCTACAGCTAAAGTAGTAACTCTTGCTCCATTACCTACGTATAGGTCCACTTTGCCTTTTTTCCAAAATTATACTATAATGTAGTCTTTGCGTATTTATATAAATGTGAGAACCACAACTGATATCCAAGACCCAAGATGTAGAACTAGAAATAACAATATTTACTTCTATAACCAATATACCATAAGAAGAAGTGTCATTACCCTTCTTCTTCTTTAAAATTTCCAAATATTTCTTATAGTTTCTCTTCCAATGACCGCATTCATTACAATAATGGCACATATTATCATTAGAAGGACGAGGCTTGGTCTTGGGGTAAGGTTTGGGCTTGTTCAAATTCTTAATCGTACCTTTGCCCTTGCCCTTCCATTTTATTATAGACTTTTTTCCTAAAACCTTTCCCTTTTTAGACCATAAATACCTTAGGGTAGGGTCCTTCTTGATTTCTGTTTAGTAGTTTTAAGCATCCCATGCATCTTAGTCAAATATTTATTCAAGTTATGCATATTATAGTTCATAACAAAAGTATCATAATCATTTTGTATAGACTGAAGGATGATGTCAATAGCAAACTCTTGGCTAATAGGAAATCCCAATCTTTGCAAATTATCAACAAATCCAATATCTTTATGACATGTGCACTAATTGGGCTCCCTTTTGGTAATTTTCATTCCAATAAAGACTTCACAGTTTGATATCTCTCAAGTTGTGCTTATTCCTAAAACAAAATTTTCAAGCTTGTAATCATCTCATAGGCTCCCACATTCTCAAACTGCTTTTGAAAATCTGAGTTTATAGTTGCTAATATGAGGCAGTCAACATTAAGGTCATCATCCTTATGCTTCTTATAAGCATTCCTTTCTGCATGGGGAGCACCAAAAGGAGGTGCCTATATGGGGAGTGGCTTTTTAAAGACATAGTCCTTCTTTTCTTGCTTGAGAATAATTCTCAGGTTTCTACACCAGTTTAAAAAGTTTGAACCATTCAACTTGTCCTTCTCAAGGATAGATCACAGTGAAAAACTAGATGAAGTGTTGGCGATCATTATTATATACAACAAAATATGTAAAGTTTCAGTGACATATTGATTAATAAAACCCAATCCTTAACAATTAAGAAGCTCCCACTATGACAAGCCCCTATCTTGTAATGACTAGGCGACCTATCTGACACTCTATGGTGGCTCTCCAGTCGTTATCTGAGTCGGCTGGAAAGTTCCTATGAAGCTGAGCCTATTGCCTTTATTAAGGAAAAGCTTCAATTCATAATAAGAAATGTAAACAGTGGATTTTTGTTTTTCAGTTTATTAAAATTTCGGTAGCATAACGACTATATTTTGACATCCCAAAATTTTCAAAGTCCCTATAAAAGTTCAAAACACTTATATTATCACATCAATATCTCAACTCCAAATTGTGGACTTCAAATCCACTCATATGCAGTCTCAAATAGTTACATCAATAAACTTTGAAAAGCTAAAATAAAGTCATGCATTCCATTTAAAAAACTTTATACACATCCATTCTTTATACAAATTTACTTTCCAAAACATGTTCAAAGATATGCAATAGTTCTCAAAATTATGTACAGGGTAAAATAAAAATGCCTACATAGTAGCACTTGACGAAGTTGACTACTCGAAAGGTGGAGTCTCTGCTACTAAAGCCCCTGAGGGTGTACATGGGAGGTTTTATTTCAGAACATAAAATAAAAGGTGAGTTAAACGGGCTCAATGCGTGATATTGATTTCCTGTAAAAATATTTATATTAATATTAACCTACATAAAAGAAAATAGTTTCTTTTTTATCAAGTAATAACCAATGTTCATACAAAACACAGTTTTTTTTTTAATTTTCATAAGATCAATGCATATGTAAAAAAAACATATATAATTTTCTTGAGATCAAGTTCCACTTTTCTTATCAAGTATACAATAATGACAATCAATACTTTCATGAACTTTCTTTTTAAAACACAACATATCACTAATTTTCTTTACCATATGGTACCCTTAGGTATAAGGCCATGGAGCTGGTACTGCATCACTTACCCATGCCTACTTAACCTCTATATATCGACTGTTATGTAGCTGGTTCTGCATCGCTTACCCATAATGATGCTAGCACTACATATAAATCAGTAGTTACGGAGCTAGTTCTATATCACTTACCCATAACAATGCTAGCATAATATATACTCCACACGTGAAGGGGGAGACTCACAAGACATATTGACAAACATAACACCACCCATGTTAGTGACGGATGCCCCCCTAAACACCTCCATACATGTTAGGTTGTACTCTGATTGATATAGTCGTATGTATAAAGACCTAAAGACATACTATAATCTAAACCATAATTAATATATGAACGCGCCTCATTTTAATACCAATTAAAAACATATTCAGAATCCATTTCTATGCCAATTCAAAGCATATGAAAATTTCAATTCAATGCAAATTTAAAGCGTGTGTACATCTCATTAGTTTCTAAGTGCATTCAAAACTCAATTCAATGCTAAATCAAAGAATATGTAAATCTTATGAAGATTAAGTTTTAAATTCAAATAGTAGCACTAATGGAATTATTTATAAACATAATTTTCATAGTAAGGTAAAAACCAACTTTACAAAATAAATTTAAAGATACACTCACTATTTGTCATTTATCACTAACCACCCTCACATATTTGGTGTTTTTCCTTTATTAGTCCCGAGTCTATGGTGACCATAAAGCTTTATTATCTTACTAAGCTATGAGGGAGACCCCTGAAGGGTTCCTAAAACTTGCCAATACATCATTAACTTCCCACTTTGTTTTACAAATTTTATGACAAAGGGCTTAGCCAAAATCTTAGCATTTTGTAAGATTAAAATTATGTTTTCTTTTCATTCAACCATTGAACAACTATCGAACAACTTTTAAGATTTATACATGCTTTCTTCTTCCTATTTAAATAATGTACATAGTATATACCTACTGTAACCATTGCACTATGTATAACATATATGCTGCCATTGAATAGCTATTAAGCCACATATATAACATCTACATGCTGTCAATTAATACCCATTGAATAACGTATATAAGATGTGGATATAGTTGATGTTTTCGTCTCCATTTACCATGCTATTTTTCTCTTCATTTAACCATGCCTCCACTTGTCCCTTAATTTTCAAATATCAAACGTTCAAATTAGGTTTTGAGGTCTTTTAGACATTTGTTCCTCTATGTATCTAGTGCTCATATCATCAAAAATCATGTCATTGCAACTTTTAAATCATGAAACATGTACCGAAAATCATAAGCTGCTTCAACACAAAGATAGTATCAGATTACCATAATCAATCTCAATTTTCAATATCATTCAGCTATCCATAATTATACAACTTTTCATACTTGTACAATATAAATGCTTGAGATGAATTCTACATTACCAACTTATTACTTTAATCTTGCCTATAGATACTCCTATTTATAAATCAATAAATAATGTAATATCCATATTTGAGGTCATAATAATCCTTATTGATTGAGTGTTATCTTTCTGAAACAAAAGAAAAAACATTCGATAAATACTTATAATGTAATAATATTTATTTAATTAATATATAAAAATTAATTAAAAAAGAAAATAATAATTTTTGTTTAACCCCAAATTCTTGATAGTAAAATTCATTTGTCTTGAGAGATATTCTTTCGTACATAAACATAAAGATCAAAAGTTAAAATCATTATCCCTCAATTTATTATATAGTATATGTATTCATATCTTTGGGTATAAAATATTTATTTATGTATATAAAAATGTACAAATTTGTCAGCTTAATATAATGTAGCCCTATGTATTGTCAGGACTAGACTCCAACAATCGTCTTCCAACCCGTCTGCGAGACGCAACAAGGCGATGCTTATTACTGCATGTTTTTCTCGTACATTGCGTTTTGCGCTCACAAAACCGTAAAGTCTACTAAAACCCAAGGAGGTTTGATAGGTGAGTGCACTCAGGTTCTCTGCTTTCCTTCACCGTTGAATTACTTAGCTTCTAAGGAATAGATATATGGGTAGAGTTTCTTTCATCATATAAACTCCTTAAACATTTCACGGGATAGAGTGTTTTGTCGTGTGATCGTAAAGGTTAAATCTTTAGGTAAGTCACGCCTATAGGACTAGGTTTCTGCTGATTGGTTGCTTGTGCAGGTTCTCATATGATTAGTTAGGCTTTGATGTCTGGCAAGGTGTAACCACAGATAGGTGGTGTTAGGAATTTGGTGCGCTGAGCTGTATTAAGGTGTCTAGCTCGGTGATGATGGAAAAAAGTAAACATAGTAATCAAAAGATAGCGGATGCCTGTGAGGCACTTGCAAGTTTTGGCTTCCCGGAAGAGAAAGTCAAGGTTACGCTGACGAGGCTCGCTAGATTGTATAACAATGATTGGAAGTTCATTGAAGAAGAAAATTATAGAGCTGTGATTGATATTCTGATAGATAGGTATACAGGGAAAGAAAAGGGGCATCTCATGACGGTAATTTGATTACTATCACACATTTTCATGCTGGATAGATTTCTGATAAAATTGAACTTGATTAATTTTCTGTACTACGTGGGATATTTTAATCTTTTCCCTCTTGTTATTACTAGAAGCAAATATTTGATGGAGATCGATTTTCGGATGACGGAGAAGAGTTTAGGTGCGTGAAAAGGGGTTTATCAAGCCAGAACGGCCAGGCTTCGTCATCTTCTGGCAAAAGAGCTAGAATCTCACCTTCGACACTTTGTGCGGGCACTGCGAGGCATGAAGATTATTTTGAAGCAACGACCAGAGAAACAGGATCCATTTTTCTCAAGGGTAAGGCAATACAGATATCATTTCCACGGGGTATGTGTTGAATATGTGCAGTAATTGATAAGGATAAAACAATCCAAATTGATTTAGTCTAGTTTCAGTTAAGATTCTTTGTATAATTTGTTGTAACAACCTCTAGTTTCTAGGATCTCAAGTGTATTTATATTATCCTGTAAACATCAAATGAGAGACACAATCAGAGCTTATAAGGCCTAACGCTCAGTAAAGATCTTGGAGCTCAAAAATTTCAAATAATTCACTTTACAAACCCGAAAAGAGGTTGCAAGTGAGGCAAGTATTGGGATAATAAATAAATAAACAATATCTAACAATAGCATATAAGGTTGAGAATGAGCAATTCTCCTTAGTTTCTGCTGCTACAAGTCGTTACATTCTTAATGCTTCCCTGGCTGTTATGCCTCTTGGTATATTAGTCTTAATCATTCTGTCTGTTACCATTTAGCTAATGTTGCTGGTTTTTGTTGAATTTTTTGTGGAAGGACATATAAGCTTGAACGTCAAATCATATCAACTTTGACATGTTCTTTTAGTTGTTAGTTTTGTGGCTTGTGTTATTTGTTTTTATTCTATACTTGCTAATTGCAATGGAATTTCCTGTGGCACTTGTTTGTTAAGAAAACATATCAAATTCTTGATCTATCCTGCTCTTAATTATAGACTTTCGCTTTTCTAGATGCAAAAGGTCCACCTGCTGCATGCAGATATTCAAAAGGAAACAGTTCAGAATGCGAAACAGATGACTCAAAATTGAATGACTTGAAAGCTTTAGATATGGAGAACAGAGTAGCTGCTAATTCGCATCCTTTGCAGTTTGACATTGCTTCATCCGCCAATAAGGAGGTGAAGATCTCATTAACTTGTAACTCCGCTGGACATTCAATTTCCCAAAGGCAAACTTTCGGTGCTGCTCTTAGGGAGGTACAAAATGAATGTCGCAGAATATACCGAATTGAGGACTCTGATTTCTCCTTGGCAAAGTTTTTGAATAAAGTCTGTGAGTACTTCCTGAAGATGGACTCTGGTCCCAGTAATAAAATTGCACCTATAATTCTGGAAACATCACCAAAATCATGTCAAAATGATGTAGGAGACACTTCCTTGCAGCCAAACTACCAAAATGCAGGAGTTAAAGATGGTGTCCCATTTTCTTTAGCAATTGCATGATCATGATGGATATGAACTTCAGTACACTGAATTTTCTTTTATTCTCTCTTGACAGGATGTTAACATCGCAAGTAAGGAGAATATTAATTTGTTAGAATTCTCGGGATCTTTGAAGTCTCGTAATATGGAGGCCGTTCTCCAGAAGAGATATCCCATTTATCTCAACGACATAACCAGGGGTCAGGAGAGAGTAGAAATTTCCCTGGTGAATGAGTGCAGTAACATAGAATTGCCAGATTTTATGTACATAAAAAATAACATGGCTCATGACGATGCTCAGATTGTTTTCTCGCTTGCTCGTATATCTGACCGAAATTGTTGCTCACAGTGTCGGGGAGATTGTTTGTCTTCCGCCTTACCTTGTGCCTGTGCTGCAGAAACTCAAGGAGAGTTTGCCTATACGCAAGAGGGGCTACTTAAGGAAGAATTTGTAGATGAATGCATTGCTATGACTAGGGAGCCTCAAAGAAAGCATTTCTATTACTGTGAAATCTGCCCTCTTCAAAGCAGCATGCTGCAGAAGGGTAAGAAAATAAAGCGTTGTGAGGGCCATTTAACTAGGAAGTTCATAAAAGAGTGCTGGTTTAAATGTGGCTGCAGCAAGCATTGTGGCAATCGTATCGTTCAGCGAGGCATACAAGTAGCTTTGCAGGTTAGATTCTACAAATTCGCTTTGTTGCTTTTGGTTAATCTTTTGATGACATATTCATCAGATAAGGGGTTTACAAATTGGAGGTTGTAGGTGTTTGCAACACCTGAAGGGAAAGGTTGGGGTCTTCGACCTGTGAATGCTCTGAAGAAAGGCACATTCATCTGCGAATATGTAGGGGAAATTGTGACCAACCAAGAACTTTATGATCGAAACAAGGAAAGGACTGCTGTAAACGAGAAGCATACCTATCCAGTTCTACTGGATGCAGACTGGGGTTCTGAGAGAATACTGAAAGATGAAGAGGCCCTTTGTTTGGATGCAACAGAGTTTGGAAACGTAGGCAGGTTTATTAATCACAGGTATGACAAGAAATGCCATTTGGACTTATTAATCACAGATAGATGTTTCAGCTTCCAATGGAAAATGAGGCTCCTCCAATGCTTTAAAATTGTTATCTTTCAATATATAAAAACTATATTCAGTCAATTTGACTAGTATTATGGTCAAAATTTCGGTTGTTCATGTGGTGATTCTCAGTAAATAATACACCAATTCTCCTCACTGTCCAATTTCCTTCTTTCTACATCTGCTATTTATCCTTAACCCTTAAAAAAATATTTTGAGTTGTCAGATGTTATGACGCTAACTTAGTCGAGGTTCCTGTGGAAGTGGAGACTCCCGACCATCACTATTATCATGTAAGTAATTCTAAACACTTTCAAGGCTCATTGACTTGCTTCTGCAAATATAATATCACAAATTCTCCCTTTGAATGTCATGCAGCTTGCCTTTTTCACGGTTAGGGACATTGAAGCTATGGAGGAGTTGACATGGGTAATTTTCTATCCATCTTGAAATAATATGCAAGATATATTGTAATGAAGGATTCGCGGCATCCCGCTTGAGTTAAATTAAATTTCTTTGATGGCAGGACTATGGCATTGAATTTGGTGACAAGCACCACCCAATTAAAGCCTTTAAGTGCAAATGTGGAAGCAAATATTGTCGCAGTAAAGTTGAAGTTGCAACCTGAGATGGCATTCATTTCTCAGATAAAAAGGTTTACTGAAGCATGAGGAAATACCAATCGTCAGAAAAGTAGAACGGTCAATGTCTCACATGCAAAACCAGAATTTGCGCCGGAATCAACCACCTCTGATGCATGCTTAGATATACTTTTTTTTTTAAGATTGGCAGAGTAAATGTGTAAAAAATTTCTGTTCCACTCAAAGATTGTGGGTTATGGAAGTTCCACCAATTAACCACGATTCTATTTGGTTCTTCCAAGTGCAAATTGTCAATGGTTTGAGCCTCCTTAGCCTGCTTATTACATACCTGATACATGCCCTCATCTTCAACCAACTTTAACGGGTTTCCTTTGGTTAGGTTTATTATTATCATACACTAAGGTATCTCTTTTATTTTATCCTCTTTACTGCTAATTTGGTAAATGCGCAATTGCATTTTTAAGGCAAAGCTTCCAAACAAAAATCTTTCTTTGTTTAAGGGATTAGAAGGCATGGAAAATGACTTCAAATGTGCAACTCAAAGTTCTGATTCTACATTGCAACATCTCAATGTATTGATATGCATCAATTTCTGATATAGCGCTCGTAAGAAATTTTAAACCCCAAGAACAAAACTAAAGGATTCAAGTAGCAGGCCATAAAAACGGTATTCGTAATCCTGATGTATTTTAACAATTGCTATATCAACAACTATTCTTAGTTGTATTTTAATGGTCAACATTATGGCTAATTGATTCACCTCGTTTTATTTAGAACATTAACTTGGGATATGTAATGCCTCTATATTCCTGATGAAAAAGCCAACTCAGTCCTTTTATTTGTGTTTAGGTTCTTCAAATCCATTGTTCTAAACTGCTATTTGCATGCCCTGAAAACCCAATTTTCTTCACGCAAAACTATATGATAAGCACTTAAACAAGAGAATAATTACTTCAATCTGACATATACAAGAACCTGTTTGATATAAATGTTCTCCGGACTGCAGAAAGTTGGCAGAAAGGAAAGATTTGTAAATCTGAACAAAACATTAAAATATGTTATTTCATTAGTTCTACACTATACTTTCAATACTTAAAAAGACATTTTATTGCACATAATTCACCACCAAAGAAGCACAGATGAGTTCAAAACTCCTCAGGAATGCTCTGAAGCGCAGGAATCCATGAACGTTGTTGCTGGCTTTCCTTCATTGCATTGTTGGCTCTCAGAAGATGTTTCCTTCGCAGAAGATCCAATCTCTGCTCCACGGATAATGAAGACGATGTTGAATAAGAAGATTGGTAAGAGTTGCTCTTATTGCCGCTTCTAATCAGTTCCAGCATTTGTTTCAAGTCTTGCTTTCTGACAAGCAGCTTCAGTCTGACCACCCCATCTTCACTAATATGCGACACAACACTTCCACCATTCACTTTTGCGATGGTTTCCAACAGGTTGTTCTTC
Organism: Erythroxylum suave; assembly: GCA_027563595.1. Lineage (NCBI taxonomy): Eukaryota > Viridiplantae > Streptophyta > Magnoliopsida > Malpighiales > Erythroxylaceae > Erythroxylum > Erythroxylum suave. The sequence continues at coordinate 46,752,745 of JAOSBN010000179.1, forward strand.
AGACTTCTGTGGCTTCGGCATCTTGATGATCGAAAATCTCTCTTCGGAGAGGCCTTGCCTTCTGTTGCCGCTCTAGAATCCATCCTTCTAGTTATATATATGTTGCTAAAATTTTTCTGAATTATACAAGTTGCTCAAGCTATGGACCTTGAGCTTTATATGGCAATTGTAGATGAACTTGGAAATACTAAATTGTAAGGTCGGTTAACAGAAATTGTTTCCCAGATGAGCCTCAGAAGTCAAAATATCAAAAGAATGCGTTTTGACTTTGATATCTACATTCCAACATGGCCAATTACACGTTTCTGAAGATTGCAAGAAGAGTAGTGCCAATTCCTGCACTTGGATATTGTGGGTTATATGTCAAAACTTAAACGAGGCGTTGACTTGCATTTTGCAGCAACCTAAGAAACTAACTTTTTGATGAATGAATAGTTTAACAAACTATTCGTGGATTACTTTATTCATTTTTTATAACAGACTCAGTGGATGGCTACGCCTCACATGCAAATCCTATCATTGCGCAGCAGTTGACTACGTACATTACATCAAAGCATAATCCTTTTGCAGAATCGATGGAAGTCTTGATATTATTGGTTTTTGCATCTGCGAATTGAGCTGTGTGTAGTCTGTCATTCTAATCATTCCGTCATATCCTAACCGGCTTAAGTTCTTTATTCCCACGGTTTATTAGAAACCCGTGATGTTCTTTTGATGGTCTAAAAAGATGAAAATTCTCTCTAATCATCTTTGATTCCATTGATTCTACAGGACCAAACTTGGTAGTTAGTCAGGCAGATATGGCTGTTAAATGATTTGCTGGAACCGAGTTCCACTCAATCTTATAGTTTGGTAGTTTAATATTGGTACTGTCTTCTTTATCGCAAGCCATTTTTTCCAATATCAGAATAGAACAGGACAGATCACAAAATGGGGCCCCATTGGGATTAAAATTGGCGGGCAAAAACATGTTTGTTCTGTACTATAATATGATGGAATAAGAATTACAACATCAACAATATCAGCCCTATCTTTTCATATTTTTAATTTTTAATTTTGGCTTTTACATCTAGTAAAATAAAATTTGTTTGCTTTAAATTTTTAATTCTTTTTTAGTTTTTTATATTTTATAAATTATAAAATTTTGATTTTGATTTAGTTTTAGTTTTAGCTTTCTGTTTTTATTTTTCGTAATCTGATTTAGAAACATTAATATATATTATATAATAATTTAATATTAATTAATAATAAGAATGATGACTAAAATTAATTAATTACTTAATTTATGCAATTAAATTAAATTTCAAAATAAAATAGATAATAATAAATAAATTTTACTTTTTTGATTATTTATTTTAATAAAATGTAATAATTTTTTATAAATATTGTATAAAAAATTAAATTAATTCATATAATTAATTAATTTATCTCTAGGTTTTATCTAATAATTATAATTATATAATTATATTAACGTTAACAACTAAAAAATTTTATTTAAAGATAAAAAGATAATAAAAAATAGAAGTAAAACCAATCACTGTAATATTTTATTGAAAGGAGGGAATTTGAATATGGACATTGTTTATTTTTACTGATGGATAGAATGGAGGACTATAAAGTTCATAAGCATGTACTTTTCTTGTCAAAATGGTACTTTTATCTTCTATTTTAGGTAATGAGCTTTACAATACTCTTATCGAGTCATCCATTCCATTGAAGAATGGAAGAAAAATGGTTAAAAATGGAAGAAAAATTATTAATCGTTATGCAGAAACGAACTCTAGAAATAAACCATGACAAGTGAAGGGCTTGGAAGGTCTAACTAAGTTCATAAATAATCAAGATATTATCTCCATCTAAAATCATAAGATAATAGATTTTGAATCCTATATATATAACTTACTTTATCTTTATGTCTCTTTTTGATATAGGATAATTCCACTAA
>JAOSBN010000179.1:46774506-46800170 GCA_027563595.1 Erythroxylum suave
ATCTTAATTTTCCATTAATACTATCAATTCAATCAAACTATGCCATAAATCAATAACATCCAAAAAGAAAAAAAATTGGGGCCCAACAGATTCTATGTAAGCTTGAACTATTATTTCCCCCATTGTTTTTCGATGTTATGGTCCATTTGCTGATTCACTTACCATATGAAGCAAAACTTGATGGACCGGTTCAATTTTGATGGACGTTTTCAATTGAAAGGTAATTTATGTTAAATTCAACAAGTTTTTGCTATATTATTTGTTAATAACAATTCTTAATTGTTTAACTGTTTATGTTTAGGTTTTTATGTTCTCTTAAGCGTTATATACGTAATAGAGCTCGACCAAAGGGGTCTATTGCAGAGGCTTATATAGCAAATGCTTGACATTTTGCTCAATGTACTTAACTGATGTAGAGATGAGATTTAATAGACCAGAACGTAACTTTGATTTCAATGATGATGGTGGTTTGTTTATTTTCTCACAAAAGGTGAGGCCACTTAGTGTGGGTAAATATGTGGAGTTAAGTAAGGACGAATTCGAAATTTCCCATTGGTATATTTTGAACAATTGCGAGAACAACGATACATACATGGAGTATGTATATTCCTTTTCATTGAAACAATCATATTAGAATTTCTTTTATTAACTCATCGATGTTATTGTGTTTTTTTTCCCCATTAGAAAGCACAAGGACACAATTCAAAGAAAAAGGATCATTAATGTTGAAGAAAGACATAGGGAGAAGTTTATATTATGGTTTAGGAATCGAGTAAGTTTCACAATAATTACATAATATGTATATATGAGAAATGTCTCATCCTCATATTTATTTTAAACTTGTCATACAGATGATACGGTTATATAACCGTAAGGTGCAAGAAGCAACAACAGCATTATATAGTTTGACAGGCGGGCCTCATATTTATGGAAAGAAATACATAGGATGCATTGTTAATGAGGTGCGATATCACATACAAGATCGAGATAGTCGATTTAGAAGTCAAAATAGTGGGATTGTCATTGAAGGATATCATGACGACGAAATAATTGACTTCTACGATGTCATATCTGAAATTATAAAGTTGCACTGCATTAAGGATAAGAAGGTTGTTCTATTTAAATGCAAGTGGTTTGATCTAACTGACATAAGAGTGAATGGGCATATTACTAACATTAATGTTAGTAAGACATGATATGATAATGATCCTTTTATCCTCACAACTCAAGCCAAACAAGTTTTCTTCGTCAACGATACTATATTGGGTCGCAATTGGAAGGTTGTTCAAAAGTTTCAACAAAGGAATGTCTTTAATTTATGTGAAAGGGATGTTGGTGAATTGGATGAAGATGCTGACGAAGTCTACCAAGATAGTGGATTGGAGATCAATAATGAAGGCATTAGAGTAGAAGATGCAGATATATCTTCATTCTATAGGAGAGATGTCGAGCCACATATATAGTTTAACTAAATGAAATATTCCAATCTCATCTTATCTTACAAATAGATGAAGACTATACTTAGGATGACTTCAATGACAATGACAATGCTTTGCTGGAATATATTAGTAATGAAGAATAAAACGAACATCATCTTAATGATGATGATTTTCTTCATCTTGATGACAATGATTGAATGTAAGTTTCATTGTTGTTATTCTTTAAAATGTTAATAACATAATTATAGGTCTTATATTGTTGATATTGTAGTTTTGTTGATTTAAGATGATTATAAGCATAGTTTTAATGTTTTAGTTATGTTTTTGAGGTAATTTATCATTTTATTTATTTGTTGTCTATTTTTTGATATTGTTGATGTTGTTGATTTTAACACAGGTTGATTACTATAGGACCTGGTCGTAACAAAGGAAAGAGGGTGGTTACAAGTAATGAAGTCTCTCCACAGAACAACCAGCAATGGCATCATCGTATAAGGGGAGTCAGCAACAATAACCTCTACCAACATCGTTTGGTAGTCATGAGGGATCTTCAGGTTTGTTATTGATAACCAAGTGTATATACATTTATGCTCTCATTAAATGTTTTGTCTCTTTTAATTATTATGATGTTTTTTCAAGTTCCAATACTGGACTCAGAAAACAAAGTAAAAGAAGGACAAAAGGTCTTAAGTTGCAACGGATGAATGTTGCAATGAATTCCAAGTTGTCCGTGAATATTGATCCGACATAAGGGCGCCCAATTGATAAGATCCAAGCAGCAAATTTGGATAGTAAGTTGGGCGTTGTTGTTTGGAATGAGTTGCCTTGCCTTCAACATATTAGAAAGTTAAAGGAAGACAACTTGCTGCAAAATGCTTTGGATAAAGTTTCGGTATTATTTCAATTGATTTCATTATAAGTGTTCGAATTTTGGCTTAAATAAATTAATACCTTATCTAATACGTGTTTTTACAGATGAAGCTCAATATTGCAGATATCGAGCAGCCTGAGGTTTCAAGCAGCATCTCTTCACTACTGAAACAAAGGCTAAAGGATCATCGATATCATGTTATCATGTTATCATGTGCCGGAAAGAGAGACTGAAGCAAATTGGCATAAATTATGTGATTATTGGGCTTCACCGCAATTTCAGGTTTGTTTTCTTCTCTTCATTTTTTGCTTCCATTAATTGTATTTATCGATTTTATGACAAATTCTCTTCATTTAGGACAAGTTTCAGAAAGTGAAAGCCAACAAAGCAAAAATGACGACTCCGCATAATACTGGGTCCAGATCATTTGTCGTTGTCCGACAAGAATTAGTAAGTATAACGTGTTCAATTTATTATTCTATTTTCTAACACAATAAATTTAAATTGTTTCAATTTAATCTTAATTATAGTAGAGTCAACCACAACTCCAAGGGCAACTGTGTGATCGGATCACACTGTACAAGCACACACTACAAGGAAGGGTAAGGCTGGATGTTGGATGAAGCACAAAATAATTATGTAAGTACAAATAAATTAATATTGTAATTTTTAAATATAATATTAACTACTAATTTTTAAGTTAACTACATTGTCACCTTACATTGTAGATCAAGATGCAGGAGTTGTTGTAAGCGTTATTGGCTGAGGGAAATCAGCCCAATGTCGATGACATTTGCAACAATGTCCTTGGTACATGATCGAGTTATATCAAAGGGAAACCAACATTGTTGATAGCGCTTCAAGGAGAGAACCAGCTACTGAAGACAAAATTACAATACACAGAAAACAAATTACAATGTACAGAAGACAAGTTAAATCGGTGACTAAAATAAATTAGCAACCTTAAAAAATTGGTTAAACAAATGCTAGGTTCTTCTTATCACAGTGCTAGTGACGAAGATTCAGACTCTTAGTTTGTAAATGATATAAACATTGTTTTATTTATGGCATGCATTCCATTATATATGTTTATTTAATTTCAATTTATGATTATTTATAAAATATTACAAATGTCCTAAATTTTGTAATAAATTAAAATAAATTCGTTTTAACAATTATAATAATTATTAATTTCAAAATTAAAATTTTTTTAAATAACATAAGCTATCAAAAGTAATTCGTAAAAAAACTTAAATATTGTAATAACTTAAAATAAATTCGTTTATAAAACTTATATTTATTATAAAATTAAAAATTAATTTTCGTCACTAATTACTATTAGCTACCAAATCAAATTCGTCACAAAGACTAATTCCCTATGTATAGAAAATGTCGGTAAAAATTTTTCGCTACAACAAGCATTTCATAGTTAAAACTTTTTCGCTACTAAAGAAAGATCGTCACAAATAATTATTAGCGACCAAATATAATTTGCCACAAAATTTTTTTACCTATGTTCAGAAAACGTCTCTAAACACAATTCCCTACAGGAAGAACATGTAGCTAAAAGTTTTTTACTACAAAAACCAAATCGTCACTAAAACTGAATATCGATACCTATTGTTTCATGGGAAAAGACTTTTATCTACCAAAATCGTATGTCACGCAAAAACATTACCGACGTTCTATTATATCATCAATAATAATGTTTTCCGACGAATTATTTTTGTCGCAAAAACCTTTGTGCGAAGAGTTATGTGAAATGTCGCAGATGTTGCTTTGCTACCGGGAGTCTGCGATGATTTGGGTGATGAAATGTAATCGTCGTAAATTAGTAATAGTGACGAATTTTATTTCTTTAGCGACGATTTTAGCTAGTTTGTTGTAATGACGATAAGTAATTCACGTTACAACTTATGAAGTCTGCTTTTAAAGTAAAGAAAATATGTTACGATCTTCTAGGGAAAGCAAGTTAAGGCACTTCCTTAACATGATTAATGCTAGAAAAAGATCACACTACTAAATAAAAATCCCTGGTTCCAACTTTCTACATATAAACAACCCTCCACCAAAATAGTGAACTGTGAAAATGCTGAAAGCACTTTCCAAATTTTCTCTTTATTTCTTCAGATATTGTTGGGTTTTCTTTTACTATTTATCTTCTTGAAACGTGAACCTTATCATTGCATTTAATTTATAGAAATCCAGAGATGATCAAAGTTCAGAAATTCTAAATCATCAATCTAGAGGATGGAAGAAATATAATCACTCAAGCCTCTTCATATAAGAAATTAATTCAATTTAATACTTTTGAGACTGAAATATAAGAAATATAAGAAATTAATTCAATTTAATACTTTGAAGATCATGATGCTACACAGTTACACGGTTTCATATGGTTCTATTTGGATTTTACAGTTAATAACGTTATCTCAACGTTACTGCTCACTCTTTCGGTTTTTTTTAAGTTTTTTGTTGTGATTTTTGTAAATTAAAAAATAACCCTTAAAATCGTTTTTGGTTAAACATGTTTATATATTTAGTTTTAGAAAATAAAAAAAACGACAACTATTTTATGAAAACGTAAAAATAACGTTTTCTTGATTTTTAAAAACAGGTTTTCATCTATTTTGAAATATTTTTTATTTCAGAAAAACAAATCATACTCAAGATTTTCTCCTCTGCTCTGACTTCGACTTTGTCTTCTTCTGCATCTCTAGGTTTGTCTCTCTTGTCCATAATAGCAGACCCATCATACTTCTTGCAACTATCAATATTACTTTCTTGTTTGAGCTGAGCATATTATTGATGATAAAATCAGTGACATAAGTTTAGTAGTCAAAAACAAAATAGAAAAATTAGGCGTGATGGAAGAGAAATATGAACCAACACAAAACCATGAAAAGGAAGAGAAACATTAAAAAAAAAACAGCACTATATATGTAGCATACTTACTAAAAGCAACGATGCAGAACTTCTACTTTGAGCACAAGCTTCACTCTCGTTCTTCCTCTGAACAACAAATTTTCTGACTAGAATAAGTTTTCGTGTGATGTATTTCAGTTCTTCGATTATTCCTTCACCTCCTCTGCTAAACATAACGCTAACTTCATCTTTTCATGGAAAACTCTGATACTTTATAAAGAACAACTTAGAACCATGAACAACCTATGAATAACATTGTTAAAATCGACAGCTATAGCTACAACTGTTTTCTTCTTCCTCACACGTTTGTAGCAGCTCTGTTCTGGACTACACGTCATTTTAAAGTAGCTTTCTCATTAGCCTCACATCTTTATAGCTATTTTCTACTTTTCTGCTGGTCCTCACCTTTTTATTGTAGCATGGAGTAGAGCACAGGTGGCCGGAGCAGGTGAAGCCTAGTTGTCTTCTTGTCTTCAAGTCATTTAATGTGGCATGGATGGTTCTTGTGCATTTAATGAAACCAATTACTAGTGTATCACTTGTCTTGTCTCGGCCTTTTTTGATCCCTTTGTTTATGATCTTGTTTCTCACAAAGATATGGACTTTTATCATATATCTTTGTTAAGAAAACACATAAATATCTTTCCTCTGCCTGAGAGCAATATTGTGCCCTAAATGTTCATCTGTGAGCTATTGGAAGTGTTAAAATATCCCAGACTCCTCTAGTTATCCTTTATTTTGTAATTTGATAGAGTGTCATATAGCTTGTCATACACGGTGTCGTAGCCGTTAATAAATTGGATATTGAGATGTCTGTGTAATGAGCTTGGGCGAAAACATGTCTTCTTTCTCCGTACGTGTCCACAACATCTTCTTCATGGACAGGTTCCATATGCAAATGCTCTGCTTTCTGCTATGATTGTCATTGCGCCTCCATGTGTGAGTAATGAACTTTTTTCTGTGATTGAAATGCTCATTTACTTTTATAAAAGTACTCATGTTTTTCCATTGAATTAACTCATTTCACTACTACTGTTAGACCCCTAAACTTCGGAGCACCTCTCAGCGACCTTCAGGAGGAGATTTGGGGGGCAGGTTCGCTAGATTCGTGCATGAGGGAGGCATGCGAAAACTCTAAGGCAAACGTGGGTGAGTGAGATCAAACTTGGTGAAAATTTTAGTAGAGTCTCGAACCTCGTGGAGATTGACTCGACCCAGGCTAAGGTCTTGACAGACTAAGGACTTAGCACAAGCTCAGATAGATAGACCACGACTAACAGACTTGTTGTGGGAAGCGTTGGCTCAAGCTAATGTGCTACGTGGGCTTCGGCAAGATCATATTGCATCATCAACGGATAGAGATCGTGAGGAGATCTTGGATGATGTGGCGATGACGAAGAGTTAGAGTTACAGTGGCATTTAACATCTGAAGACAATAGATATCTTTGCAGATAAGGATGCTAGTATCCTGGTCGAATGTAAACTCTATCCTTCTGTTATCCTATCTTATAAGTTAGAGTCCTATTTGGATGGGGTGTCATCCAATTGGTCCACGTGATGTAATCTGATAGAGATAGACGTGATCTTAGCACGATCTTAGGTAGATCAGTTTGAGTGGGATTAGGTAGTTCAGATTGAGTGAGATTTTGAATGTAACTTGACTTCGAAGTCAAGAGGCCTATATATAGCTCATTCAAGCTGTGCTCTCAACTCACTTCAGAGAGAGAGCGTTCCTTGTATTCTTTTGAGAGAAAGTAATATAAAGGTTGGTTTAAGTCGTATCTCTGTGGGTTCAAGTTGCCTTTACTTTCTTATTGCTTTCTTAAGCATTATTTCTTCGAGTGCATGAGTGAAACACTTCGAGGGTTTGTTGAGGGTTGAGTCTTGCTTAAAGCGGGCTAAGTGAGACTATCGTACAAGGGTGTTGGCAATAGAATTCGGTAGAAGTTCGAGTCCCAAGGAGACCTTTGTATCAACTGATATCAGAGCCTTATTTCGAGATGACTATAAGCAACTTGACGAAATGAGTGACTAGGGTGGAAGCACTCATTGGCCCTATTCCTCAAAGGAAGGAAGAAGTCACATCTCACAATGCTCGGTTTGAGATGTTGGAAGCGCGAATCCAACAATTGCAACAACAATTGGCGGAATTGTTGAAGGCATATGAGGAGGCCCAGTTAGAGATCACTATGCTAAGGCGTGCTGTTGCAACACTGAATGTCGGTCGTGCGGAAAGCTCAGCACCAAAACCTTCAGCAGTGAAGGTACGAGAACCTAAGGTGCTCGAAGGCGTGCGGGATGCCAAGGTGCTTGAGAATTTCTTATGGGACATAGAGCAGTACTTTGCGGCTGCAAGGGTACCCGATTCTGAGAAGGTCAGTGTAACGGCCATATACTTGGATGACGATACCAAGCTTTGGTGGAGGACAAGGACCTCTAGGGAGATCAGTGCGGGTCGAACTCCCGTGGACATATGGGAGCTCCTGAAGAAGGAGTTAAAGGATCAATTTCTTCCGCTGAATACTTCATGGCTTACGAGGGATGCCTTGAAGAAGCTAAAACATGAAGGTTTGGTAAGAGACTATGTTAAGTCTTTTAGCTCTCCGTTACTTGATATTGAAAACATGTCAGACGAAGACAAGCTCTTCAACTTTTTGTCTGGGTTACAACTGTGGGTGCAAATGGAGTTATGGAAGCAAAATGTGAAGGACGTGGTTGGTGCAATCGCAGCCGCTGATGCTTTGGTAGATTTTCGAGTAACGAAGGAAACTAAAGCAAACTCCTCTAATTCTTCGAAAAGCAATGGCCATGCTCAACAGGAGAATACCGAGGGGAAGAAGAAGAAGAAATCCAAGAAGGGAGACTTCAACGGGAACAGCAAGCAAGATAGTGGCTCCGAGAGTGGGGAGACATCCTCTAGAAAGGCCAAGATTGCTTGTTATCTATGTGGTGGATCACATTATGCAAGAGAGTGCTCAAGAAAAGAGAAGCTAAACACTCTGATAGCCAAAGAACAGGAAGGATCTTCGGAAGAGGCCGCAATAAATCCAATTGTGTTGTTGAGTGTGGTTAGTAAAGAACCTAATCCTTATAATGAACTAATGTATATGGGAATACAGGTCAATGAGATAGAGGTGACCGCGTTAGTAGATACGGGTGCGTCACATTCCTTCGTGGCTGAAAGGATGGTGCGCAAGTTGGGGCTTAGAGTGTCTACGACCCCAATAAAGTTAAGAACCCCTACGGGTAAGGAACAACCAGTGATGGGAGCTACTTACAACATCCCAGTAAATATCGAGAGCTGGGGTGTCAGGATGAATTGCTTGGTCGTACCACTTGAGGATTTCGAAATAATATTGGGGATGGACTTCCTTAAGGCAACAAAGACGATGTTGTACCCAAGTTTGAGAGGTATGATGGTTATGCATGGCAAAAAATCTTTCATTGTTAATTGTTGTAGATTCGTTGATGGGGCGAAGGAGACTACAGCATTAGTAGCACAAGTGTCGGCTACGGTCCTTGGAAAGGAGCCAAACTATGCTCAAGGAAGCCTGAAACAAAAGGCGAGTAAGGAGCATATCGTTGCCAAGATCGCGAAGGATCAAGGTGACAGAGAAAGCTCAACAGATGGAGCTCTTCTCAGCATGTCTCTGGTGGGCGAGGTGAGCCTTGAGAAGGCGAGTCCAAGTGGAGGCAAAGACAATCCCGATGGATTGGGAAAATGGTACGGAGGAGAAGTGCCAATGGATGTGAAGACTTGCAACAGTCTTCAAGAGCTAACTGAGGAGTCTTCGAAGAAACCACTCATCGAGGAGTGCCAACAGACTAATTCGACGAGGGCGTCGAATCCATCTGGTGGGGGTGGTTTGTTAGACCCCTAAACTTCGGAGCACCTCTCAGCGACCTTTAAGAGGAGCCTTAGGGGGGAGGTTCGCTAGATTTGCGCATGAGGGAGACATGTGAAAATTCTAAGGCAAACGTAGGCGAGTGGGATCAGACTTGTTGCAAATTTTAGTAGAGTCTCGAACCTCGTGGAGATTGACTCGACCTAGGCTAAGGTTTTGACGGACTAAGGACTTAGCACAAGCTCGGATAGATAGAGCATGACTAACGGACTTGTTGTGGGAAGCGTTGGCTCAAGCTAATGTGCTACATGGGCTTCGGCAAGATCACATTGTATCATCAACGGATAGAAATCGTGGGGAGATATTAGATGATGTGGCGATGACGAAGAGTTAGAGTTAAAGTTACAGTGGCATTCAACATCTGAAGACAGTAGAGATTTTTGCGGATAAGGATGCTAGTGTCTTAGTTGAATGCAAACTCTATCATTCTGTTATCCTATCTTATCAGTTAGAGTCCTATTTGGATGGGGGTGTCATCCAATTGGTCCACGTGATCTAATCTAATAGAGATAAACGTGATCTTAGCACGATCTTAGGTAGATTAGTTTGAGTAGGATTAGGTAGTTCAGATTGAGTAAGATTCTGAATGTAACTTGACTTCAAAGTCAAGAGGCCTATATATAGCTCATTCGAGCTTTGCTCTCAGCTCACTTCAGAAAGAGAGCGTTCCTTGTATTCTTTTGAGGGAAAGTAATATAAAGGTTAATTTAAGTCGTATCTCTGTGGGTTCAAGTTGTCTTTACTTTCTTATTGCTTTCTTAAGCATTGTTTCTTCGATTGCGTGATTGAAACACTTTGAGAGTTTGTTGAGGGCTGAGTCTTGCTTAAAGCAGGCCAAGTGAGACTGATGTACAAGGGTGTTGGCGATAGAATTCGGTAGAAGTTCAAGTCCCAAGGAGACCTTTGTATCAACTACTACAGTTGGGAAGCATTGCATCAAAACAAATTGGGCCAAATGAGCAGGTACAGCTCCATCTACAAGTCATCTTTGATTGCATTTGTTCGCATTCTAATAAGCACCAATCAAGATTTCTAAAATGTCCACTTTTCTTTTGGTAATGTCTATACACATCGAAAGGAAGAAACCATTGACTAAAAACAATCCTGGGTGTCCTGACCCAATTCTTTTGTGGTTTCAGTTTGATTTTCTTTGTTTAATTTTACTCATTACCTACCTGTCCACTGGATTAATTCGACACACGTAACCAGGGAAAGGCTCAAGGATGCATTCAAGGCATAAATTCGTTAGCCACCGTTATTTCTCCAATCATATTTAGTCCTCTAACAGGTCTGTGAATTTAAGAATAAAGTATACGCAGGGACTAGTTTAGTACTTGGGATCGCTGATTTGTTTTTCCTATGAATCATGCAGTCATGTTTTTCTCTGAAGGAGCACCCTTTAATTTCCTTGGCTTCAGTATCTTGTGCACTGGATTTGCTATGGTATGACCATTTCTCTTGCTACTCTTTTTCCTGTTCAGTCTGATAACAGTTCATGGCTTGAAATCTCTAAGAAGTGTAATTTGTACTTAATGGAGATCTGGCAAGCTCGAGTTGCTGCCGTTGATGCTCAATAGTAAATTGGCTAGTAGACTCCAATGATCCAGGCAGAAAATTAATATTGTATTAACAAAATATTGCAGATGATTTCATTCATTTAAAGTGTTTTCATAAGAGCTGCTGCTCCGATTTCCAATCACAAGATCAGCTTTAAAAGTGAGGAGGGCTAGTCATGACGATTCGTGAACTGCATCGTTTAAGGAGAAGAAAGTCTGTAACACTCTTCATTTACCGCTGAAAGTGATGTCATTTCTCAGAAACCATCGTATCAGCAATTGAGGAACTGAGAAAAGACGAAGAAAATTTCCTTCCGTACTGATACGTATATTCTTGACATTTCCAACGAGGCAGCTCTCGTGGACTTGCTGTCATAATCCTTAGGAAGCTTATCGAAGTTAGTTAACTGTTCAGTTATCGGGGTAAAAGTCCCGACCAGTAATCATTTTCTTGAAGTTTATGTATCTTGCACAAACTTTTGTACTTGGAAATATTTGAATATACGCTTCTTTTATGATCATCAGCAGTGCAATTGGCTTCTCGCAACTCGTTGAGGGTTTCTGAATAGCAAAACTGCAGTTCATATGCCACTTTTGGAAATATTGTGATCATCCTGTTTCATAAATTTTCAATCATCCAATTGAGTTGTGGAGAAATTAGTTACAGAGGGCTGCAAAAGTATCCAACGTAGAAGGTCAAAGGTTGATGTCACAACTAAAAAAACCGATGCATTCATGCACGCAAGCATGTTAGTAGAACTATAAGTTACGTTCCTGGTTATTTCAAAGAACACAATTAGTCCACGAATGGTTCTACCTCACACTTCTTGTAAAAATCAGCTGTTACCATTAATTATTAATGAATTATCTCAAGAACTTCCAATTTCTTTAGGACATTTTCCAACGTCTACAGCATCTACCTTACGATTCCCAAAAGCAGCCAATTACAGGGCCGTTCCAGCGACATGATCTTCCATAATGAACAAGGTAGCTAACAAAGCTTAGTAAACCAGGTCTATATGATCCATCGTTCAACTGCTTTCTACAAAATCCATTAATTCCATACTAAATAGGCTAGTTCAACAATTGATAAGAAACAAGACACTGTCAAAAGATAGATATACATAGGACATGGCATTAGTAAGCTGGTATTGTAAGGCCTCTGTATATATCATTTACTTGGCTCTTCTTCACTACCATCCCTATTGTACAATGATAAATATGGCGCCACAGTAAGAAAATGAGAGGGGGTGTGGGTTGTGAATGACTGGCTTAACAATAAATTAATCATGAGAAGATAAATCAACAGACCAAATTTCTAAAAAAGAAACCACCTAACTGCTTGGTGAAGATGATGATGTACTGTACAAATTAAGGTGATAAGATGGATTGAAAATCGGTTAAGATTAGTAAAAGCCTATAGATTCAAGTTATAAACACCTCTATTATGTATTTTGTGTCTATTCAATGGTGACCCCTTCTGAGGACTGATAAGAATCCCCCAGACAATCTTTCTTTCCGCCCTTCACCTTCATCTGCCACCTATATCCATGAAATAATATCAAGTTTTTGAAAATGGAAAAGAAAAGAGGAACAGGTATGCCAGTGATAAGTTAATCTACACATAAAAGAAATTGCTGCTTCTTAATTCCTACGCTGCTGATAAATAAAATGATCGATAAACAAGAGTAAGAGTATACCTCTTTAGCTATTTGCTGCAAGATCACTATGATCTCAGAAAAATCAGGTCTAAGTGCGGGATCTTGCTGCCAACATTTCTCTAACAGCTCAGCAAGCTTTGGAAGAGTGTGTTTCGGAACTGTAGGTCGTAATCCCTGAACCAGCACCAATGCAAGTATTTACTGTGAGTTGCAATCATCATACACTCTTAATGTAATCCCAAATAACTTCCAAAATCCACAGAATGTACTTCGACACAAGAGTTAGAAGAAGATAAAAGTAAAAGTATGATGTCCGCTGCACCTTTTGGACCACACCAACTGCTGCTTGTAGAGGGGTCAAGTACTCGTACGGAAGCTGGGAAGCCAAATAAGAAAAACATGACTTGAGCCCCAAAAAAATTACTTAAACGGAATCAGAAAATCCAATAAACTAGCTAAAATTACAACCAAACAATACCTTTCCAGTTAAAAGCTCCCACAATACAATCCCAAAACTAAAAACATCAGCCTTGTGGTCATAAGGTTTGTGTTCTATGACCTTCAACGCAAAAGAACTGTCGTAAGAAATCATAAAATGAACAACCAATTTGACACACAATATAATTACCAGATGAGAACTGGTCCATGTCACTGGTCTATTGTAAGTTAGGAAACAAGTAGTATAAGATGAGAATAACCACTTGCATACATAAAGCAAGGGAACATTTTAAATCTGAAAATAGAATCCAGTTCGTGGTACAAAGCACGATTAGCCAAAAGATATGGCTCTTGGTGCAGAATCCTATTCTTTCCCATGGAAAGTTCATTCTGATTTTGGTGAGAAATATGGATTAATAAAATCAGTAATAGCAAAAGATACACCAATATGTTGAAATAAATAGGTTATCCGGTTGCCATCAATTTTTTGCATGAAAATAGTTTCGTAAGTTCTGAGAGTAGCCAGGGTTTTGTGACATGTAAGCACCACTGGTTCATTTTGAAACTTAACAGATAATCAAGTACCGAGTACTAAGAAACATCATCAAGAACTTAACTGTATGCACTTTAAGCAATGATAAAGAGGTCTAAAAGTTCTAACTAGATATGTTTATAAAAATTACTTGAGGAGGTTCAAGCACAGGCAATATGTGGGACCAAGAAGAGAAAAGGGCAAATAAAAAGATGCACCTCAGGAGCCATCCATCTGTAGGTCCCTGTTTCTGCTGTCATAACTCCAGATTGACTTTTCACTCTGGCAACCCCAAAGTCAGCTACTTTAACCACCTGATATGCAAACAAGTCTCAACATTCAATACACTTGCCTCATAGGATGGAAATTCTTAAGATGAGATATGTTAAGTTTCAGGGTCTCGTAAATAGACACCCAAGTATTGGCAGAACTGCCATCACAGCCAATAATTAGTAAAATGCAAGTCACTACTGTTGGTTCATTAAATGAGAATAGATGAATGAAAGATAATCAGGGAAACTTTTCTATTACAAATTCAATTCGCAATTAAAGTATTGCAAGTTCAAATTTCTTTAGGAAAAAAACACCATGGATGAGACAGAAATAAACAGAAACGTAAATTGAAGGGTGAACCTCACTTCATTTTCATCCATGAGAAGATTTGCAGCCTTCAAATCCCTGTGAATGATGTTATTTTGATGCAAGTAGCTCATTCCTTTAGAAACATCTATAGCAACCTTAAGTAAGGAAGGTAGCTTAAAGACACCTTTATGTTTGTGTAGGTAGTCATAGACACTTCCACCAGACATAAATTCTGTTGAACAACATACAGTAAATGCAAAGTACTTTATCAAATAAGGAAAGATAGAAGAATAATAACACAATAAATTCTAATGACTTTGATATGGGAATGGAAAATCAAAAACGGGCAGCTTTATTGATTTTAAATGTTGAACTGTGGTTGAAAATGTAAAGATCTAGGAACTCATTGATGGTCACCTGTCACGATGCACAAACTTGGAGGCTTGGTACATGCGCCTATGAATTGTACAACATTCTTATGTCGAACTTTCCTGCAAGTGTGAGTAATTGCATGGAAATGGGGAAAGGAATAGACCCAACTTAAACAAATAATAAGAGATATCGTGATACAACTTTGCCTAACCCACTAATGCTTTGGATAATATCCAAAGCTTAAGTTGAATAGGCAGCAGTAAATTAGAGATATTATATCCAACCTCATTATGAAGACTTCTTGGGCAAATTCTCTTTGTAGATCTGAGTTTATACGCTCAGGCTTAAGGACTTTAATAGCCACTTCCTGACTACAAAATGTGCCTTTGAACCTAAGTCAATAAAAGGAGAGTAAAATGAAAAAATGAAAAACACAATCACCAGCTATTCACTTATGCGTAGAAGAGATTGAACTTACAAATCACCGTATGATCCAGATGCAACTTTATTCTCAAATTTCAAACTTTGCGGATCTATTTCCCATACATCAGTCCCATCATTTGGTATTGCCACATAATCAGCATCAGGTTTGATCATAGGTTGGTCTGGCTCACTTATAGGAGAAAATGAACATTGACCCATCCATGCTTGCTTCTACATGACAACATGTTCAAGGTAAATTGGGAGCATATGGCGAATTAGATAAAGGCGAAATATGCTAGCTGATATGATCAAAAGGATTCAACATCACAAGAAACCAAGAAAAGTATCCCGAAAAGGACCAGAATTAAGAGAGTATTAGATAACAGTAAACAAATGACATAGAAGTTAAAAATTAGAAGGGAAAAACAAAAGAGGGATTCTTTTGATTCCATCTACGTTAACAGATCCAAGGAAAGATGAGCAAACTTCAAACTATCTTAGATATTATACATCAGATAACCATTGCAACAACACAGAAAAAAAAAAAGAATTACCTCAAGCTTCAAAACTTCCCTTTCCAATGCAGTTCTAAGCTCTTCTATCTCCTGAAAATTTCAATACCATGGCTGTCAAGCAGGTTTTTCTGAATAAATTTTGAAAAACAGCAACATAACCACATATGACAAAGCAGTGCATGTGCAAAAGATGAGTACCTCATATGGCCAACCATCAACAACAAAAACATCTAAGGAGAAGCCGTCAATTGTAGAAAAAGCATGTGCTTCTTGGATGTTCAACCCAATCTCAGCAAGTAAGGCAGTTAACTTCAGAATTTGCACAGCCGCAACATGCATTGAAAGACCTTCTAAAGGTTAGAAAAAATGATGTCTTACATTTATTTACACACATGGATAAATATTGGATTGAACTTGCATGTGTGTGCATCAGAAGGAAGAAGGAGGCATTGCTATAAGGGATAGTCTGGGTGGGAACAATTGAGCAGACACTGTAAAGGTTCCAGCTTTTTAAACTGATAACTGAGAATTTCCACTATCTCCTTAACGTTGAGCCAGCTAAAGAGACCTAGCATATGGAGAAAGTAAAAGTTTACAGAATTTTAAAAAGAAAACCATGGGCTCAAATAGGTTCAGATTTGACAGAAAAGTGTGTAGACGAAAACATGAAGCCAACAACAAAACCATGACTTGTTATAAGTAAAGCTCAAAGTTATAAGAACAAAGTTTACATGAACAAAAGAAACCTAGTTTCACCTGACTCAGAAGTTTTGGCTTGTCATCTGAAGAAAAAGTAATTTCATGCAAGGGCCTGCACCAGTGCAATTAACAAAAACATAAATAAACAATGAATTTGCTTAAAGATTCACTTTGCCAATAGCAAAGTAGTACTTGCTCATAACTTGGTGCACACAAAAAAATGTATAGTTAAAGGAAAGAGCAGGTATATTTATGTTTACCATTTAGAAAAATTAATTATTATATTATTAGACGTAGTTAAACACTCAGACCACAAATGGCTGATGACATCCACGAACCAAGTTTTTTAAAATCCACGAACCAAGTTTTGATTAGCCGAACTGGACAATTTTGAGCCTAGAAAGGAAACTTTAGACGAGAGAAATACCGAGAATATTTTGAATTAGCATGTACAGAATCATCGTCATCTTCGCTGTCAAACTTGTTCACCCCAAGGGCCAGAGCTTCAAGATTAGGTGATGAACCAAAGGCAGGTGGAGGATGTAGGCTGACCATGGAAAGTGCAAGCATTACAAGCAGTGATAATGAATTTTATTTTAGCAACGAGAATTGAAAAAAGTAAATAGAATAAGTTAGCACATGGAACATAACCATTGTCAACTTGAATTTCCAGGAAAAAAATTAACTCAATACCAAACCTGTGTTTAGTGCTTCGATTCACTTTACTATCAGGTGAGTCTGAAGAAACAGAATCTGTTGAATTCCCTTCAGAAACAGGATGAACCTGCAAAAGAAAGTGATTAATCGATGAATTGCCAGAATCTCATTCAGTAAAGTTGGGAAATATCAAAACTCCCAAGATCCTCAAGAAGAAATGTAACAACTCACTTTTGGAAAACAATGGTTTAGCTTCAGACATGTATGATAAAACAGGACCAATATGGCTACACCAAAAATTCTAACTCCAAACTAGTCACAGTAAAAATTTGGAACTCCAAGAAATTGATAATGCCTCTTCTAAATTAAAAAGGAAGATCAAGATGTAGAGCCTCATGAATGTGATTATTTCCAACAGGGATGAAGTAAAGAAAGCACGTGAAAAAGAAAAGATAGAAAGAAAGCAAGCATGTAAACACCCTCAAGAAGAAAAAATGATTACGAGTCAAATAAGATTGACTTTTCAAAAAGTGAACAGGACAAAAATCCATCCTCTTAATGGTCTTCGACAGGTTGAAAGAAGCAAAACTTTACCATTGCCAATGCCAAAAGAGTAAACACAGAAGTAAACTTCCTAATCACATTTGGCACCGCTCTGAACGTAACTTCACATAGAACCAACCTACCTGCACAAGGCGGATCTCAATTGCTGGTCTATTAGCAGGATCATGAGCCAAATGCAGCAATCTCTTATGCATAAGAACATCTTCTGCCCTCTCCACATTTACATCCAGCGCATATCTACAACACAATTACATCAACAACATTAAAGCCAAATAGAAAACAAAGAGAAAAAAATTAAAAAAGAACTTTCAAATATGATCCTCTTCCTTAGAAAATCGCATTAGGCCTCTGAAATTTTGATATCAAATTCGTTTACATCATCAAATCATTTCTTTAACAACTAATCCACTAAAACCCCAATGAAACTATATTTTAAACTTCAACAACGAAGAAAAAGTAATAACAAAAATGGAAACAAAACCAAGAAGATAACAATTTCATTCCCAAAACAGCAACCAACCACCCACTTCCCAGAAAAACAGATTCAATTGATATCCCCAACAAGGGAGTTTAAACCTTTACATTCATAACGCCATCCACAAGTCCATAAGCACGTATAAACCAATAATACAATATGGGTACACGCATACTTTAACGTACCGAGCAGGAAGTCGATTAAAGTGAGCCAAGAGTTGGTCTTCGAAGCCGGGGCAATTGGCTTCAGGGTTTTTGGATTCTTTAAGTCTACGAAGAACCTCACTGTACACCTCCAGCTTTTGTCTCTGCTGCCTTCCTTGTTGCGACATCGAGGAAGGCGACGGTGACGCCACGTCATGCACCCGGCTGCCACAGCTCTCGTTGTCCTCCACCATCTTTCGTTAGACGAAGCAAGTAAAGCGCTTGAACGTTAGAGAGAGAGAGGGAGGGGTTTGATGGTTTTATGGATTTTGTTTGTGTTATTTGCTTTCTCTTTATAGAACAATGGATTTGTCTGTGTATCCGTATAGATTTGTAGGATCTGAACGTGTATGAGAACTAAAGTACTATGCGCGCCGAATGAAATATCACGCCTTTGGGGTTGAAAGTGGAAAATGGCAAATGGGGTGCTTGCTTGCTTTCTTTCTTTCTTTTATTTCACTTTTATATCAAAAAGTGGGTTTTTAATGTTAATTTATCACAATTTTAATCAAGGGATTTAAACTAATCTTCTAACTCATGAGCTTTAAGTGAAAAAGAATAGATAATTCGAGTTGAAAGCATTGTTATTATTGAATCATCTTACCATATACGTATATGAAATTGTAGATCTTGGCAAATGGCATGTCCAGCCCTAGTGGTGAATAATTTAATTTAAGGGGTGATTTAGTATTTGACAATTAATAATTAATTAAGGCTGTTGCTATGAATTGCATCAGATGCGAAAGGTACATAGTGGGCATATTCTGATTTGGATAAGTTTCATGCCTCGTTAAACCCTAATTAACATTACAAGTACGCTTTAAATTTTATAAAGTTGTAGAACTAACGAGCTTCATGGGAAAGCGGTGATGTTCAGGGAGGAAGAGTTGCTCTCCCGAGAAACCTTTCTTGATATAGACTTGTAAGGTGGAGAATGATTGAACAGGAAGGATTCGTCATATGTAACCTGACCTGAATAAATAAATAATATTACAAAAAGACAAAATTTTCCCAAGTCCTTGGCGAACTACACTCCAGAAGACTTGAAAAAAAACAAAAAAGCACACACTAGCAGGGTAGTCCCGTTTCCTATTCTAATTTTATTCTAGTTTATCTTATTTATATAAGACTTACATAAATATATGGACAAAATAAATTAAAACAGGGCACCGGATAGTCGTGACCGACTTTGGAAAAATCAAGGTCCCAATCATTTAATATGTATACGTGGCAGCGATATGCATGTTGCCCTTCGCGAGCTTGTCACCTTTTTCCAGTTGTCCCAGTACATTTATGGACCACCAACGCCCGCAGCGTCATTCTTTGTAACTGCCGCGATTTGATGCAAGAAAGTCATTTTTAGAACGATACATGCATTAGCCCATGGCAGGTAAAACGATCGAGTTCCATCAACTTTGTCCCAATTCTTCCATGCATTTTAACCAACATATGTACCGACCAGTTTGGTACAAGGCTCTGGAGTGATTTGGAGCTGTCGGCACTCTGAATTCCATAGAAAATGATACACAACATGTAACTCGATAAAGTGACGCAAATTCCTACTTGCGTACTTTCTTATTCTTGATCAATACTCAATAAATATATAATATAAATATGCGTGTGTGTGCATTATTCCTGTTCATCACCAAAATGTAAGTTCTTTATATGTACATATAATGTGAAATGAAACGAATAGCTTGATGGCGTCTTCCATGTGAAAAGGCAATTTTATCTTACTTTCCAGATCATGCAGCATAGCGATCTACTTCTAATTTTAGTGTCATGTATATTGCTAGCTGCTGTTGAGAAGACAAGTAATTAATATTGACATACGATTTAATGAATTATTATCCTCGTTGATTAATGATTAAAAACATGAACTATCTTGAATTACACCGACAAATTCCGGTTAGGCCCACCCTCGGAGTCTAAATCAAGTTGATAATGACGGATGACACTTTGTTGGGAGCAGTAGAAAATTACTAGCAAGCTATGCACTTTGAAATCGTGGGTACTACAAGTTATATATATCATAATCAAACCCTCTAAAAAAAGTCCTAAATTAGGAGAAAGGGGTTCGTAGGTTTATATATTTGAATCCTTAAAATGGCCCCATAGTAATGGCAAAACCAAACATCATTCCAATCTCGTGACTAAAGTCAACCCCTAGTGTAAAACAATTTAACTAAATAAGCATTATATTAAATACTAATTAGATAGGTAACGGACGACCCGCCTATGGGATGATATCTTATTATATTATAACCACTAATTGGCATAGTAACAATCGTCACTAAAAATGATCAACGTGGGATAATTTACTTGAAAATCCAGTTGTAGATAAGCACCTGCTGACGTGCACAAGCACACGGGTAATTAGCATGCTGAAAGGAGGAGTTGTTAGTGGTACAAGTACAAAAAAATGTTAAAGCCGGAATATTAGGATAGAGATGACGTGGAGGAAGATGAAGGTGATGTGGAAAAAGTGACCTTTCAGTGTCCCCAAAGGTCACGTGGGCAACTTTATATTAATTTTAAAAAATAGATATATATTAAATGGGTAATACGTACGACTCGAGGAATCCAAACGAAACTTCCTCCCACGACTTGCTTTTTAAAACCTTATCCAAGTAGAAAATATCAGCTTAATGTAAATTGCTGAAATAATAACCTAAGACGATAAATTAAGATGGGTTGGTCATAAAAAAAACAAAGGAAAAAGGCTAATTTAGTCTTTAAAATTTTCTTTTTATTCATTAATTAGATATTTAAGGAGAAGTAGAAATTGAGTAGCTAAGGATTATGTTAAGTGGAATAGGACATGTGCTCACTTGTTGGCATTACTGGCACCGGACTATGCTACCAAAGCACGAAGATCAGGTCTTGGATAAAACATGCGAGTGTCCTTACTATTTTGTTGTGGTCCTTGCGGAGCAGCAGAACACAAGTAGTAGGTTGTTCTAGTTCAGGATAAGAGTTGGGAGCGCGGCTGGTAGTTAGATAGCGCCTACCTTGGGTAAGCATTTGGATTTTGGACACTCGAGACTGCCCGAGGGAGGACCACCCCATCTTTGTTCGTAGGTCAAATGGCCACCGGCTTTGAATTACCAGATGCTCCTCTGATAATAAGGAAGTGAACTTAATGATACATTTAGAATTGTTGTCTGAAATTAGGTACTAAATCTCAATGAATCAATATTAGCTTATTCTTTCTTAAAGTTACATGATCAGCAGGTGCAAGATTTGTATACCAAAAAAGCTTATGAATTTTATGCAATTCACATGCATGGGCCATGCTATTTGTCCAAGGCATGCTTACATACAGGTAACATCTAAATGATATCACATGTTCGCCATATATATCCATTCTGAATTTCTGCTTACATTTTGTTCCTGTACGACAATGTTATTATTAAATTAGAAAGAGAGGGAGGAGAGAAGAAGGAGAAGATAATAATCTTTTTTTTAAAGAAAATTATTGATGTTCCAATATTTGTCATAAATGATAAGAAGTTGGGAATCGTTGAACGTGGACATTCCTTTTTCCTTTTTATTTTTATTCCCTTCCAAACTATAGTGTAATGGATTAGGTTTAACAAATTAAATTGATCGATCATCTAAATAATAATTATCATTATCCCCACGTAGGATCGATGTAGGTGTTCTTGTACAATTCAAACTAGCCTAACATCCTAAATACAATCATTATCCCCACTAGTTTTGATTTCTAAAAGAACAAACACGTTTTACACGAAGGTTTGACTTATTAATCTAATCCCACCCTCAACGAGGAAACTAAATTGCTCGGTCATGATGTATCGTTTGAAGCTGACACATTGATTGAAAAATATAATAAATACTTCCATGGTTAGCACTTAAACTTTCTGATAATCCAATACGATGAATTTTGAATAAATAAACCAAGAACAACTTATATTTCGAGTCTATTATATGATTGAAAGTCTTTAACTTTTCCATCCAAAAGAAAGTCCTTATCAAATTAATAAAGACTTCGTACCAACAAGCCGGTGGCGGTGGTATGGTGCATGTGTAATATTTTAACTAAATAAGGGGTTTTTGACTCTCTCTTATAGTGCAGTTTCTGACTCTTTAGTTATAGAATCCAAAAATATATTCAACCATTTATTTATACGAAAAGAATTAAAGGGTAAATATATTTTATAATTTTACAGCAGCAATATGTCAATATCGACATGATAACGTTCCTATATATATTGTTCTGGAGCTACTCTTATTGTCCAGACGGGTCTGCATATATTCATCTTAACTTACAAGAATTAACAGATACTCGTCTGATGATTGAAGGTACAGCAACGGATTAACTCTATGTGATTGACAGAAAGCTTCATCAACATGGAGCTTGCAAATTAAGATGTTAGGATTCCCTCATCCTCTCTTTTTTGCTTTTCTTCAATAATGGCAGACAACATGCAAACATGTCCACTTCAAAACATGAAAACTCAGGCAACATACGAAAACTGATATAAGCTTATCCTATGGCCACTGTGGCGCCCTCCACTTCCTTTTCAGACACGTTCTCTCGTAAACAAATCCCATTATTAAAACAATCGTTGAATTGGAGTTGCTTTATTAATTAGTGTTGTAAGACATTGTTTATGCCTCGATCATTTCATCAAAGCATGTTGATAATGTGGTATATATTACTGAAATAAATAACTAATATTTATATAAGTACATTTTAAAACAATTTCTCACTCTGATCTTTCTCTCTACCTCTTGCCGGATTTGTTATCTGCACTAAAGCCACCTTCATTTTCCCAAATTTCAGGTATATTTGTAAAAGTGTGAAGGAGCTTCAAATAAGATATCAACTCACAATTTGTAAATGTTCTTAATTTATTTACCGTAATCAATGCATTTCTTTCATAAATTGCCTTTTTAAGTTCATTATAATCAAAATTAAGTGATGGTTCTTCTTCTTCAATCCGAAAATCAGAATAGTCAATATAATCAATATTAACTAGATCATATTTATTTTTCTTACTAAGTGCTCTGAAAAACATAATAGAGAAATTATAAGATCAATAATAAACAACGTAATTACCTTGAAAATTAAATTTAATAAATAAAAAAACTTATTTTATCTTTATATTATAAGTAGCGTAAACAAGATCATGATATCTTTGGTGTTCTAGGCTTTTTTTTTTTGTATGAATAAGTTCAAAAGCATCCGAGTTAATTATAACTTGATGCAGAAGTTGTTTAATTGAGTAATATAAAAGCATATTTTCTCAACGTTGGATTATTTTCACTAAATAATCTTTATCATTCATCTATATTTTAAATCGATAGTTACGAATGTAAAAGATATATATTTTTAATAAATAAAAAACAAACTAAAAGGATGAAAACTTATCATGCTACATTTAATTAATTGTAAGTTCTTTTTCTGTAGAAATTTTAACAAAATTCTCTAAACTTTCATGATACAATTTAATTTCATTTGTTGCCTTTGATTACTTAGGAAGCGTTTGGTTTGAGGGTTTGAGAATGAAGTAATGGAGTAATTATATAAAATAGTGTTTGTTTTGGGGTTTTGAATTTTAGGGGAATGGATTTATTCCATTAAATTTGAAAATCTATTAAACCCACCAAGAGGGGTGGGTATCGAGTTTTCATTCCAATCTAAATTTTTATCCAGTTTATTTTTACTTTTTTGTCCCTAGCCTTTGCCCTACCATCCTCTTTACTTCCTTATCACCTCTCAATTCTTTACAATCTCCCATCCTATCTTATCATCTCATCAATGAAGGAATTTTTTGTTCTGCACCTCTAGGTATATTTTCTGAAATCTTTCATTTTAATTTGATTTTTCCCTTATAATTATTGTTTTGTGATTTAATTTGATTTTTCGTATATGCGAATTGTTTTCTACGTTGGTGTTTGTTTATTTGTTTTCTAAAGCTTTTAATGGCTTTCAAGAACAACGAAACAGAAGCACTTTTTACAATTTTTTACCTTCGTATAAAGCGCAGCCCTTTATCTTTATCTGTTTCTTCATAAAAGTCATGCCCTTTTTGTTTTGATAAAGCCTTAACCTTTGGATAAAAGTCAAGCCTTAACTTTTGGATAAGCAGTAGCTCCCGAGAGCAATCAGGAGAAGAAAAAAAATGTGAAAGAGAATATTATTAAACTTTTCGTCGTTATTAAAACTCATCAGAGGAGGACTTGCAAACTCTTTGTCCCCTCCACGACACAAACTCCATGATTTGAAATTAACTTTTATTTGGTTTTACGATTTAACAATTAATTGTATAAAGACGTTCTTGAATTTATTTGGTGTTATTGTTTAACATTTATAAAACAAAAGCTTTACATACATTGCGTGCTTTTGGATTCAAATAAAAAAAATTTCTAGTTTCTAAAATTCTTGGAAGAGTCAGATAAATAGATATTATTGTCTATTCTGAATAATTAAAATTGAATGTATACAATAATATTGTGATTAACTAGGAATATATCCTTGTTCATATGCATACAATATTATTGCTCATTCTGTGAGCACTCATATTCGTTAACTTAACAGCTACCTTTAATTTCAATGTAGAACATTATGGCACGTACCCCTATCATAAGTAGACGACGCAAATTAATTCGAAATGCTCGGATTATGGCAACATTGGTTAATGTGTTTAATCTAGTTTTTGTTACTTGGTATCAAATGTTGTTGATGCATTTGCACATTACGAGACCCCATTGAAAACCAAAGAAGAAATCAAACATGAGATAATGAAATGGATGTTTAGGCTCACAAAATAATCTGATACTATTTGTATTAGTGAGCTCCGAATGGATAGACGTACATTTGGTATATTGTGTGAGATGGTAAGAGATATTGGAAGGTTAAAGGACACTAAGAACTCTTAATTAGAGGAAATAGTTGCTTTATTTTTATATGTGTTGGCTCACCATAAAAAGAATAGGACAATTGGCTTACTGTTTCATCGAAGCGGGGAAACTATCAGCAAGCACTTTAATAGTTGCCTTTTAGCACTCTTGAAATTACATGGAATATTGCTTAAAAGACCTCAACCTGTTACGGAAGATTGTGAGAACAACCGTTGGAAGTCTTTCAAGGTACCTTCTTATTAATTTTTTTCTATAAGTTTACATTTTTTTCAACCATTCAGAGTCTTACTTTTTATTTTCAAATGACAGGGTAGTTTAGGTGCTTTAGATGGGACGTTAATTAAAGTGACACCTCCATCTGATCAAAAACCATGATATCGCACTAGAAAAGAAAATATCGCAACAAATGTGTTGGGTGTGTGTTGTCCAAATATGCAATTCATATATGTTTTGTCTGGTTGGGATGGGTTCGGCACATGATGGCCATGTACTTCGTAACGCTATAAATAGACCTGATGGACTTAGAGTTCCTCGAGATATAAGTGCTTCACACACATAGATAGATATGTATATATTGAAAACTTCATTCAAACTCTAATCTATGTATACTTGTGAAGGTTGTTATTACTTGGTGGACTTTGGATACTGCAATGCTGAAGGGTTTTTGGCTGCAATGCTGAAGGGTTTTTGGCTCCATTTCGAGGTCAATGGTATCACCTTAATGAGTTTCATGGACATCGTCCAAGGACACCACAAGAATATTTTAACATGAAGCACTTCAAGGCTAGAAATGTTATTGAGAGGTGTTTCGGGTTGCTAAAAAGGTGATGGAAAATATTAGCTTCTCCTTCATTTTTTCCAATTGAAACTCAAGTGCGTATCATTTTGGCAAGTTGTCTCCTACATAATTTGATAAGGAAGTACATGAGTTTTGACCCACAAGAGTTGGAGCCAGT
>JAOSBN010000179.1:46800270-46815656 GCA_027563595.1 Erythroxylum suave
GAGCCAGTTGAAGAAGATGATTTAGCAGATGATGACCCCCTTGATAATGAAGACTATGTGTCATTTATTAACCCAACACAAGATTGGGTTAACTTTAGAAATGATTTAGCAAATCAAAGTTTAATAGTTGGAGGGAGAGATCGAATCCTTGAATGTGTACTTGTTTGAACTTTCTGTATAAATAGAATTATTACTATTGTATTTGTTTGAGATGTACTTTAGAAATGTGTACTTGTTTGTACTTGTTTCATTTTCTTACTATTTTTGTCTCTGAATTATGTTATTTTTATTTAAGTTATTTGAATAACTCATATGAATAACTATATGAGTTATTGATTCTTGAACAAGTTTATGTTTTCTTTCTTAGGATGGATCAAGAAGAATTTGGTCGAGGTCGGGGAAAAAATAAATGCTTTTGAACAGAAGAAAAGGTGCAAGTTTTGATTCAAGTTCTTCAAGGAATGGCTTGCGATCCTTCATGGAAGATAGATAGTGGGTTTAAGAGCAACTACATGTCTGAAGTACATCAAAGAATTATAGAAATAATGCCAAATTTTTTGAAGAAAGTTAATCCTCATCTTGATTCAAAAATCAAATGGTTGAAGAACAAATTTCATTGCAGCAATGATATGTTAAGGGAGAGCGTTTGTCAGTAGAATGATGTGGAGAAAAAAAATTGCATGTGAGAAGCAATAGTTTGATAGTTACTGTCATGTGAGTTATTCATACTTGTTCTCTTTAATTAAATTGGTGGACATGTGGCCTTATAGAATGCAAAAGTATAATGATTGAAATTTCATTTTCTATATTTCTATTTGTTTTTAGACGCATAAAGAAGCAAAAGGAATTCAGGAATTTAAATTCCCATACTTGAATCAACTTGAAACAGTTTATGGAAGAGATAGAGCTATTGGGTTGAACGTTCAGGGATATGTGGATGCTGTTTGAAATATGGAGAATGATCAAAATACAGTAAGTGGTGGTGAGTATGTTGGTGAATATGATTTATTATCTGACAAAGAAAACAATGATGTGCGCTCGGATTCGCAAGCAACTCCAATTTACGCAAGCAACACAAATATGAGAAATGTGAGTGCAAAGCAGAAACAACCATCAAGCAGCAGTGGAGGGAATATAGCAAAAAGGAAGAAAATGTGTCTATTTCAGCTTCCTTAGATGTCGGGCACAACTGCAAGAAATAAATTCTAATTTTTGTACTTTTGTGGAAGGCTTTAATAGCAATTTTGCAATCATGGAAAATGCTATTGCAGATGAAAATTTACGTGACAAAGCTGCTTCAGAAAGAATGAAAGACGTGGTTGAAGAGTTAATGAAAATTGGCCTTCCAAGTGGTGATGTCTTTAAAGTAGCTAACATTTTCAGCTCAAATAAAGACAAGATTGATGTGTTCCTCAGCCTTCCCGTTGACATGCGAAGGCTTTATGTCTTAAGTTTATTTTGATGTTGTTTTGATGCTTAATGTTTTAGGTACTATGAGAAATCTTGTTTTATGTTTTGATGCTTTATGTTTTAAGTTTATTTTGATGTTGTTTTATCCTTTATATTCCATTTTACATATGATATGGAAATACAGTTGCAATTGTATTATTGGCATTATGTAGCTCTGTTGACAAATGATCATATAGCTCATCTAATGTTGAAAATTTGCGATAAAATTCCTTGACAAAACTGATTCATTTTTTTTACTGTAAATTAAACATATGGAGATAGCCCCAATAAACATATGAAGGGAAAATTATTTTCATTTTTATTGAGAGTAAAAATGGTATTATATTATCTTTTATTCCCATTAATGCAACAAACCAAACAACATTATTGCTATTAATACAGAAACCCAAGTTATAAACTAAACATCATTTTTTATTTTTCATACCCATTACCATTCTCTTCTACCATTATACCCATATCCATAGCCAATCTCGTGTTCAAACCAATTGCCCCTTCATTAATGGAGAAAGTACCTTTGTACTTAATTACATTAAAGGGACTACTCATAATATTAACATTTGTACATATATCTCCATTATATAAACAACAAAGAATAAGGAAGAAAGCTATTAAGTGGATCTTTCGAGTAAGATGCTTATTTTACTGTCGATCAAGAATATATGTATAAGGCTTGTACAATTTAGTTTGTATACGAAAGTAGCTTCCGCTCGTTCCACTTTCCACAAGTACTAATTGGATTTCATGCTTCACTATCCAATCTAATTCAATACCTAGTTAATAAACATTACATTAGTCATGGAAGGACTCCTATATCAAAATTGATCAATCCTCCTTTCACTACTATCTATTTTCCTTGAATGTTATATGCAAGAATTTACAGCAATTTGGAGAATATCTCAAAGATGGATTCTCATCTAAGTCTACAATGCTTAATAATCTTGAAAGTGGAGCTACATCTTTACAATAATAAAGTAAGCATCCTAAAATTTATTATCCACCATAATATTATAAACCTCTTTTCATTTTACACCTTTAATAATTTATAATTTGAGAAGTGTTTAATTTTCACTAAATTTTGAAGTATTTGTTTATGCTTATAAAAACATTTAAAAGTTATAAATATAGTTGCAAGCCTAGTAGCAGCAGGAGGCATAGTTATCATCTAGTCTCCTCAAAAATTTCAATTTTTTTAGGGGTTGTACTTCAATATACTACATTATCTCATATAGACTCTACTACTTTCTTTATCATCTTTAACCCATACTTCTCAATCGAATTCAAAATAATTGCAAAACAACATGTGTGGAACAACCTCCCACCAACCAACAAGCTCCCAATCTATAACTTATTCTTCACCTTTTCAATCATCACATGATTTGTGCTACGATTTTTAAGTGTTATGGTAGACAGATTGGTGTCGATATTCCAATTTATTAAATACTCGACGAATATAGTTGACAACCTTTTGCTTGTATGTGATGCTGACATATAAATGAGTCTACAAATATGAACAAATATCAATCATAACATAACCGAAAAAATAAATGATAACAATACAAAGAATATAATTTACTTTAGTATTATACTATGTAGACTTTAGTTGTTGTCAATATAGCATGTTGTCACTGTCATATAACCTTTCTTTTGGTTATTGGTTGTCCATATGTCCGTTGTGATGACTACTTGTCCTTTAATACTTGACAACATTTTTAATATTTCTTTGTTTTGATCTCGTATATCTTCAAGATTTCTTTTTTTAAGATATTCTAAGTTAGGATCTTGAATGTTGGTTGGAGTGAGATGAGCAACATCCTAAATCTTTTGTTATCAACTATAGAAAGTGATTGTTCATCACCAATGAGCATACTAGCTATCAAAAACCTTGATATGTTGCTATCATAAGCTATAACAGTCATTTCATTCTTCCCTCTCATTATGTTAAGGGTAAAAAATGTTTGACTTCCTAATACAATCTGTTTTTATTATATAAATCCATATGTCTCTTTAAATAAGAGGTTTCACCTTTTGAACTCCCGACTAATATCTTGTGACAATATTTACATTTGACCTTTTCTACTCCATCTATTGATCTAGTCTTGTTGAAGTGATTTCAAACATCACTTCGTAATGGACCTAGTGCACTTCTATCTTCACTTCGTACTAGATTCGAAGTATCTGCTTTATACTCAGAGTACTAAATTAGAACTCTAAACTAAAAGAATATGCTCATCCATATAAAACAATGAACATACATGACTATAAAAGCTATTCACGAACATTTACATGGATACATATACTTTAACGGGCATTTAACTTAGAGCAAGATAATCAAAGTATAATTAATCATAATCACATATAGGAGTAAATTTATCTCTCTGTATATGATGATAATGAATTAATGATGATGATAAATTTCAAAGTTGAAAGGATTAGAAAGCTACATACTACACTTTATTAACTTTAAAACTTAAGATTATACTCGAATGAACTTTTTGCTATGTATTTTTTCTACTTGTGTTAATTAAATTATAAGATTTAATTAGAACTTTTGAGAATATTTAATTCTCTGTTACATATTCTGGTTAATGCCAAAACCAAACGTCCAAACTATTCCCCTAATTTAAATTCAATGAACACCGAAGCTTATTCATCATACCGCGAAGTTTGATTGCATTTATGGATAAGAACAATTAAGATTCAAGATCTAGCGATCTAGTTATAATCTTTAAAGAAAACTATCTTTGTTGTTTACTAAGTTTAGTTTCATATTTGGTCAAGTATAATGGTAATCATACATAAGTAACAACTACCTATATTTGAAGATGAGTTCCATACATTTTTACACGTTTCTTAATAAATACAAGATGTTATTACCATATTTTGCTCTTTATTACCATAAATAATCAGAAATGGTAAAGCATTGGTCTCACATGCATGCATTGCTCTTTATTACCATACAGCAGTCATCTTAATTAATTCCAGGTGGAAATGGAAAGTTAATAATTTAATTTAGTTAATCTATCTTATACCTAAACAAACTAATTTTAACTAAGAAAATCCTAATCCTAAGAAACTTCCAATTTGAGTCTTCCATATACTCACTTTTTAGTAGGAGTTCATTAATTTTGCTTGAGGAATTGAACTAAAATTGCCTGGTTCAACTTTTGGCTGATCTCTGCAGTGACCTTTTTAAATCGAACTAAGTGTAAGTGGATTGGTTTGAAACTGATAAAGAAGAAGAACAACGAATTGTTGATCAAGCAGAACAAGTGACTTGTAGAAAAAAAATAATCTTGCCTTTTCTTCCAATACTAAAAAGTCAACGTACGTAATCAGTAAACAAAGTTTCCTATTTTACAAGGTCTGAAGAAGATCGTAATGTACACAACTTTTTGTTTTGTATTTTTACAAAGAGACTATTTTCTTGACTTAAACGTGTGATTTTATAATCACAAAAGAGTAACTTTTTTAGTTGTTTAAGCCTTACCCTCAAGTGCAATAATCTTGTCTTAACGACAACTTCGTTGACTTACCCAGCCACTGAAGAAAATGCAAAGTGGAATTTAAGCATGAATAGAGATGAGAATTGGGTGGTGGAATGAGAGACCGGACCTAAAGACATGGCTGTCGTTGAGGAACTCTGGGACTTGAATAAACAAATATAATACATCATTAGACTCTTCTTCCTCCTTAACCTCTCCATAGGCTGCTGCGCTGCCGGCGGCAACAGCAACAGCACCATTAGCTAAGACTAAGGCTTATTTTTTCCTACCAGTCAGCTCTATTATTATATCATGTGCATCAACTTGAGACAACAACTCAGATCATACAATCATCCTTTTCAGCTCTCGCTGCAATTAGAAAGGAAAAGATATAATTTTTACAACCAAAGTGCCTACAGCCTAAGTTTAATCAGCTTTCAGAAAAAACAAAAATACCTGCTAATTGTTCTAGTCTTTAACAAACCCAGGATTTACACCCTCTCACAACCAATTAATTCATACAATGCAAAGGAGAGCAATGGTGACAAGCAACAGATACAAAATTTAAAGCAACACAAAAAAATGTGAATATCCCCTCAAATTGTGAATTTCTTATTAATTGGTATTTTAATTTAAGTTGAATTATTTAAATTAGATTAAATTTATTATACATAATTGAATTAAGAAAAAATATATTTAATTAAAATATATAATATTTATTATATTACGTATTTTCATGTGACGTTTAATTCAAATTTAATTAAAATATGTGACTTTTATTGTGAAATGATAAATTTATATTATTTAAAAATGTTAAATTTTATTTTAGATATTTTAAAACAGATTTATATTTTCATAATTTAAAAAAAAAACTCTCGAAATACAAGTTTACCTTTAAGAAATAGAAATCCCGGAGCCTGTAACGTAAAGAAAGCATCGCTTGTTTATTATTCTATCACTATATATATATATATATGCTTTTGCTGACATGTTCAATTCTAGCAGATTCTTTACTAAGGTCCACGTCTTCTCCCAAAAGCTACCGGAATCTTGTCCACTTCAGCTCCAAGTTTTGGGTGACATTATCGCATGGAAGAAAATGAGGTTTAAGTGATTGTCTTGAATATGAGAGGAGAGGAATCTTCAACATTATCATTCCAAAGATTTTTGGTCAGCAAAAGACAGACGTATGTCACTTTCTGGTGTTTTAATTGCTCAAAAAGATTAATGGAATCCACCAGTATTGTGATAGTATGGAAGCCATTGTCAATACAAGTTGGAGCAGAATATAGGGCTAATGGATATAAATTTTGGATCATCAAGCAATGGGCCAGTCGGGGAATGGTACTGTTTGGTTTCCATGAAAATAAAGAACTTGAAGAGAAAGAATCCCGACTTCTACCAGTATGAACTTGAATACAGATACAATGCTCATGTGCTACTTTTCAATCATTAGATAACAGATTCTTGGCTAACTGTCCTTAATTAGCTACAAGAACATATATTGAGATTCAAAACTTCCTTTTTCATCAAACTTGCACCACCCAAGTAAACCTCCATTTTTCAAAGCACATAAAGAAAAGTGGTTGAGTTTGGAAAAGAAAATGAAGGGAAGCTAGGAAATGAAATTACCATCTTCAATTCTTCCTTTATACAAAGCTTTGCTCAGAGAAAGAAAGCTCATGCTACAGTCCGTTTATATTACAATAGAAAGGAAATATCTTCATTTTCTAATTTAAGTTCACAAGCAACTAATGATACAATACAAGTACATGACGAATGTACGAAAAGTTCATACCAGCAAGTACATATATGCCACATGTTTCTAATAAATCACCAAAGCATCTCCGCATGATTTTCCACATTCATAATGTCGTCTTCGTCATCAATATTCACACCCTCTTCTTCCAAAAGCCACTGCTCAAGTTCATCCATCTCATCATAATCATGCATGAACAAACTGTCTGAGTAATTCCATTGGTTGGTGCCTAGCTCCTCGGCATGGCATGCAACGTGCAAGTATGGTCTACTCCTAGCCAAGGCATCTACAAGATCCCTATTTAAACTTCCCGTCACTCCCAACCACCTTAATCTTGGAAAGTATGGCTTTTTCAGCCACCTGAATGCAAGCTGAGTAATCCCACCACAGTTGTAAAGATCCAATAAGCGCAAGCGACTACTGTATCTGTTTTCCTCATTCACTTGCATCGATGCTAATGCCATAACAGAAGTATCGCCTATTAGTGGACAGTGTCGCATTCGGAGTTCAGTAAGCGCAATTCGACATTTTGCAAGTGCTAGGACTCCATTATCTGAAAGGTAAGGAAGATTTGACAGGTCCAGTTCCTGCAACACAAATTTAGAAGAGCCTTGAAAAAGTACAGAGATGCACTTGTCAGTAAGTCGCTTGCATCCTCTTACAGATAATGAAGATAAAGAGTTTATAACTCTTCCCCGTAGATATGACAATCCCGAGTCACTTATATTGGAACCGTCCAGTAGAAGACTCTTCAATTCAGTAAGAGAGCCAATAGCTCTAAGTGCTTCATCCCCAAGGCTTTTGCAATCTCTCAAGTCAAGAACCTTGAGGCCTAAGTTCAATACCAAATTCTCTATTGCATGGTTTGTCAAAAGATTACACCACCTCAAAGTAACTTGGGTCAATGAAAGGGAAGTTGCACTGATGTCATGAAAAACCAAATCAGTTAAATGTGTCCCATGTGACACCCTAAGTTTGAATAGGCTAGAACAAGAGTGCAAGATTGTTTTAAAACCACTATCAGTAACTCGACAGAAGCCACCAAGGTATATGCTTTCCATGTTTGCACACTTATCAGCCATCAATAGCAACCCAAGGTCATTAACCCGTCTGAAATATGTAATGAGGAATTCCTGGCTCCGAACCAAAGATAAATGCTTCAGTTTCCCATGCTGGTTAATCTGTTGAAGACCAGCATTGGTGAGGTCATATGTAATTGTTGGCTCTATGAGAGGAGCATCTCGAAGATCCAAATGTATTAGATTTGTAAGACCTTTAGATATTGCATCGACCATTGTATCAGTAATATAATCCACTGAAAGGCACAATTTGCGAATACTAGGTAAAACAAATGGTCGAAGGTGGTTTGACGGTTGATGGGATCCCGTACTTGGACTAAGCAGTTCTGTAACCATTACTGAAGAAACATAGCCAATCTCAAGAGAAGTAAGCTTGTCTGAAGCCAAAGCCCAAACCCAAGCAAAATTGTGTCGAAGAAATAATGAAATATCAAACATCAGGACCAATTCCTGCCCAAACACAAGGAGAGTAAGATTAAGATTGTAAAGTGATGTAAGAAGATAAGGCCAGCCAGGGGGAAAAGAAGTATCATGCTATATGTATAAAGGAAATAACGTCAGATAATTGAAGAAAAATATAAATATAACATATGCATGGTAAATAAACTGCAGTACATGGAATGACAAATAGCATTCATTAAGAGATGGTCTATCATTAATTATCATTTTCAGTCATCTTAGAAGAATAAGCATTATAGGATCATTTTTGTGGTCTTCATTAATCATGATTTTTCAGTCATTTTAGAAGAATAAGCATCATAGTATGATTTTTGTTAATGAATAGTGCAGTATATTTCACACCAGCAGTTGAAATAAGCAATCAGATTCACACACTAATAAGAGCTCCTTATTAAACATGAATTATGTCATCAGAACTTGGTAAACCTATCAGTGAAAGTTGTTTCCAATATGTTCTAATTTCCATAATATAGCAAAAAAGTCAGAACTCAAATCCCCTTGCGTAAGGAAACTTAAATATTTTTTTCTTATAGGAAGACCAAGCCAATTTTAAAAGCACTGATATTGTCATTTAGCTCCAAGTTGGATTGCAAGATGAAATAAATTACTATTAATCTTACGAACAACTTCCTGAATGATTCCAGAACTATCTATTCAAAACTTATCCTTACTTCTAACTGTGTGCAACCACTGAGCAACTCCTCCAGATCTGATATATGAATAGCCCGCCCTCTCTTTTCAGCTATAGAATCCAAGTAGAGATGCCTGAATGGAAAGGATTAATTGATATCCAAAGCCAAGAGCAACATTCAAACAGATAGAAGTAAGATTACACATCATATATTCCGAACATCCTGATTTTCATGTGTCACGATTCCATACATCTCAAGTAGTTCTATTAGCATGGAAAACGTCCAAACTTACAGTAGCTATTGCATGTGGTCAAAAATTTACCTTAGATCTGCACAGTTCGCTCCAATCTCAGAAAGCAACTTCCCGCTAAAATCCACACAATTATACAAGGATAACTCTTGCAAAGAAGGGCGAACTAAAAGATTGATGGCTGAATCATCAAGCCGACCACAATCAACCTTCAAGGTTCTGAGGAATGGATTTGACGGTAATAGAGGCCTTAACAAATTTATTGTTGGGGCAATATCCTACATAGCATGATCATAATAAAGAACTTGAGGAAAAGGGAAAGAGAAAAAGATTCCATTTGATGGTTATCAACCTACAAAAACAAATGCCTTCTGGTTTACTTTTCAATACTTAGATAGCAGATCCTTGACTATTTGTCATAATTGGCTGACAAAAGACAAATGGAGATTGGAAACTTCTTTCCTTCATCAATCCTCGTTATTCAAAAAGTAGGCCTTTTTATCATACATTAAGTTTTGAGAATCGAGTTAAGATCGGAAAAGAAATGGAGGAACTAGAACCAGAAGACAGAGTCATTTTCTTCACTTATGTTACATGCAAAGCAAGAACAAAACAACAAAGCCTACGCTTTTATCAATAACTAACCAAAAGATAATGTTTCTCCATCTGGGTTCTCGAATTTCACAAGGATAATAGCAGAACCAAGGCTTGAATATTCACAATCACACCCACAAACCAAAAGGCCAAAAAATGAATTGAACAATGAGAAAGCAAAACTCACGAGGAGCTCAAAGTTGGGGAGGAAAGTTAGGATATGAGAAGCACAGCCCCTAAAGGTCCTGCAAGTGGAAGCCAACGAGAATATGGAAGCCATATCCATTTTTGTCATCACAGTCGCCAGAAGGGTCGCCGGAAGTTGATCCAAACTCTCTTCACGGTTTTCCATTTCTTTTCAACCTCAGCTTTCTCTATCTCATGTTTCGATGGGTGCGACTGGATGATCGATCTGCTCGATTGCTATAGCAGTGGGAAAACTGTTGTCAATCCATTTGGGCGGTTCCGTGAACGTTCGGACCCTGCTTGCTATTTTGTGAAGCAATGTGTTGTGGGGTCCATATCCCTTGGATAAACCTGAGAAAAGGATTCCTTTTTCTACAAAGTCTATTTCTTTAGTCTTCTTGTTGGTTATTGGTCTTTCCATTTTACGAGTTAGTTTTGTGAAGTAATTTGCATATAAAGCAGGAGGCATGTGCTCCGTAGCTTCTTTCCGTTTTTTTAAAGTAAATAGTGTCGTGTCAAAACACCATCTGATGATCATAGTTTCCTCTTAATGTTTTCCAAGAAAACGAAATCCTAAGTATGTATGAACTCCAAAGGCTTAAAGAGCGTCCAGTCCACGACTAGA
Source organism: Erythroxylum suave (assembly GCA_027563595.1). Taxonomy (NCBI): domain Eukaryota; kingdom Viridiplantae; phylum Streptophyta; class Magnoliopsida; order Malpighiales; family Erythroxylaceae; genus Erythroxylum; species Erythroxylum suave. The sequence continues at coordinate 46,810,807 of JAOSBN010000179.1, forward strand.
ATGGTTTATAAGGTACGTTAATACACATTGTCTTTCCTTCATGGTTTTGTGCTTCATATTGTTAACACCTCCAAGAAGCAATGAGTTTGGCTCTTCAGTACATCTGACTTGAATGACGCTGTTATAAGAACATGTATTGGTTCTCCATTGAACATTTCAACTGACAAAAAACAAATTAACAGAACTTGCATATAAAGATTACTTCAAGGAAACAGTTACCTCACCAATACCTCCTCTACCGGGGACAATCGTTATGCTACTCAAAACAACTTGAATGGCAAAATGAATGATCCTCAGAAGCTAATAGACTATCAAGAGAGCTCACACTTGCCCGTTCTCAAAACTATCAAAAGCTTCAGGTGTAGACCGTTTGCCTTCCTTCTTACACCCACTCAAATTAAAAACTATACTTATATCTAACATATCCCAAGCAGGTCCTCATGAGCTTGATACAACAACGTTAAAGCCTCTATCAACGGCATAATCGACAAAGCTATACAATGGCAATACGCTTTCATCATATTTCTCAAAGCCATCCAATTCTTTTTTTGCCTTCGCTCTCAACTCCTCTGCCACCTCTATGGCTTTCTCAACTCCATATAAAGCAACATAACTCTTCCCTTTCTTTTTCTTCTCTTCTTCTTTCTCTTCACTCTTCTGCACTTTTGCATCCAACACATCATCAACTAGTTGGTACAGTACCCCAACAGCTCTTCCATATCTCCTCAATCTCTGTATTTCATCATCGTCAGCACCAGCAATTAATCCTCCACATACTGCTGAGCACTCGGCCATTACACCAAATTTCTTCTCTTGCACAAAATCAACAGAATTAGGGCCACCCTCAAGGTCAACAAACTGTCCAGCAGCCATGCCTGTGGATCCCACACTACGAGCAATTTCTGCAATCACTCGAAGAATGCGTGATTCTGGAACAAGTTCTGATGGGGTGTGATACACGATATGGCGGAAGCCAAGAGGGAATAAAGCATCTCCTGCAAGGATGGCCATGTCAACACCAAAGGTTGTGTGGTTTGAGGGCTGGCCTCTGCGAAATGGATCATTATCCATGCAGGGAAGATCATCATGGATCAGTGAAGCCGCATGAACCTGCTTAAATCAAGGATCCATGAGGTAAATTGGTGAGCTACATTAATACTATGTTCAATTAATATGGAGCCAAAAAGAAAGAAACGCAAAAGCTAAAGAACATATTAGGGGTCACTTGTGGGCAAGATGAAGGCAATTCGAGTAATTTAAGAATGTTAACTCACCATTCTTCCTTTTACGATCGTGTTCAGCATTTATGTTAGAGAAACCAACAAATTCCACCCAAAAGAATATCTTAATTCTAACAGCTAAAAGCTTCCAGTTGCAAGCCAATAAAAGAAATCTTCTTTAATACAGCAGGCCCCTTATAGAAACAACACCACTCTGGGAACTGGGAAGATTCTTCCGAGAGATTCATTAGCTGTATTCTTTCTCATTCAAATCTTTCAACTTTTTTAATCAATGTGTTAGAATAATATAGTAACAATTAACATCATGCACATAATTTAATGTTATTAAAAGAACCAAGTCCGATTACCATCGCATACTTCCCAATGATACTGGCAATCGTAAGAATCTAATACAGAAAGCAACTTTTCATCACCCACTAACAGAAGAATCAACAATCATTCCTTCACTCAAAGAAAGAAAGTGGTAATACAAAGGCCGCTATAACTAATAGCAACACCAAGCAGGCAAAGAGCTCCAAATTAACTTCATAGGCACAAACACACACAAAAGAGAAGGTCATTGACAAACCATTTCAAGAGCACATGCAGTAGGGAACACGGCGAGGCGGCTACCGCCAAAAAGCTCGCAAGCTGCGACGCACATAATAGGTGGTGCCCTTTTAGCACCACTTGCAAGCACGGAGTATCTCATGGCCTCATAAATCTTTTCTGGGTACTGAACTGGAATTGCTCGGTCCAGCTTCTGGTTGATCTCTGCAATTAAGGTCGTCCAATAACCTTTTAAATCGAACTGGGTCGAAGTGGATTGGCTTGAAACTGATAGAGAAGAGGAAGAACAGCGGATTGCCGATCGAAGCTTTGGGAGGGTAAGATTTCTTCCTCTTTTTGGGATTAATAGAACAGGTGACGAGGGTATTACTGTAGAAAAAACCATTCTTTGCCTTCCCTTTCAACGTTCTTCTCTTAGAGACAACTCAACGTTGAATTACTTGGCTAATGAAGAAAAAGCGATAAGGGATTTGAGCAGAAATGGAGATGAGAAGTGGATTTGGTTTGTTGCGGTAGTGGAATGAGATGTTGGCTCTAGAGAGATGAGCCTTGAATTGACGTCAAACCAATGGAAACTGGAAATGGTCCCACTGACAAATACGCTCGTCCCTCAGATTAGAAACAAAAGCACCGATGCACGAACACGACGATCCGTTCTTTGAAGGCCCGTTTCACTTTTTTTTTAATAATATATTTATATTTTTATCACTAACAACTATATATTAAATAAAACTTAAAAGATGAATTTTTTAAATTAAATAAATTTATGTAAATCCCTTTTATAATATTTATTAACAAACTACTAATAAATTTGTTTTATTTTATTTAAATAAATAATTTAAAGACCAAAACAGAGTCAAATGGAAAAAGTCTCAACTCCGAATCTCCCTGAAACTATTGTTCATCCTTGAATCTCCCTGAAACTACTGTTCATCTGCCTCACCCCATCGTGGATTCACAACCGAATCTCACCAATTCCAATACTCCATTTTCTGTTTCCTTTACTTCTCCCGATTTCCAAGCATCACACTCATTCCTTGACAGCATGATTCCACAGTCAGCTCCAGAATTACTTGACCCGGACGGCTAGCCCTCCAAGAAAGTGCGCATCCGGCAACGGGAATAAGATCCGCCACCGCACCCAACCATCTCTTACCGCGCAGCTGTGGTAGGGGGCCATCAGGAAGGAGCTGCATTTGCTGAAACGCCTTGGCCAGACGAAGCCCCTGTAGTAATTGAGGACGGTGACATCACCATTAGGAATGACGGCAAGGATGTGGGTATTACCCTCTCCCTCAATCTGAAAGCAAAGCTTAATAGTCAATGGCAACAAGCAGTGGTTGTGAAGCTCATAGGCCGTCAGATCGGCTACCGTATACTATGCCAGCGTTTGCAAACAATGTGGCAGCCTCAAAGACCCATCAAGATCGTCGACCTTGACTACGACTTCTATCTGATTAAATTTATAGAAGAAATAGATTACCTTAATGCACTCACCAACGACCCCTGGCTAATCTTTGGCCACGTCCTTTCAGTCCAACGGTGGACACCCGCCTTTCGGCCAGCGCTCGGCACAGTCACACGAGCTGTGACCTGGGTCCGATTCCTAGACATCCCTATAGCACGCTACCACCCATCCATTCTCCTCGCTATGGGCAATCTGTTAGGACACACCATTAAATTAGATACGACAACTCAAGCAACACAACGCGGCAAGTTTGCCCGCCTAGCCATTGATTTAGACTTGACCTTACCTCTACGGCCTTCGATTGAGCTCGACGGCGAGACCATACACATCGCCTATGAAGGACTCACCCAGGTATGTTTCGGATGCAGACTGGTCGAACACGACAGAAGTGTCTGTGCTTCCAACAACCCCAACCGCCCTCCCTCCCCGACCCCCGCCATTATACCCAACGCCCCCACAAACGTAACCACATCAACCCCAGCAAGCATCCCCATACCATCACCGTTCGCAGCTCAGAAAGGCGACTCCACCGCCAAGCAGCGCACTGGAGCGGAAGACAGCTTCGGCCCTTGGACTCTGGTCCAACGGTATCCCCCCCGCACCAACAAGTAACGGTCCCCTGCTACCTCGCAACGACACCCTAGTTCTCGTATGATTAGGAGTGGGTCGAGGTTTGAGGCCCTGTCAGACGCTCCGGCACCTACCGCGCCCCACTCCGCATCCTCTACTGACCTCTCTGCGTCTCCTTCGGTCACTCATCGATTAAACGACGCACGCGTAGGCGTCTCGAGGCTGGCCTTTACTTCAGGCCCAGGCGACAAGCAGCTAGTGGCGGGAACACGCCCACATACGGGCAAAGCCCAAGGCCTGCAAGCATCAAGTTCCAATAGGGCCCCAACCCAAGTCCAATTGCTGGGCCCGAGTGCACAATCCGATCTCCAACCCACTCCCGTCAACAAACATAAAGCGGTGGCCATTACGTCCCATAACGATATGCTTTGCGAAAACATCCCGAGTGCAACAATAGGGGTCCAGGCACTTCTCGAGCAACCAATGGATGGAGTTGAGGGAAATGTGGCCCAAAATCCTTATTCGGGAGTTGAGGTACACTTACCCTCACCGGAACCCCCAGATCCGGGAGAGCAGGATTCTAACATGGCAGACTCTCTGACTAAGCCCGGAAGCCAGACCGAACCTAGATCGCCGCCCACGGATGGTAGTCGTTTTGTGGTGATGCTGTCGCCTGCAACCAAATATAAAAGATTTCACTTCCGTTAAAACAAATTAATGCAGTAGCAGCAAGCGGATATCATTCCCACGAGGAATTTTGCGATTATGGGATTATGAATTCAAACGACACAAATAACGAAAATAAGAAAAGAAAAGGGGGGGTTTGTTGTTCACTTATGGCAATAACAATAAAAATCGCAAATTGAAATAATAATTAAATCTGGAAATTCAATAGGAAAAATACCTTAGTTTCGGTCACCAATGTTACCATGCTATTATGAATCATCGACATAAAAATTTAATTGTTAATAAACATTCATTGGGTGAAATATCTAGGAACATGTATCCTAGTCATCTTATTA
>JAOSBN010000179.1:46815756-46829270 GCA_027563595.1 Erythroxylum suave
GTGTTGATTCTCTTGAAAGATGGCAATATAATCTTCAAAGATGATGGAAATCTCGAATTTGACTTTTGAAAGATGGTTTGCAAATTCATCTCATCCTTAGGCGTGCCCACGCTTAATCTTTGAATTTTGGCCAAATTGGGAATTTCAGATTTCCTTCCTTCTTTTGCCTCTTTTTGGTCCTTTTTCGTACTTAGAGTGCTGAAAACCATCTGTATACAATTAATGAGCAATTTTATCAATTTCGGATAATAATTTCCTCCCTTAGCGTAATTTAAGTCCAAAATATATGCAAATTATATGACTTAACATTTTGACTCACAGGACCCCAACCAGGTACTCCCTCGGATGGAGGAGGCCTGAAGTTTTCTGTCGATCATGTCAATCCTTATTTGGAACTGTCAAGGGGCCGGAAGCAAGCACTTCCGGACGATCGTGCGTCATTACATTCGTCATTACAATCTTGGGGTCCTAGTCTTAGTCGAACCTACGATTAGTGGCACCTAAGCCGCAGCAGTGATTACACAACTAGGTTTCGACTTTTCCTTCTGGATCGAAGCTGATGGCTTCCAAGGCGGGATCTGGTTCCTCTGAAAACAGGATTATTCCGTGACGATTAAATTGGCGCATAAGCAAACGATTCATGCGCTTATTCATGTGCCCAATTTTTCGTTTGAATTCTCGGCTGTCTACGCCAGCCCTCAATCGCATAACCAAAAATATCTCTGGAATGTTTTACGCCGAGTAGGCCAATCCGTTACCCGTCCGTGGATTGTTGGGGGAGATTTTAACGCCAAGTTGGATGTGGGAGATAAGAGGGGGGTCCCAACGTTCCTCCGTGGTCAATACGGCTTTCCAGGAGTGGGTGCATGACAGTAGACTTCACGACCTAGGCTATATTGACTCCCGGTTTACTTGGAAACGGGGGACTATCCAAGCCCGACTCGATCATGTATTGGGCTCGACCGAGTGGTTAATAGTCTTCCCTACCACCATTATTTGGCATCTTCCATTTCTAGTGTCCGACCACCGACCACTATTAGTGGACTTTTTACCCACTTCCCGCCCCACTGTAGGACCCCCCCCCCCATTTCGTTTTCAATCAGCATGGCTTGCACACCCCGATTTCCCGACATGCGTAGTAGACCATTGGTGCCCCCACGGAGGATCGATCAGTCAAACGTTATCCCAATTCTCTACGCACCTCCAGCGGTGGAATACAAAGGTGTTTGGAAACATTTTCAAAAGGAAAAAACGTTTGCTGGCTCGTCTGGAAGGTATTCAGAGATCTAGGAAACATGCCGACACAACTTCCATCCTTGAACTAAAAGACAAGTTGAGTGAAGAACTAGGGCAAGTCCTATGCGAGGAGGAACTTTACTGGCACCAACAAGCCCGGTGTGATTGGCTTTCCCAAGGTGATCGCAATACGAAGTATTATCATATGGTAACACAAACCAAACAGAGAGCTATTTCGATCGCCCGATTACTAGACTCCTCCGATCAGGAAATCACAGAGCCCGACCAATTGCGGAGTTGGGCTCGAACCTTTTTTGCGACCCTTTACACTGCTGAGGCCCATCCGCCCCATAAATTGCCTTTTGCAGGTGCATTGCCCCGTTTTACCGAGGATTAGCACCAAGTTTTGGACGCTCCCATACAGGCTCACGAAGTCAAGTCCGCCATCCTAGGTATAAATCCGAATAAGGCGCCAAGCTGGGATGATTTCACGGCCCTATTTTTTCAGTCTCAATGGGATATCGTGGGAGCCGACGTGATCACTTTCATCCGGAAGCTCTTCAAGGTCGAGGGCTGGGAACCAGAGTTGAACCGAACCATCCTAGTCCTCATTCCCAAAGTCCCGTCTCCGTCGTATATTTCTCAATTTCGTCCCATCAGCCTTTGTTCGGTGCTGTATAAAATGGTTTCTAAAGTGCTGGTCAACCATCTCAAGCCCTATCTAGCACAGGTCGTCGCCCAATCCAGCTTTATCTCGGGGCGGCAGATCATTGATAACATTATCATCGCCCAGGAGATAATTCATTCAATGAGCACCAAAAAAGGCAAGACTGGATTTTTTGCCCTCAAAATAGATTTGGAAAAAGCCTATGATCGTCTCCACTGGGATTTCATTTATGACACCCTATCCGAGCTTAACCTGCCTCATAGTCTACTTGACATCATCATGAAATGCATCACTTCGGTGTCTATGCAGGTAGCGTGGGCAGGCAAACTATCAGCCCCTTTTATTCCTACCCAGGGGCTACGTCAAGGAGACCCGTTGTCACCATACATCTTCGTCCTCTGTATGGAGTGATTAGGCCATTTAATTACGCATGCCGTGGGATAAGGGCAGTGGAAACCGTTCAAATGGCGTGGGCCAAGACCGACTATTTCCCATCTATTTTTTACTGACGATCTCATACTGTTTGGCTAGGCGTCAGTTACCCAGGCACAGACGGTTTCGGCCATTCTGCAGGCCTTTTGCGAAGTTTCTGGCCAAAAGGTGAACCAAGCTAAATCTCGCTCTTCTTCTCCAAAAATGTTCTGCCCAACCTAGCGCACCGGATTAGCTAGGAGCTTCGAATTCAGAGCACAACAAATCTAGGACACTATTTGGGAGTCCCACTGCTACACGAACGTATAACGCGCCACACTTATCAATACGTTCTGGACAAAGTCCAGCACAAACTAGCGGGATGGTGAGGCTGGGTGTTATCCATGGCGGGCAGAATCACCTTAGCCCAAGCTGTGATTTCTGCCATTCCCAACTACATCATGCAAACTGTGCGATTACCCCGCCACTTATGTGATGAGATTGAACGCCTTATGCGTAGTTTCATCTAGGGGTCCCACGCTGATCACCGAAGAATCCACCTAGTTAACTAGGATCAAGTCTGTCACCTAAAACATCTAGGGGGACTCGGCATAAAGCGAATTCGCGTCACCAACGATGCTTTCCTTACCAAATTGGGTTGGGAGCTGCTTACTAACCCGACAGCGCTTTGGGTGTAATGCCTTCGAACCAAATATCGGTTTCCCACGCAACATATACCACCATCACTACCCCAGCAAGACACTTCGATTATTTGGAGGGGGATTTCTGCGACGTGGGAATATGTCCACCGAGGTATGAGCTAGAAACTAGGTACCGGGCACCACATCTATTTTTGGACGGACCGATGGGTGCCAGGCAGGGGCCCCTTAACCCATGAGGTCATCGCCCCCCTTCCACCCAACCTCCTTTATGCAAGAGTGTCCGAGTATATTGCAGAGGATGGCAACTGGAATTGGGACAGGATCACCCCCTTTTTGCCTCCTCGTGTATGTAGCTTGTTAGAAACCATTCGGACACCATCAAGTGATCTAGGCCCCGACCGACTAACGTGGAGTCACCATCACCAGGGTAAGTTCTCGGTTGCATTGGCGTATGATCTTATCACCAATCACATTCTGGAGATCCCAAAGCCTCTATAGAAAATCATCTGGAAATGGCCTAAGCCCCAGCGTATTCAATCCTTCCTGTTGTTGGTCGCCATTAACAAGCTACTAACCAATAGCCAGAGGGAGCGTCGTCAGTTGACCATTGATAGCTCGTGCCCGACATGTGGGCACGAGGAGACGATCTTACATGCCCTCCAAGATTGTCCTAGGGTACAAACCTTTTGGAAACAACTACGTTCACGCGTTCAGGAGTCGCGTTTCTTTCAGATACCCGAGGAGCCTTGGCTACAGCAAAACCTCACTACGATGGAAAATGATTGGGCAACCACCTTTGGCATTGCCTGCTGGCATTTATGGCAATGGAGGAATCGGTGCATTCCGGGACTATATAGTTTGGGTCCACCGAGCTTAACTGGTTACGAGTCAGGCCATTCCTCAATCGGGTCTACTTATTGGGCATTCAGTCGGCTGGCAACCCTTGCCGGAAGGGTGGATCAAATTGAATACGGACGGATCAGTCACTACAGCCTCGCCGGGAGCCACGGCGGGGGGGATCTTTCGCGATTTTTCTGGCCAATGGTGTGACAGGTTTCTACACAAGGGCGAAGCCTGCTCCCCTCTGAGTGCCGAATTGCGAGGAATTTATATCGGCCTTCATATGGCATGGCACAGGGGCTACCGGAGACTCATTCTCGAGACCGACTCTTTAGAGGTGTTACACCTCCTTTCAAATTTCGCTCAATTCCAAACTGATGAATTCTCTTTGGTGCAGGAGATCCGGGAACTCCTAGGACGAGCTTGGGACATATGACTCCACCATGTCTACCGGGAAAGCAATCAGAGTGCGGATAGTCTGGCTACCCTAGCTAGGAGCATCCCTCCAGGAGTGCACGTTCTCCCCGATCCCCCCACCGAACTAAGGCAGACTATCACCCTTGATCAGCAAGGTCATTTGTACCGTAGGGGCCTACTCTAGTTTGTTTGGCCTGTGTTTTAATTCCATTGTACACAAAAAAAAATTTTAAAATTTAATTTTTATTTAGTAATTAATATTTTAAAATATATTTTAATTATTGAATAAAATTTATTTGAATTATATATATTTTGAAGATATTTTAAATTTATTCATATTTTATAATTATTTAATTTAATTAAAAATTTTAAATAAATTATTAAGTAATAATAATTTATTCATAATTTTATTATAATTAATATATTAAACAATTAAATAATATATTTAGTTGATAATAAATCAGATTATGAAGAAAATAAAACTAGTTTTTATAATTTTCATAATTTTTAAAACTAGAAGAAACAAAAACCAAAAGCAGAAACAAAAAATTCAAATAAATGGATTTTTATTAAATTAAAAACATAAAACTAACATTAAAAATAGAAACAAATAGTCCCTTTATGATTGCGATATTCAAATTGTCTCGTATATAGTAAAAAAATTTTTAAAAATTAAAATTATTAACATACAAAACATAATACACACACACACAGACACACACAGACACACGGATATATCATCATTATCATCAACACTTAGTTGAAATCCCACATCAATGTGAGATTTGGGGAGGTCTGATAGTTTCAACCTTACTCTTATTTAATAAAGAGGTTATTTATGATAAACCCACGTACAAATGTAACATGAAGATATGACAAAAATTATTTATGAGAAAAAGTAAAGAAAGAAAGCAAAATTTTGTAAGGTCTTTTTAAATGCCCCATAAAGAGAGAGAGAGAAAAAGAATAATACTAGTAATATTAAACTAAATAAATACATAATACTAAATTAATAATTGTGACAAAACACACTTGATAATTGGCAGGTGATATATGAGAAAATGTCAAAGCTACACTTATACCTAGTGACAAAGGCGAGGAGCTCCTCAAATGCAAAAATTTTTCGTATAGACCTGAGCTGAAAAATCAAATCAAAGACACAATCGCTAGCCCCACGACTAACAATTAGAGAGATAGAGACTGAATAATTAGACAAAACTTCCTAGGAGGTAAATACTACGCAATAGATTCATAGTACCCATATTTATATAACCTACAAGATTGCCAATGCTCTCTTTAAGATATATCATTTACCTATATCCTAGTATGCCAAAGTTTACTATTAGGGGCCAAGTCTTTGGTAAGCTCCAAACATGTCATATCATTCTTAATCACTTCCCCCAGTTTTTTAGGTCTTTCTTTTTTCCTCTTGCAGTATCTAAGAATTATTTTCTTGCATCGACTCACTGGAGCATTAAAGTGTCTCCTTCTCACACATTCGAACCACCTAAGTCTCATCTCTCACAAATTATCATTAATACCAGCCACCTTTAATTTGTCTCTCACCGTATGATTCCTGGCCTTATCTCTTCTTGTAGTATTACACACATATCAAAGCATTCTCATCTCCGTCACTAAAAGCTTATTATTATGTATTAATTTGATAGGTCAACACTCCCCTATATAACATAGTTGGCCTAATCGTCATTCGATAAAATTTACCTTTAAGTTTGAGTGGTATCTTCTTATCACATAAGACTCCTAATATATGTCACCATTTGAATCACCCAGATCTGATACAATGGATCATATCATCACTAATCTCTCCATTGCTTTTAATGATAGACCTTAAGTACTTAAAACACTCTTTTTGTGATATAACTTCGGATCCAATTTTTACGTCCACATCATTAACCACCTGTTGGCCCTAAAAGTTACATTCTAAGTACTCAGTCTTAGTCTTGCTCATTTAAAAACCTTTCAACTTTAACGTTTCCCTCGAACATTTTAGCTTGACATTGACTCTCTCTCTTGTCTCATCCACTAAGACAATATCTTTAGTATAGAACATACACCATGTCTCCTTGAATAGTCTTGGTAAGCTCATCCATCACTACTCCAAACAGAAAAGGGCTTAATGTGAAGCATTGATGTAGCCTAATACCAATAGAAAAGTTCTCATTGTTTCCTCCTATTGTGCGTACACTAGTTACAACCCCTTCATAAATATCTCTAATCAACGTTATACATGATATTGGAATTCCCTTAACCTCTAAACACTTCCACATGATTTCCCCAGGAACTTTGTCAGATGCCTTCTCTAAATCAATAAAAACCATTTCCAAATTCCTCTTTCTATCCCTGTAATATTCCATTAATCTTCAAAGGAGATGTAATGCTTTTATCATGGACCTTCCTGGCATAAAGCCAAATTGGTTGGCCGATATAAAAGTCACTTTCCTGACTCTCTTCTCAATTACCTTCTCCCACAATTTCATGGGGTAACTAAGTAGTTTTATGCCTCTATAATTGTGACAATTTTGGATGTCTTATTTGGCCTTCTATATAGGAATTAACATACTCATACTCCATTCATTTGACATTTTGGCAGACTCAAGGATTACATTAAAAAGCTTGACTAGCCAATCAAGACCTTCAACACCTATTCTTTTTCATACCTCTATTAGTATCTCATTCGACCCTACTGCTTCCGTTCTTCATCTCCCTAAAAGATTTTTTAATTTCTTTCCTTGTGATATGTTCATACCTAGACAAGTTACAAAAACTCTCAAACATGTTGAGGTCACCTAAAGATATATTTTTTGTTATGCCTTCATTATAAAGGTCATAAAAGTACCCCAATCATCTACTATTGATGGCATTTGCCTCTGTGAGCACCTGTCCTGCTTCATCTCTTATACATCGGATTTGGTCGAAGTCACTCATCTTTCGTGCCCTAACTCTACTAACTTAAAATTTTCCTTTTCTCCTTATGTGTATCCAATATCCTATACAAATTCTTACAAGCTTTGCCTTTAGCCACTGAAATTGTCTTCTTTGCCCTTTTCTTTGCTAGTTTGTACCTTACTTTTTTAGCTTCTCTCTGCCTCAATTGTACTTTCCAATAGAGCTTTGTATGCTCTCTTTTTAGCCTTTACCTTTCCTTGTACATCTTTAGACCATCACCAAGATTCCACCTTACCACTCATTGTCCCTTTAGAAAGTCCCAAGATTTCTTTGATGGTGTCCCTTACTAAAGTTGCTACTCAACCATCTAATTTTTGTACTCCTCCTAATAATTAACTTCTTCCTCCATCCCTTAACTTCCAGTTCCAAAACTAACATTCCATGTTGAGTTGCTAAGCATTCTTTTGAAAGCACTTTACAATCTTTGCACCTAGCTTGATCGCTCCACCTTATAAGGAAATAATCAATTTAAGCCTTGGTGGTTTTACTCTTAAAAGTCACCAGGTGCTCCTTATTCTTCTTGAATAAAAAATTAGTTATCGCTAATTCAAAAGCTACCACCATGTCTAAATAGCAATCCCACTATCATTCCTATTACCATACCTAAAACCCCATGAGTTTATGGATATCTGCCCGAAACTACCCCTATATGACCATTAAAATCTCCTCCTAAGATAACTTGCTCACTAGTATGGATCTTTTAAAGCAATTCATCTAACTTCTCCCAAAATTGCCATTTTTATTGTTTGCCCAAATTTTTTTGAGGTGCATATATACACACACCACATTAAGAACAAAATTGCTAACCATAATCCTATAATTGTAGTTTTGATCTCTATCATAAAATTTATGAGTTCCTTGACAACTAAGATACCTACACTATTATGTCTTTTTGAACCCCCTAACTACCATTATTTGAACCCATTAATCTCCTTCGCTTTAGCCCCCGTCCACTTTGACTCCTGGATGCAAGCTATATGCAATGAAGGAGGTAGAATCAAAAGTTAACAGGGGCCAAATATAAACAGACACAAGGTTTATACAAAATTGACTTTAAAATTTACAGGATAATAAGAATTTTTTCTTTTTCTGCAGTGGGCACTGGCCCACCTTGGCCCTTCTATGGATCCGTCATTGTATGTATCTTTTATTTTACTAAAATCTTCATTAATTCTATAAACTTCCCTGTAGGGGTCCTAATTTTCCAAGAACCTATCCATATTTTGTTATCACTTTTTTTATTCTTACATACTAAACTCATCGACGGGCTGGCCCGTGTTCCATCCTTGAAATGCAAGGTCATCCCTCCTAACTTAGTGCCCCCCACAAGTCCAAAGAGGTTATTTCTAAAAGACCTTAGATTCTCTTATAAACTTTAGAGAGGATAATACCCTAAATAAGGGAATATTAGAGTAACAAAAGTTATTAATCCACTAGGCTCTACTAATAGACCACTAAGAAAAGGAAACTATCAAGACTAAAAAGGAAATAAAGGAAGTAATCAATATATTTATCGAAATTTGAGAACGAGACCTTTACCAAATAGGATACTAAAAGTAGAACCCAGATCCCCCAAATATAGGTAGCCCTAAAAGAAGAGTACCCTACCAGATAAACACGACCTTTGTATCTTAGTTTCAACAACAATTTCCATTAAATGCCAAAGTTGTTGAACGAAGGAGAAACAACTTTTCAGTGGTAGGATAGAGAAAATAACAACAACAACAACATAAAAAAATTAATTATGATAGGAAATAACAAGGCAAGTCCAGAACCTACAATACTCTTAATGTGCAATGCAAAAAACAGAAAAGGAAGGCCATAAAATATATACCTAGATATATAAGCCTTAGATCTTTGAATAACAAACCAAACCCACCCAACTAAAGCACTAAGTGATCAAACCAAAGTAAACCCATGAGGCAAATCCCACAAAAGGAACAATCTTGGAATAGATAATTAAAATGCAAATCTAGCACAAACAAGTAAAAAAAAAAACACAAGCAAAAGCAGCGCAGAAAAATGCACAAAGAGCTATATATAATTAAAACAATAGCCTCTTTAACATGCATATGTCAAACCACCAAATTATTAAGGATGGAAACTTTCAAAAGCCCAGGAGTAAGGAAACATAAAGAAACCTGGCAAGGGCTTACGAGAATAGGCTACTAGTTGTAGCTAGGAAGGGAAGAATCAACACTTCCTTGAAGAATGTTAAAGCTCGTGATCGACTTTTCGGGGTCTAAATCCAGAAGCTGAAAAAGGAAAATGTCTAAATATGATCGACTTTAATATCCTTTAGTTAAATAATTATTTTAGAGTGTTTGATATTTTAAATTTATTAAGTAATAAAATATATACGTGACACGAATACAATATGTGTCAACTATGTGATAAAAATACTAATTTAAGATGACTCGCCATATTATCTACATTAATGGAAAATTTAAAGTCAACATTTTGCTGAAAATTGCAACTTATAACAATTTAATGTCCTTTTTTTTAAATTCAAGCTAGCATTATAAAATTGAGCAAAGTTTTAGTTTTTTTAAATAACCGTTAAAATATTTACAAATTAATTTCATACAATAAAATTCTATAAAATATATAAATTAAAATATCTCATTATAATTAAATAATAAAAGATATGCATTACGTTACAATGTTTTAAAGTATAATGGCAGCATCCAAGTTATTTTTAATGTTTATTAACCCACTCATTTATCTACAACAATTATTCTTAAGTTATTATTGTCATTTTTTTAAAATGAGTCAATTGTCGATAACCCCTTGAAGCTGTTACTTTGTCCTAAAGTTCCATAACTTGGCTTTTCGAAACTCTAAGGAGCCAATATCTTTATTGCCTACGATGATCTCCTGATCATCATTATCATCATTCTCAACCGTCATTCTTAACTTTAGCAACCATTAGGTGACTAATGCTCTTTTGACAGAATGAGAAAACTAAAGGTGTAAAGAAGACAGTCATATAATTACGCTTATAGAGCTATTATAGCAACATATGGCTAGAGTGCATTGAGCACACATCTGAGGGTCACAACCTTGAATTTCTTTTCTGAACGAGTTGTCATTTTCTATAAGGAGCACTATGTGATTTACAATCCCGACATATTTTGGATCATTGCATACTTTTGGTTGTCATTTACAACTCGAACGCCATGTCATTTACGACCGACATATTTTAGATGCTTAAAGGCCCTGCTCGCCTGAAGTATGCCTTGAACAAATGTTTACAATTGAAATTCAAGGTTGTGACCATTAGATGTATGCTCAATGCACTATAGCCATATGTTGCTACAATAAGCCCAATAATATGACTGTCTTCTTAACACCTCTAGTTTGCTCATTGACACTATGTTGCGCATGAATAAGATTATAGTAAATAAAAAATTGAAGTTATGAACATATGACGATTAATGGATTGCCGAATCTCTCAAAATTAATGCCCTAGTCACTAAACTTTTGTAGTAATTGACAAAATAAAAGGAGGAGTTTATGATTAATTAACTAATTAACTAAAATTAATTAAAAATCAAGATAAGTCAATTGAGTATAAAAGCGAGAAATTCAATTTCACCTAACTGGCTAACTCTAATTCAAATAAAGGATCTCATTTTATTGTAACTTTTTTATCTAAAATAACTTTTCACAACTTAAGCAGTTAGTCTGAAACTTATTAGAATAGCTATAATAAATTCTTAAATTAATTAAATTAAAACTAACAATTTTAATCAAATTTACTATTGATTGATTAGATATAATAACGTTCGTATTAATTAAGTGAAAAAATAAGCTTAATAAAAAAACTAAACCTTAAATTAAATAATTGAGATAGCTACAATTATTTAATTCAGTCTTCTTATTTCTCATAAGTTAAATATGCAAATACATAAATAACCTAGTTGCTATTTGTACTAATCATTCATATTAATTATGGATCACTAAACTAATTTATAGCAGTGAAATAATTAGGCTTCACATTGGGCTAGGCCGGCTGGGCTAGCTAGGTCCGCTCAGGCTTGAGTTTGGTATGAAATTTAACCTTGGACTTTAGGTTGGACCAACCGAGCAGTTCAAATTTGAGTTCAGTTTAAAGCTCGAAAATATATATAAAAAAAGCACTCTAAGCTTGGCCCAAAATTATGTCAACTAGAGTCTAGTCCGTTGATTTATAATTAGATTGGGTTGAGTTGGTTGGGTTGGGGTTTTTAAACCACCTTTAAGAATAATCAAAATAGGAGAAGAAGAGTGTTGGCTTGATCATCTCCAAAATGGTATTATGCAACATGGTGAACACCTCGTGGACGAAGAGGAACCACTGAGTATTAGGGAAAGGAGCCAAGAAAGAGGAGTATTTTATACACTAATCATCAGAACACGGAAGCAGATTCTCATTCACAACTTGAATAGAATCTGCTATATGGATCTAGAAAGAAGACGGGGCTTAGATAGATAAAACTCCCAAGAGATTGATAAGAATTATTACTTGCTTATGGAAGATGGCATTTGGAATAATTAAATATCATCTTTCTAAGTGACGTCATTTTATATATAGGAACTTCCTAATATTGCTAGTATTTGCATCTCCATAAATGTGACTCTTGTGTTAAAAACATCCTTTGTAAGATACCAATTTTCCTTTGATAAATTAAAATTATTTAATATTTAAAAATATTTAATTAATTTGTTAGATCAATTAATATTAATTACTCATGACATAAAAAAAAGCAATATTTAAAATAAAATAAAATCTAGGTTTTGAACAAAACCTCTGAAAGTTACAAATGGAGTTTTGATTTTCCTTGAATAAGAAAATTCAAATTTAGTCACCCATAACGTTCTCTTCCTCGGCCAAGATAGAATAAAGAAGACAATGAAAGGCAAAACAAAAATAATAATAATGTAATGTGTTTTTCTTGTCTCTCCCTCACAGCTATATTCTTTCAATAGTTTAAAGATAATCCTTTAATTAAATCAAAATCCCTACATAGTAGGGCTAATAATAAGTTTCCTAACTAGACTGAACTCCTTAGAGTAAATATGACACTAGATGTGATTTGCTCTTATCAATTTCAACAATCTGACAGCCTTTTAACTCCATCTTTCCAAAATTCATGACTTTAATAAATGATGTTCCAATTGGATATTTCCAGCTAAATTTGATCCAATTTTCACTTGTCTTCTCTTAAAACAAAGCAAAATTTTATTTTATCAATTAAATATCAAATCAACCTAAAATAAGAGAGATATTTCCAGTTAATACGATCTAATCCCATGCCATCAGATTTCTCCACATTGAACTCATGTTTATCCTCAAGTACACATTAATTTAATAAATCAATCATCTCCTAAGCAACCTCTCATCCTCTTTCATGTTAACCAAAATTATCCCAAGAATTTATATACATCAATGGCTTAAGTTAAAAGCGCAATTAAAAAAACAAGTGCTCTTAGGATAAAATGTTAGAATAAAAACATATCATCTCATCAATTCCTTTAAAATCAAATGAAACAAGATTTGATACCTTCTTATGAAAGTTTAAAGTTTATTAAACTCTCAAATCAAAACATAGCGAATTATTTCACTAGTAACAAATGTGAATTTAATGCATAAATCTAATTAATAGTCTTGATAATGGTTGTAACATGACTTAGATAACATTATGACAAGAAAGGAAATCTTAGGTTTAACCAATTGAAATATCCGTACAACTTATTCATATAAGTTTTAATTTAAATCAATCCGAAATTTACTTGATTCAAATTACATAATTTAATCACATTATCAAATTTTCTTTTTCCTTTTTTTTAGTTTTTCCCTTTTTGAGAAGGATAAACAATAAAGAGGATTTTTTTTTTACTATACTTCTCCTCCATTTTACAAAGACCGAGAAATCAAAACACTATAAATTGAATTAACCGATTTACTTGTAATAGAAATACTTAAAATTCTATGCAAATAAGTTTTATATAAAATTTCCAATTTAGAGACTCAAAATTATTAGGAAAATCAACAAAACGAAGAGTAAAAGTGATTTGTAACAAAGTTAATATGCAAGAAAATAAAAATCAAGACTTAAATTGATTTTCTAAAAATAAAAATATTAAAAATACCTAATTATGATTGTCTTTAACTCTTTTATTATCTTTATTCATTTTCCCTTACACCTATAATTTCTTAACTTTTTAATTATCTTTATTCATATTCCCTTACACCCAACGGTATGAATACCGTTTCGTACCGGCCGGTACCGGCCGGTACGAAAATAACCCTTACCGGTACCGGTGGCAAA
>JAOSBN010000179.1:46842682-46856410 GCA_027563595.1 Erythroxylum suave
ATTTCTTATCCTACTAAATATGAATCTTCTCAATCAAACAAATAATAAAAGCAGTCTTCGCGGTGCTTCCAAATTTGTTCCTTCAGGCGCTAACTCAAATGTGCAGGATATTAACCAAGTCTAAACAATGTTCAAACTTGGTTTTTGTAACCACCTTAGTCAACATATCTGTAGGATTCTCTGTAGTCTGAATCTTCTAGAGAAGTATCTCCTCTTCTTCGAGAATTTCCCGTACAAAATGATAGAGAACAATAATGTGCTTTGTCCGTGCATGAAAGACTTGATTCTTTGCTAAATGAATAACACTTTGACTGTCAGAATATACCTCAAGTTGTTTCTGACCAACCCCCAAGTCTTTAAGCAACCCATAAAGCTAAATTGCCTCCTTCACAGCTTTTGTAATCGCCATATACTCTGCCTCTGTTGTAGACAAGGCCATCGTTGACTGCAAAGTAGACTTCCAACTAACTGACGCCTTTACTAAAGTGAACAAATAGCCAGTTGTAGACTGTCGCTTATCTAAGTCACCTGTATAGTCAGAATTGCAATATCCAACTACGTGTTGACTAAGTAATTCATCCTGCTCAAATGATAAACCAACATCTACGGTATCTTAGATATACTGTAGAATCCATTTCACAGCTTGCCAGTGAACCTCGCTCGGATCATGCATGTACCTACTTACAATACTAACAGCATGTGAAATATCTGGTCTCGTACACACCATTGCATACATCAAGCTTCCAACTACATTAGCATATGGGATTTTTGCCATATATTCTCGTTGTTCATCTAACTTTGGAGATAACAGGCTACTTAATTTCAAATGAGGAGCAAGCGGGGTACTAACAAGTTTTGAATCTTCATATATACCAAAACATTGTAATACCTTTTTCAAATATTGCTTCTGTGACAACCAAAGCTTGCTTCTCTCTCTATCCCTGCTTATCTCCATGTCGAGAATCTTCTTGGCTTCCCCCAAATCTTTCATCTCAAACTCTTTACTCAACTGAGCCTTCAATACGTCAATTTCTCTTTGGCTCTTTCCACAATCAGCATATCATCAACATATAAGAGTAGGTAGATGTAGGACCCATCTTGAAGTCTGCACAAATATACACAATGTGAGTAGATCCCACATCAGAAGAGAATGAGAATGATGAAGTGCATATATACAAAGGAAGGCCTATTAACTTAATAGCTTAGGCTTTTGGGTTATAGATGGTGTCCATTCTTGTATATATGCACTTATGTGCAGGCCCAGGTGTGGGCCCACGGACCCCTCGACAATGATCTCCCCAATAAGTGGTATCAGAGCTGATGGTTTGGCTGGTGACGACGTAATTGGGCTCCCATAAATGACGATCATATGGTTGAGCAAGATATGCACTCCTATGGCTTTGCAGGCTTCCCCATGGATGAGTAAAAGAGAGAGATGGCACCAGGCTCTCCAGTGACATCGTGCTTCCATTCGAGGGGGAGTGTGCTCGATATAGACGGGACTCACATGTGAAAGGGATATTGTTGTAATAAGTCACATGTAAGTAGATCCTACATCGGAAGAGAATGAGAATGATGAAGTGCATATATACAAAGGAAGGCCCATTAACTCAATAGCTTAGGCTTTTGGGTTATAGATGGTGTCCATTCTTGTATAGATGCACTTATGCGCAGGCCCAGGTGTGGGCCCACAGACGCCCCGACAATGATCTCCCCAACACAAACAACAGTTTTTAGCAAGAATGGGAGAAGAGATTGTAATTTGAAAATATTCAAAGCAGTGGTGCAGGATATTCATCAGTTGCTACAGCAGGACTAGACTTGCAGATCCACCACATCTATCGAGAAGGCAATCAAAGCGCTGATCTCCTAGCTACTGTAGCACAGCGTTGTCTTACTGGACTACAACTAATCACTGAACCCCCACTGGATTTGGCTTACATCCTTTGATGCGATCGACAAGGCATGACGTATCGGTGGGGTTGCCGATACAGTTGATTGTTTGCTTTTGATTTCTATATTGTGTTATTTTTACTTTTTTTTCCTTGTATGCAAAAAAAAAAAGAAATTCAACGTGAGCTAATCTAGAAGTAGAAACACAAAACATGCACACATAAACCAAATGTCAAAATATACACATATACATGCTCTCAAAGGTTTCATCTGGTATAATTCAAAATGCAAGAATAGTCATGGAAACAATTTCCAGATACAATTTCTGGTTTAATAGTCTAGAACAAAACAAATCGTATATCTTTTCCAGAACAAATGTACATGTATAAACGAAATTCCAGAAGCATATTAAAGATCAATCCTAGAACAAGACAAAAATAGTAGTGAAAAAACCTTAATATTGATCAAAATCAACAATAATGAATCACATAATCCAGATTAAACAATTAACGGAGGTTCTGATACTATTGTTGGAATTCAAAATTGATTGAATCACGGGTAGAACAGAAAACAAAATTTTATAGAATCCAATTACAACACAAATTGTAAAGTATGAATAAGACCTAATTCGTATTTCGAGTTGAAATTTAATAACAAATTCTTCACCATGTCAACTACAAGTTGTTCAATCATCTAGACTTTAACGGTATCCTCCAAAGAAATTTCTCAACTTGTGAGATGAAGAACAAAAAGTGCTAGCTTCTTTGTTTTTCTTCCTATTTATAGAAAAATCATTAGGAATTTGTAATTTTATTAAAATTAAAGTCTTTAATTATAATTAAAATCACATTCTAATTATGCTTAATTTAATTTTAATAAAATCAAATATCTTATATTTGATCCCTAAAGTTTCACAAACTTTATCATTTAATTAAGTCTAACTTAATTAAATTGATTTTTCTTTCACAAATTGCTTTTTTATGTGTGAATCATTAGGTTCCTAATATATTGACAATGATTATAAATTATAATTTTAATTTACAATTAGAATAAGATAAATTAAAACTCTTTCTAATTTATCTTAATATTCTAATTAAACAATTTATAATCACAGACCAAGATTGACATCTTGCAACATATCATGACCACCCAAATATCAGGAATGTAAAAGTGGTTCGATTTAACCCTTCATACATGGTTATGATGTATAATTTAATCTTTTCGTATCTAATATTCCAATTGGACAGAGTATAAGTATAAATATTTACTTTTTTGGTCCAATCACGTTCATCCTTGCTAATTAGTAATTGATTTATAATTGAAATTTGAAAACGCCATTTTTAAATGTCAATTCACTCTAGCTAGAGAATTCCATAAATCACTACCAATCAAGAATAATAAAATATTCTCTTTAATTACTTTAAAGTGATTCCTTTATTGACTTACTTAACTATCTCAATATAGTTCATACTGCATCCAAGTATTACAGACTGAATTATCCTAAGACAGTTCATAAGTAGCATCAACATACTCTAATTACCTTGGTAATCTCAAGTCTAAGGATTTATTATACAACCATCATTGTAAGAAATCCACAGACACATAAGTAGTATTCCTTTTGGGATTCTTATAGTCGGGTCAGTTCAGTGACTTATTCTCTAATAATCACCCACACATTAGTTTATGTATCTCCCTACTTTAATTTATGTTCTTCATAAGAAAAAAAAAACATAATGTGTACTAGTTTTACCATTTCAACAATATTCCATTTTGATGAAACTGTAACTAGGAACATTTAGAAATAATGTGTAAATATAAATTAAATATCACAATTATGATCTCATCATAATTCAATCACAGTAACTATTCTAAGGATTTTATCTTCATTGTTAAAAAAATATCAAATGTAGTTAACTTAATAAAAAAGATAAAGAATGCCTTTTTCATTAATAAATAATAATGTCATATATCAAATTGCATCCAAATGATTGGCTACAAAGGTATAAACTAACAATTATCACCATAAAAATCGTATTGCAATACTCTATAAGGAAGTGATGGAGGAAACAAGCGTGATAAAGCGTAACAAATTGACATTAGTTAAACCTAAACATTAATATATAGAGTAGAGTATAATTTGGAAGTATATTGCATAAGCTAAAATGAAAGAAACAAAAATTAAGATGCCTACTCCTTGTTAAAGCTAGTTATGTTAACATATTTAGCATTTGTAAGTATAATTGGAATGTTTTTTAATCAAAATTTGGCATTAAATTTTATGTTTCCTTACATTGGATAAATGATCATAATAAAGGAAACTTCTTATGCTTAATATATCATTTTTATTATACTCTTTCTTGATACTTAGGAGTTTTTTTTGAGCAAATTATAGCTTAATATATCATTTCTGTTTTCTTTGTTCTCCCATAAATATATTGAATTCAAAATCACTTTAACATTTTTTGGTTGGAAACTAATACTCCAATTATTGGTAAATTTTGAATCTCATTATAGCAGAGTTTTCGAAATAAATAGAAACAATAAATATGTTAGTGAAAAAATCAAAAGAAAAATTATATGTGTGTTGTTAAACTTAGCATACTAGTATTAAGAAAGATGTAAGAGGAAAAAAGACATTAGGTGGTATCTATGTTTTACAAATTTCTTGAAGAATTAATGAGATACTTAAAATAACTAAGTTTACACTATGATAAGGACATATTGATAATGCTTAACAATATATGAGAATCAAGCTAGCACAATGTTGAAGTCTATTATGGGCATAGTTATGGGAATCTTGCAACAAATGTGGTGATGTTATTGTCTACACCTAAATTAAATCCTAAGTTCTTGCAATACAACCAATATAGTATAGGAAAGTAGTAATCAATCCCACAATAAATTTTAATTTGTCAATTGTTACAAAAGAGATTTTAAAGAAATATGGTTGTAATGATACAGAATTTTATAATAAGGAAATAAATTAAACTTTGCAAATAAAAATAAAACAAACAATGGTTTATAGTCGCTTCCACCATTGGAACTATGATTGATCAAACAATTAGCTATTTTATCAATCATCTATTTGATGTAATATTAAACACATATCTTTCCTTAAGATTAGTTAATCAAAAACTTATAATACAATTAACCCTTATTGTGCTACTTTAAGTTAAGACAATGGGTTGTATATTGGATTTTCTTATGGCTACCATTCTTTTCTTTATTTTTTGAATAAATAAAAAAAAGAATTTGAACCATGACAAAAGGTAGTGATGACAACAAAAGATTCACATCTCGTACTCCTTAAAAATACTTATTTGATTCCTATACTCCCATTCTTCAAATTGTGAGAGATTTCTATCCAAATTCCCTATTAAAAGTTATGGATAGGTAAGGATGTTTAAGTGGATAATTTGGGTTTGTAATATCGTTATAGCATAAAAGAAAAAGGTTATGGCTTAAAAGGGTTAACTAAGGATATTAAATTGGGGTTGCTTTTTAAGCTAAAGTTTGTAAAACAATGAAGGCCTTTCTCATTCTTATGCATAAACACATCAATGTGGTCATGAAATGTTTCCAAGCAAGTAATATTCGCATAGAAGACAACACACTCCAAAGGAAAAACATATTGATATGAATGTTTCAATCTTTTATGGCTGAAAAACTCGCAAGTTATTTAAAATCACCTCGACTTCACACAATTCCTTACTATTTGATCATTAAAGTTTATTGAAATTTTAACTAGTTTAACTGTTTAATATGTTGCTTCTCTTATCTTCAATTGATTGAACCCTTTAGCATACGTAATCCAATTTAATTAAGATTCATTTGATGAAACCATATAATGGACTAACTTAAGACTAATTAGCTCACAATTAAGACAAAATCAAGCAAAATCATACAACTATAAATCAAACAAAATAAACTAAAATATGCTTCTACTTAAAATAAAACAAATAAAAATAAGCCCTCCCTACACTTGAACCAAACATTATCCTCAATGTGATATGAAAAGTATAGAAAGCAATAATTGAAAAGACTTCCATGAATACAAGGGGAGACAAAATATTGGCCTCGGGTCTCGGTTCCCATTTGCTGGCGATAAGGTGTCAAAAATTTGGGTTCCTTTTAAAAGAAAAATAATCTTAAATAAAATTAATATCAAAATAAAGAATTAAGTTCCTTGGTAGGAGCAAAACAATACACAACCAATTTAATCAAAATAGCCTAGAATCAATTGGAGGCGTTAGAAGAAGAATTAACAATTGAATTTAACAAATTAAAAAAATAAAATGCAAAAGAGCCATAGTCATGGGTGTGATAATTTCTCATGCCCATGAGAGTATACAAGAAAAGAAAATTCAAGCAAGAGTTATGAGCATGACTCTTGACTCTCAACTCTCACTCACGCCCATGAGAGAAAAAATACGAAGGAGTCATGGGCGTGAGTTTTTACTCTCACGCCCATGAGACAAGGGCGTGCACGATCACGACAATTTGTGAACAGTAGTGAAAATGGGGTTCGTCGCGAAACTTGAAAATGTCATAACTTTCAATCCAGAAGTCTAAAAATTACAAACTTTATATCATTATAAAGTTAAGAGAAAGATCTACAACTTTCATGAAGATAATTTTGTCTAATTCAACCTATATCTATATAGTTTATTTATTTAAGTAAAGAATACCATTTCTGTCAAAAATTGTGCTACTACCTATACTAATACCAATGGTGCTATCTTATAAAAGCCATATCTTTTGCGTTTGAAGTCCAAAAAATTTCAATCTACCATTAGAAAGATAAGAGACTAATCTACAACTTTTATCAAGACCATTTAGACTAATTCTGCCTAGAACGATACAGTTTATTCCTTGAAGTCTTAGATCACATTTATCCCTATTTTCCTCTCTTCTTCCCAATATCAATATATATATATATATCAATTATCTATAACCAAGAGACCCGAATCCAACATTTAAATTCTTATATACAAAACTCCCCTTTTTAATAATTTACTTAAAGGAAACCCATCAAAAGATCATCACACAGTCAATGAACTCATTCCTAGCCATAATGACAACTTAATAGGAAAGAAAAATTTTGCACATATATATCAAAGAATCTCTGCAATCTCTACTGTCATCTTTCAACAAAACAGAGTTGGTTCACATCTTCATACTTTATACTAGAAGCCACACTAGTATCATAATTACAAAATACATTCAGAAATGTTTATGCTGATATGCTTCTAAAGTTACCAAAAATGATCCAAACTAACTTAGTTACAAAAATCTGATTGGAGTTGCCAAACTTTGCAAGGGCTCACTAGTGATCTACTTTCTCTTCACCTGAGGAGTGGAATAATTTGTGGGGTGAGCTAGCAAGCTCAGTAGCTAATATGTTTATAGACAGTGATAATGACCCACACACAAATCAAGCTCACTCACTCACTCACACACACACACACACACACACACACAAACACACACACACACACACACACACACACACACACACACACACACACACACACACACACACACACACACTAGTTTAATTTCAACAAATCACAACCTTCACATTCTAAATTTGAGAATTTTTACATAAACATGGATACTTTATCTCATAAATCAGATCACAAAATCAATTTATAATCAAACCATGAAACTCAATTATTCTTTACACTCAACAATTCAAGATACAATGCACAAATATAATGGCTCGAGAGAATCCCATAAAATGAAATGGCAAAATTGACGTTTACACCATAAACAAAATGAGTCCACTTTTGGAGCTCATATGCTACAAGCGGGCAGTTGGAAGAAGGCTTTAAGTCGACATGCATGTGACGAACGAAATGGTATCTCTCTTGCCCACATAAGTTAAAATTTTGATACTCACACATTTGGTAACATATTCATACTTTCATGCTTTTTACTCTTTTTGCTTTTCATTCATCCCAGATGCAGTAAGATCTTTCAAACATAACAAATTATCAAATCACAACAAAATTTTCCCACATCCACAATGAGTATAAGTAAGCATTTAAATACATATACAAACACATAACTTTAGCTCATCATAACATATTGCCCACTTATTTACTTGATATTTCCAAGATCAAGTTTGTTTTCCTCTTGTTCTTGCCTTCGATAGTCTTGGTTCCCTAGGAGCAAATATTATTTTCATTTAATCATCATACACGAATAAAGCTTCAATAAGCTTAAATATCCATGAATGTGCTTAAACTTAATCTATTCTTGATTTATCTAACTAGAAAAACTAAGATCTAGTTAAGGTTCATAAAAATCTATATATAAAAAATCTTTTGTTCTTCTTCTTTCTTCATCTTTAGCATATAGAAACTTACTTTCAATAGTTCCTTCCTCTACTAAAGCAAGAAGAAAAGATAAGAAATACCTAAAATATTTTCAGCTGAACCCTTTTCTTTCTTCTTCTTTCTCCTTACTCTTTCCTTCTTATTTCTCTTTGTTTCGGTTTTCACCTTCTCTCCTTCTAGTTTCTCTTATAACTTTCGCTCTTTTTCTTCCTTAACACTTATGACTCTCTTCTAGTTTCTTGTTTTATTAGTTCAAGAAATTTTTTTAACTTTCCTATCTTACCCTTCCTAATACAATTTAATTCCTCTTATCTCCTTATATTAATTTGACCTTTTGATCTATGCTACCAAACTAAAATAATAATAACCCCAATTAAACTCAAAATTTTCTAATTCATGAATTCTACTTTTGTTCATATTTGCTAATTTAATAAAATAAATTCTAAGAAAGTTCGAGTCTAATACAAAATGCACTTACAGGTATAGTGTGTCAGCTGGTTGGTGCAAGGGCTTACGGTTATGCGACTTCTAGTGCTGACGTGAATAAGATAGCTAGAATTGACGATGCACAATGGGATGATTAGCTGGTGTGGTTGAATGAGTGTAACTGGATTGAAGGGGGTGATTGGTGCTGGAATTGAGTGGGACGCGTAAGCTAGGTCTGGCGTGGATGATTGGTGTGTATAGGGTCGAATAGGGAGGTTGATGTTATTACTTGATATGGATCGATTATATAGCTGCTGTATAATTGTATCGAGGGGGATGCTTAAGATTAACTGGCATATGGAAGTAGAATGAAGAAAATTGGGGGGCAAAAATAACTTCAAATAATCTAAGATTGGTTTTAGTTATAACTTTAGTGTTTGCAAAATAAATGGAAAAAGTTTCTCATAAAGTAGTTCTAGATCATCATAAAGAACCTTACATATCTATTTTAACTCCTCAAAATCATTTAGTTTTCCCATATGTTCCTACAAGTTAAGGATAAAATTTAATTCATTATTTTTGTCAAAAAGGTTTTTACATATGGCTATCTTTGACTCATCTTTTCCTTGTGGCTTAAAAACATCCTATAATTGCATAAATAGAAAAATCAATATCATGGTATTTTATTACATCATATATATTAAATTAAACAGAGTCCCAATCGAATTCCATTATTAACATACCATTATGAACATTAATTTTTGTTTGGATGGTTTTAAGAAAAGGCCTTTCTAATAAAATAGGTGATGACTAATCATTATTTTCCATGTCGAAGACATAAAAATTTGTAGGAAAAATTAGCTTATCATTAACTTGAACAAGAATGTCTTCAACTAATCCTTTAGGATATGTATTAGACCAAGTAGCTAAATGAACCACTAAAATAACTTTTCTAAAAGTCCAAAATTTAGAGCCAAATAAATTGAATATTGATAACATTAATGAATGCTATTAAATTTAACATGGCCTTTTTTAATTTGGTGCCACTCATCGTGTAAAGATGTAAAACATACTTGAGTCCTTACATTTTTTAGGAATATTTTTTGGGTAATTATCGAAAAGTTTTCTCCTACCTTAATATCACATTTCTTAAGTCGTTGTTTCCTTTTCACTGGACATAATTTTTCAAAAATTTTAGCATAGATAACATCAAAAAGTGGAATATTCACCTCACATTTTAAAAAAGCTTCACATAAGTCTGCATTATGTTTACGTTTCTAGTTATTCGTAAAAGCTTTGGGAAAAGGATAAGTAATTTTATATCTAATTAAAGGAGGACCTTGCAATTCCTCTAAATGGCTAATTTTAGTTCCAGTTCTAGTCGCCTTTTCTAGCTTTCCAAATTTTGAATGCCAGTTCTAGTCTCCTTTTGGAATTCAATGGTATTAGTAACTAATTTTTTTAACAACGTCTTCAAGAGACATACCTGAATCAAAAGGTTGAGCTTATTGTAGCAACCTAGGAGGATGTAGTTGTATGTATTGTTAAAAATTAGCTACTGGTTGATTTACTAGATCATTATCATATTGGAAATTTAGATGGTCTCTCTAGTTAGGGTTGTACGTATTTTAATATGGATTGTATTGACGTTGAGGTTGTCATGGACAAGCTCCTACTGCATTTACCTGTTTTACAAAATCTTTTTGTAACATTAGACACATATTAATTGGGTATCCGACTATAAAACATATTCCAAAAGCTTTTGTTGCTTCCATATTTCCTAAAACCAATTGAAGAATAAGAGAAGTTAGTTCATCTAGTCATGTTTTAAAGGAAGAAACATGTACCTCATTTGTACATCATCATAAATGGTCTAGTCTAGCTCTGAATTATTGTGAGTTAAATGTCATATTAGCTATTAAAGGACAATCTACTTAAGGTGTTTTGTTTACTAATGCTCCTCTTTTAATGACATCTATCATATTTATATTAACTGATAGAAGACCCTTATAGAAATATTAAACAAAGAATCGGTTGTTAATTTGGGGTATAAATGCTTGGACAAAACTTTTTAAAATGCTCTTAATACTTGTACAAACTTTTACCTTTATGTTTTCTAATCCCTCAAATTTCCTGTCTAATGCTAGCAGCTCTTGAAGCTAGAAATATTTTTTCCAAAAATTGTCTTTTTTATTTCATTCCAGGATGTAATACTAATGGATGGTAAGAAGCATGACCCATTATAATTATTGTCTTTTAAAGAGAATGGGAACACGTGCAATTTGATTGGTTTTCATTCCAGTGCATACCATATAGAACTCCTAAAGATGTTTGTATGGATCCTCATTTGCAGTACGATAAAATGTTGGTAATAAATGAATTAAAATGGATTTTAATTCAAAAGTAACATTTAATCTAGATTAGACAAAGTTATGCAGTGAGGTTTTTGGTCCAAATCTGTTCCAATGAATTATTATTGCATTTGATTATTTCTTATGTTTTCTATTGTTTCACCAATTATAATGTTGTGTTGCTTTTAAATTTTTTATTCTTTCTTTAACTTTTTCGCAATCCTTTCATTCTTTGGATTATAATCTAAATCAGCTTGTTGTGTAGGCCTTGTAACAAACATAGAAAATAAGAATTCCTTATCAATAATGCCAAATTTTGGTGAAGCTATCATCTACCTAAATTAAATCCTAAGTTCATGTAATAAAAAAAATTTAGTATAGGAAAGTAAGAATCAATCCCACAAGGAATTTTGGTTCGTTAACCATTATGAAAGAGATTCTAACAAAATAGGGGTTATAATGATATAAATTTTATGATAAAGAAAAGAAATTAAATTTTGTGAATAATAAAAAGAGAATTATCAATAAAATAAACCTCGATTTATAGCCGCTTCCACTATTAGAACTACGATTGATCATTGATACAAAAAAATAATTATTTCATTTATCATCTTTGACAATATTAAATACATGTTTTTCCTTAAGATTAATTAATCAAAAACATATAATTCAATAAAATCTTATTGTTTGACCACGTTAGATACGATCCATAATTTAATTAAACAACATATTTAAGAAAAGAAAGACCATTGAAGCAAGATAACGCAACATTTGTAGTTGTATTTAATATAGTTGAATGCTTTTCTTAAAAGTTAATAATTATTGATATAAAAAACTCCTAATTGCTACAAAGGTTAAACGAATTAAACTTTTACATATTCAATATTTAATCTAGTAGATGATCATTTTATTCAATAAAATAATTGTGTATATTAGAAAATAATAAAAACAATAATAAAAATAAAAGCACCAAAAAAACAATTTAAGATATGAATTAATGAAACATATAGTAGTAAGACTCAATTATCTCATAGTCTTCAAAGTTTCAAAGGCTTCAACTCTCTTTAACCAAGATGAAGAAGATTTAGGCAACAATAGCCATGACTACTACAAAATTCTAACAAAGAAAAGCTACTCTAATGTCTACTAAAAAGAAGAAAATAAAACTTTGTGAAAAAGCTAGAATGTGCATATGAGAAAACTTAGAATGAATTTCTTCCTTCACTTCTGCCTTATTTACAACCATTTAACCCTATATGTTGTTGATGTTGGGATCTTTTTGTTATGATTCTTTGGATCTTATAAATCATAACTTCCCTGATTACCACCCTTATTTGTTCAAGATAAGGTTCAAATAACTTTTGACACATCTTTCTTGTAAATTTGAAATCTGGAAGTTGTAATTTTTACTAAAAGTGCCTATGCCTAATTCTTAGAAATACTGTTGTTAACTTTACACACCTAATTTTTCCTTATTTTATAGTGTTTTGTTGTATTTAAGCTTTAGATTTTCCAAGGGTCATCTGAATACCGAATATAAGATAAGCTTTAGATTTTCCATGGGTCATCTAAATACTGAATATAAGATAAACTTTAAGATCAAATTAAAATCATAATAATGCAAAGGAACTCAAAATAATCATCTTTAAAGTTTTTATCAGATGAAGAATGTAACATTCCATTACCTATGGGAAGGTTAGAATAGTAAATAGGAGTGTTCAATGAGAGACAAGAGATGCATTTTTATGTTCATACATAATATGACATGCACATACACATGAATAGTGATTTTTCTGCACATGAAATTAAGCGTACATACATTCATGAATAATTCTGGGTATAATTGGATTGAATTGTGATTTTTGAAAAATTGAGAATTTGGAATTTAATTATATTGAAAATGTTATTGGTTAGTATAATTGTGACATTTATGAATTTTGGTGAACTTAGGACTTATTTTGTAATTTATAGTATTATGGAAAATAGGAAAAAGAAGAAAAGAAATCAAATAAAGATTTGGAGATAGTTGGATTGTAAAGATGAGAGTTAAAGGGAGTTAGTTCAAACGAAACTAAGTCAGAACTTAGACCTTAGGAAAGTGATAAGTGTAAAGTTGCTTTTATTATGTGTCATAAGTAAGTTTGAGCAATCCGAGTACTTTTCCTAAGTTCTTTCCTTGTTATCATCGTCTCCAATTTTCTTCCCATACACAGAGTTTTCCATCAAACTTCTTTTGAGAGTTAATTTTGATTCTTCATATCCCTCACCATTTCCTATACTTCTAAAGCTTTTCTTCTGCCTTAAGAAAGACCAGAAATTGATTAGTGTTCACAGAGGGGTATGTAATTTTGTGTGGAGTCAGGGCTTGAAGATAGTTGAAGCTTTTGGAGTCTTCAACGAGTAAGTAGTGAATAAAATTGTTAGAGTTGTGGATTTTTGAAACAAAGTTGATGAATTCATTTTCAGTGCATGATCATAGCATTCACGAATATGTATATTCTTGAACACTGTGTTAAGTGAATGTAAAATTTAGGGATATAGTGTTATTTGGGTTTTGATGGATTATTAGGGATCAGGTGTTGTGGAAATGGTTCTTGGAGTTGATATAGCAATGAAATGATGTATAGGATAAGTGTAGAGAGTTAGATATGGAAAGGTGATATGCTCTATTTCTTCACTGAGCATGTATGAATACTTAGGTGTTTATATGAGAGTTG
>JAOSBN010000179.1:46863386-46878845 GCA_027563595.1 Erythroxylum suave
TTTATGTTGTAATGTAAAGAGTTTGTGATTGAAAATGTTCTGAATGAAAGTGGGCCTGATTTGATTCAATTGATTAAGGATTTTCCGTAAGTGTGTGTATCGACTCAATTAAGAGATTTTTTTATATAAAGAGATCTAACTGATTGAGTCCCTTAGCACACCATCCTCGCGGGGCACGGACTCAGATATCACCATCGATGTTAGGTTCGGGTCTTATGGGAGTGGGGTGCTATAGGCATACTGATTGAATTTAGCTATCGTAATGGCTCTGATCCAATTGATTTTGTCTATAGCTAAGTAGTACTTGTTTTACTTCCTCATTTCTATAGATCCTCATGTTTCCTTCCTTAAGGAGTAAATAATTGTTGTAAAGGCAATTTTGTATATAGATTCACCTTGCTTCCTTTGGTTAGCAGTATGAATGAACCAATTTACAGCAGATGGTCATTTATAAGTAGGAGAACAATCAAATAGTAGAATTAGAATTCTGCTCCACACCACTTTTGAGTATCTGCATTGTAAGATCCAAACCATCTATTCTTAGTACGGATCCTATTCTTGATAACCAGGCATGTGAATATAAAGGCCTTTTGGTTCAGAGAGTGCTTCCAAAAAATATTGAACCAAGGTACATTCTAGCCTTCTTCCCACAAAGCCTTATTGCAAAACTTATTAGTAAATAGTCCAGAAACATCAAGTAACTAGGATACAGAGTCCTGCCTATGACTGTGAGTGATCTAGGGGAGATATCCCACTAGTAAATTTGAACCCTATGAAATTGCTTGTCCATTATACTTGGTTCATTAGAGAAGATGCTTTGGAGTTGAATGGAAGCCTGTTAGTAAGTTGGGATAATTGAGTCATTTGAATAAGTGGATATGTTCTATCTAATTATCAAACCACACTCAGAGATTCTCTCTATTCCCTAACACATGCTTAATCCAAGGTTATACTACCTATCTCAGTTTCAGCATTTGCAAGAAGAACCAAAAGTATTACCTGGAGATTGATAGTTGCCAGAAGCTTTCATCCCTATGATATTCATGCTTATAATTTGATTATATTGGCATAAGAAATTGCATGTTTTAATATATATTTAATAAATTATACATGTTAAATTTCATGTTTTATATGTATTATACCGTACATGCAATTATATGTAATGAGATGAATAAAATTGAATCCCTTGTTAAAATATTAAGTATATGTTTTGAACATGATTGTTACCTTTCATTGTTATAAGAATAAACTAGAGTGCTGCCTATTGATAAGCTTATTAAGCAAACTCAACACCACTATAATCCAAGTATGTTTAGTCTTATAATAATAGGTCATATTTAACTAAATTTGTGTGATTGGGATGAACAAATTCATAATCATATGAATCTATAAGTAGCATTAGGAATAGCATAAAAGATATGTTTTGGCAAAAGTTGTCACTTAACGGATTTAGGAGTCATATGAGATGTAATTAATAAAGTTGTTATCTAACTAATTTATTTTTAGTTGGTTTATTGAGAAAAATCAAGATTAACTAAATTTGAATGAGATCATAGCCCATTAGAGAGATTAGAACAATCTTTTCTAATAGTAATAAAGATTATTATTTCGAATAAAAATAACAGGAGTAACCAAATATATAACTAAAGTCATGATCTCATTTGGTAGTCATGACATATAGTCAATTAATTGTTTTTCCTACAATTATATTTTACTAAAAGTGGAATTTACCTTGTTTAGTATAATTGATACCAAGTTAGTTAACTAAAACTCTTAGACATAGATTATGCTTGAGAAGAGTATGTCAATAACATGATAGAATAATACAAGAGGTTGTCTGAAGAAGAGCTAAAAGGTATAATATCTTAATGGAATTGTTTTACTTAGTTTAAACTACTAAAAGCACAAATATGGATTATAACTTAAGGAATTAGCTTGGATATGGTAATAATAGTCATTGGAAGAAAAAACAACTGAATGTCTTTTCTTGCCTATACGTGACATGATAAAGATCATATATATTTCTTATTTATGATTATGAGTATTTAATACTAATTTTGGATTCAACATTACTATAATATTCAATATATAATAAGAAATAGATTCATTGTGTAAAGTTACTTAATCCAAGTTTATGAAAATAGTTTTTATATATTGGATCAAGGGAAACTTATGCTTGAAATAAATGATGAGAATACAAAGTTAGATAACCAATTTATGTCTTGTTGGTTAAATCAACAAATGGTAATCATATGTTTGTTATGAGGATACATGTATCCTTTTGATTATGAAAAATATGAAACTTATTGGATTGAAAATAACCAAATCAAACTTATGATGGTATTGAATTGTTAAATTTTATACAAATGATGTATAAGATATAATAACACTTCACAAAAGGATGATACTATTATTTCGTTAAGTGTAATAACGAATTTATGTAATATAGTCATAAGTATTAAATGGATTATTAATTTAAAATTTTCTAAAAGTTCAATTTATTCAAATATAAGTTAAAATTAAACATTAAAATATTGAATCACTTTGATGAGATCGATGTGATGAGATTTATGTTTTTAGGCTATCTACAGGGAATGAGATTCTTAAGCAAAAACCTCAACAACTACAATAACAACAACAGTAACAACAATCTAGTAAAAAATCTTGTTAATACGGGGGATTTGAGGAGGTTAGTAGTATGTAGCCTTACCACTAGCTCATAAAGAGACTGTTCAAATGACCCATTTGGAAAAACAAATAAATAATAATATTATTAAAATAATAATAATAATAAAATAAAGGGATATATATATATATATAATATGAGATATTGTATGATTTAATATTTATTTCTTTATAACTATGACTAGTATTATAAGTTAAAGTCAATAGTTTTGATTAAATCAAATAGAAAGATTTCATATTAGATATAAAATGGTAGGTCTTTGCAAAAGTCAAAGTTAATGATTTTCGGATGTGATGCTTAGTTGAAGCATATATGATCCAATAAATTTAGAAATAAATTGGATAATAGAAGGTTATGAAATATCTAACAGGTTGGATATAATCTTATGGATACATTGAAAAAATTATTTGTTTCAACATATACTTATAGGATAATGATTCTTAAGATGAGTAATAGGAGTAAGACAAAACTTGAAAGTTTCAGATCTCATAACAATAAATTCAATTGGAACTTGTGCTTTTGTTATGACCTTTAATATATAGCTAAAAGGCTACAAGACATTGAAAGATTTACTTTCAAGATAAAGAGTTTATTTTAGAGTTGATTGTGAATTTATCATATCTATAAGAAGGATAGTGGAAGCATATAGAGATATATTGCTCAAAGAGATAGTGGGTGTATATATATTGCTCAAAGAGAACAACAATTCAAAAATATCAAGATATAATTGTTCAAGAACAACTATGAAAAGATAACAACTTAATTATGACAATTAGATCTATAGAGATAGATATAGAAGTTGTTTCCTTATTTTAAGTCTAGGTACATAGATAATGTACTAAAGTATTTAGTATTTAGTATTTAGTATTTGAGATATCTGACACTTAATAAGTATTAAAGATATCCATTATTCAGTATATAAGTTGATACTTGAGTTCAAGGTTATATAGATATTAACTTTAGAAGTAAATCCTTGTTAAGACATATTTTATTTGACACACTATTATGTTGAGGCTAAAATTATTCCAATGTGCACTAATTGCTAATAAAGAAAAAATTCAATTTTCATTTAGTAGAATTGATTAATTGGATCAAGAAGTTTTTTAATAAACTTAGTATAGTCTTTGACATTGTTCAAACAGTAAGATATTGTGAAACATTAGAGCCTTTAAGTGTCTAAAATGAGTTAAGGTCTTATCAAAGATCCAAATATATATTTAGGCATTTTCTCTTAATTATGATCATAATTAAGATGAAAGTTGCCAGATTTAAGTAAGTGCTCACTATAGAGAATCTTGTAGAATTCTATCTCTAAACTATTGTCCCAGTAGTAACATGATCTTCATATGGTGATATAATATAAGATACTTAAATGATTGGCTTAGTGCAAATGGGAGATTATTGATTTATGCCCTACAATCTATTGATTTACTGTATTTTAGTGATATAATTATTTAACGACATTCTTTATCTTATACATAATTAGATTTATATGATAAAGTCTATGGGGTAAAAATACATTGCAAATGAAATTATAATGAGATCATAATTATAATATTCATATTGCATTTATATATTATCCCTGAATTGTTCCTAATCATTGTTGTATTAGGACTTGATATTAATAGGGCATAAAACGACTAGCATACATTA
The DNA here is from genome assembly GCA_027563595.1 of Erythroxylum suave. Taxonomy (NCBI): domain Eukaryota; kingdom Viridiplantae; phylum Streptophyta; class Magnoliopsida; order Malpighiales; family Erythroxylaceae; genus Erythroxylum; species Erythroxylum suave. Next base: position 46,867,726 of record JAOSBN010000179.1, read on the forward strand.
TGCCTCTTTTTTACGAATGAAGTAGACCATCTCATAGACCAAAATATGGAGATATTTTTACAAATATTTGGGTGCTTGTTTGAGAATAAGTTCATTAAACTGACCTAATATAAGAATTCTATTTAGAACAATACTTGTATGTCTACGAATATTCTCATTGTGATGATCATATAAGTGATCATTTAACTTGATATCTCCAAATTATCTCATGTAGGGATTGTTGTTTTTTGATACTACTTATAAAATTTTTCTAGTTAAAGATAGCTCAGTAGGTAGATATTAGATATCATGAAATCTATAGAGGTATTTAAGTAGTCTACCTATGATTCATCACCCTATAGTAATTAGAAGTTGGACTCAAGTAGAGTATACATTATTTCCATGTTCTATATCTAATTAGAACAACTTATGATGAAATGATTAAATTATATGAAATATTATACACGAAAAGGTTACTTAAAGTTGTTTTCGAATTCTTAAACATTTGGGTGATCATAATGCATTGTTAGACGCTAATCTTGATCTATGGATATAAATTGTTTAATTAAAGAATTAAAGATAAATTAAAAGAGTTTAATTTATCTGAAGTTATAATTTATATCTATTACCAACATAATTGGGAACATAATGAGTCACATATAGAATGAGTTAAAGAGGTAAAACTTATTTTAATCAAGTTAGATTTAGTTATAAATAAGGATCAATATGAGACATTGAGTCTTATTTAGGCATAATTAGTATTGGCATGACTAGCATGATTAGCTTTGCGGCGACTTATGGTTAAGATCATTTAGTAGTCACTGGATGTAGCATGAACTATATAGATGTAGTTAAGTAATCAAAAGTAGGATTCATCATTGTAAAGTAATTAGAAAGAATGTTCTTCTATTCTCAATTAGTATTAATTTAGAAAATATATGGCTAAGGTAGAATGAAATTTTGTAAATAGTTTATAAATTTCATTAATTAAATCAATAGCTAATGACAGAGAACTAATATATTTGGACTTAAAATATAGTAAACATTAATTTCATGTTCTATGTCTAATCGGAATATTGTATGATGAAATGATTGAATTTTATGAAAAATTCATGTACGAAAAGGTTAGTAAAAAATACATTGACATTCCTAAATATTTAGGCAGCCATGATATATTGTTAAATGCCAATCTTAATTTATGAATATAAATTGTTTAATTAAAGAATTAAAGATAAAGTAAAAGAGTTTAATTTATCTAATCCTAAATATATTTTAGGTTTTTAATTTATATCCATTACCAATATATTCGAGAACTTAATGGGTGACATATAAGGAATGGATTGAAGAAAGAAGAGATATTTTAATCAATTTGGACTTGATTATAAAGTTTGAGAAACTTTATAATCAAATATGAGATATTTAATAAATCGTCGATAAATGATTTACATTTGAAAAATTTTTAAAACTTATCTATCATAGTTAATTAAGATATGTTTTATTCGAGATTTTATTTGAATGTTTATATTATTATAAAAAAGTCAGCATAATTTTAAGTGTTAAACGGTAGTATTAATTAATCATTAGTATTTAAAAAATTGGCAAAATAAGTTATAAAAAAGTTAATTAATTTTATGAATATAATAATATGATATAGCAGAAAAATACAGTTATAGAGGAATACATTACGAAGTTTTTCACCCAAATCATATAGTTATAGAACTAGAACAATAATAGTCCACAGTTAATAGTCTAAGTAATAGATATGTTGTTTGAAAAATTATTACAGATACAACAATAAATAAACTTTAAAGCTGAGTTCAGTTGATTAACTCGCTAACTGATAATGATATAGTTATTTTTTTGGATTCCAAGTAACATGTGAGTCGGTAAAGGTAAATGAGTCCCCGATATCTGGATTCCCGAGAAGAGTCCTTGCACGTTCAAACCCACCAATTGAAATAGTAAAACTTGTTCCCTCAACTGTAGGTTTTTTCACACCCTCTTGCAACAACTTTTCTACTATAGCTAAATTTATAGAGGATGGAGTGAATAAATCGCTAGATTTAGTACCTAAAACATAATCAGTATAGAAGTTAAGCATTGTCATATTAGTAAACCATGGAATGAACTAAAATTAGGGTGACATACGTGCATGAGCAGACGAAGTATTTGGAATTGATGAATTTTCGAAATCAACCTATTTTCCTTTATAGACTGTTGTCACATCACTCCCGCCTCCATGGGCATATTTGTGACCTTCGAGACTGGAGGAAGCTTTAAGCAAGAATGTAGTATAAACCATCAAATGTGAATATATATAATAGCTTCATAAAAGGAAACAAGATTTACATAATAAGGAAAGTGACATAGCTCGGATGATATTAAAAACCTTGAAGCAGAAGATCCGCCATAGAACGCAAACTAAGATTACTATAGATACTGGAGATTTCTTTTTCAATTTTGGTTTGCTCAGCAGGGATAATTTTGCCACATTCCTCCCAATGGTATGAATTAAGGCCATTCAGAACTAGTCTCCACATCGACATTCCTTAATGAGATTAAACATTAAACGCGGGCGGGAAGATAGACATTAAAAATAACAAAGATAGACAGTAAATCATCTTCAAAACACAACTATAAACATAACTTATACATTAAATGCATAATTAAGAATTCACAATAAACGTCTAAAGGGTTTTAGTGAATAATCACTATAAGCATGAAGTCACATGAGGAATAATTACTAGACAATGTAACTTTTCAGAGATCAAGCGCCTTAAATTAGGGCAGTAATATACAAATGAGGCGCAGTCTACATAATTTGAGTTGTCTAAGAAAATATGCATGTGTTTCACAGGACTAGAGGAGAGCTTAAAGCCACATATGGCAAGCAAGATGCATTTACATAAGTTATTCAGTACGTAAAATCTAGAAACATATAAGATACGAAAGTTCAGTAACAGTGAGGTAAACAAAATCATTATACACAAACAAATAACATGAAATCGTAAGAAAACATCATATACAAAAGACAAATAAATCAACTTTAGAATAAAAAATAAAACTTATGTACAGATATGCAGAAAGAACGTTCAGATCTACTAAAAATCACAACTTTTGTATTTAACAATATTTAAATACTTGTATTTGTTGAAAACATTGTGTTGAGAGCCAAATGAAAACATCACAGAACTAGTACCTAAAAGTAGACTACTACTTGTGAAACAACCCAGTTTGACAAATAAGGACCCAATCTCGTCAGTTAAAGATGTAGAAGAGCTTAATAACCGTGCACGAAAATACAACAAATAATAAAAAAGAAGTAACAGGAATACCGACCGTGTTTTGATAAAGTGAATGGTTTTGTTATATAAGAAAGGCGTCGGTGATCGGTGGTATGTAGGAGAGGTTTTTGTTGATTCAGAAGGCTGCTTGAACTAGAATGCTAAGAAGGCTTTTATGTTGTGTTTATTTGAAAACCCAATACAAAACGACGTCATTTATTGTTTGCATTAGTTATTTGGAGGCAGTCTTAATTTATTTGCTACTATTTGTTGTATTTAGTCAACAATTATGGGATGGAGTAACTAATAAATTGGTCGTCAATAAAGGTTAGCAGTTCATAAATAATTTTAAATAAATTTATTTTCCTATTCTAAATAAAAATAATTTGAATTAAAAATTAAATGATTCATTTCAAAATTATTCAAAAACTAATAGGTCGACTTTTGAAATAAAATAAGATTGTCTTTAAATTATACATTTTCAATAATATAATTTTAAAAACTTATTTGTAATCACTAAATAGTTATCCCTAACAACTAGACTTGAGAGCGAGCGAGAATGGCGGTGGAGATTTCCTAATGGTGGAGATATGGCGCGATCACTCCTCCAACTATGACTTCGACTTCTCCTTCTCTAGTTCTCCATCGTGCCCCCTGTCCCCTTTACTTTCTCCACCTTTTGTTCCCAAAATCCCCAACCAGAACCACTCTCCTCGAACCTTAATCCCTAACCAAAATACTGACCCTAACACACCTGTTCCATCCCTATCTCCTTTTCTTCTCCAGAAATCAACCTCCCATTCAGCCCCTTCTCCTTCACCATCCAAAGGTACCCACTCCGCCACTGAAACCATTCCCCCACGTCCACACCAGAACCCCCTTACCCTGGCACCGATCCGATCTTGGAAGGCCATTGTGGAGGTAGGTAGTAGGGCTTCTTCTGAGGCACCGGAGCTCACCTTTTACCCTCCAAAAGTTAGGGAGAATCAGGTCTTCGTAATCCCCCCTCCCCCGAACTCGTGCAAAAGGGGGCTTCAAAGTTTAGAACTGCGCTGATAGGGTTCTTTCTAGGGAAGAGACCAGCTTACCCAGTGGTGTAATGAGCCCTGGCAAGATCATGGGCAGAATTTGAGCTATAGGAGACATTGATTACCAGCTCCAACAACTTTCTTTTTCGATTTGATTCTGAGCAGGGTATGAAATATGTGGTTGAAAGAGGACTATGGCACATTCAAGGAAAGCCTTTGCTTTTATGACAGTGGAACTTAAATGGTGGAGAACTAGAAGAGATTCATAAGGCCCCAGTGTACGCACGATTCTATAATATCCCAGTTGAATACTTGAACACCGAAGGCTTGGGTAGGATAGCCAGTGCAGTGGGGCTTCCTCTGCTAATGGATACTCCAATAGCGAGAATGACCAGGATCAACTATGCTCGATTATGCGTGGAACTAGAGTTGACAAAGCAATAGCCATCTACATTCCAATTGGCTACGTATGGTGAGGATGGGCAAATCTTCTTCAGGGAAGTCACAATCGAGTATGAATGGTAACCATATGCAAGAGAGCAGCGGAAGGTTTGGGTGCCTACAAGGAAAACTTTTACTACTGGTTTACACCAAGAGTTAGAGAAAAACAGGGAACCTGGGCCACATTTGACCCCTGAGCAACCAGCAGAGTGCCCCAAGCAAAGCCTATAAACTGCCCCTACTCTGGTGAGCTCCAAGGAATTTTTCGAGGTGGAAGAACCACTCCAGCAGGACATCACTAAGGTAAAGCACGTAACAACTTATACGGAGGCGATTATAGCAATGAGTCCTTCAACATATCACCTACCCCTCCATCCAATAGAAGAACTCAATGGCGACAATGGGGAGTCTACTGCCTTGGCAGAAAACCAAACAAGTATACCTCCATCTCCCATTTCTGAATTGAGACCTTCTAGTCCAGGGATTGTGGGAGGGGCAGAGGGGGATGTCTCAGTTAGGAAGACTAGGAAAGCTAGGAAAAAGCAGAAGTAGTAGGTTGCGGCTTAGCTGGTTACTGGATATGGATTTTGTGTTTTGGAATGTAAGGGGTCTAAATCACCCTAATAAACAGCATGCTATTCGTGCTTAGCTTAAAAAATACCATGCTTCTTTTGTTTGTTTAGTTGAATCTAGGATTAGGTCTTTAGTCTATTTGAATACAGTCTGCAATTCTTTGTTTCCTAGATGGGATAGCTTTAGCAACTTATCTTACTCGTCTAATGCTAGGATTGTGATTGCTTGAAATCTAGAAATCCTTTTGTGTTCAATCCTTAGCTATTCTAATCAGTTTGTCCATGTGGAATTACACCCTAGACACTATCCAGATACTTTCCTCATTTCTTGTGTTTATGGAGCCAATAATCCTAACCATAGGAAGCTTCTTTGGAGTGCTCTTTCCAACCTCTCCTTGTCTGTTGGTCAACATCCGTGGATGCTTGTAGGGACTTCAATGCGATTCTCTATCCTCAGGAAGCTGACCTCCTAGTGCCTCTATCTTGAGTGGTCAAAGAGATTTTAGGTAGTATGTAGGGGATAACAGATTATTCGACTTAAATTCCAATGGTCCTATGTTTACTTGGTCCAATAAACATTTAGGAGATTCCTTCACAACTCAAAAGCTAGATAGGACTCTTGTCAACTCTGCTTGGAGCATTTGGTTCCCAACTTCTAATTGTGTCATCCATAATCCTCATATTTCAGATCATTCTCCTTTAGTGGTGAAGTCGAACGGGAACCAGAAGAAGCATCCTTCCCTTTTTAGATTCTCTAACTTCTTAGCTGCTCAGCCCAACTTCTTAAGGACTATTAAGGAAGCTTGGACCTCCCCTGTTCTAGGTACCCCTTTATTTAGGGTAGTGACTAAACTGAAGTTAGTTAAACAAGCTCTCAAACTTATAAACTCTATTCAGATTGGGGATATCAATGCTAGAGTTGAGACTTGCCATGCCAATCTGAACCTCATTCAGGACCAACTGAAGTTATCACCTAGAGAGCTTTATAGATCCCTCAAGGATCAAGAATCGTTCTATAGACAATCATCTAGGATCAAATGGCTTAGAGAAGGTGACCGGAATACTAAATTCTTTCATAATTCTCTCCTTGCCAACTGAAACAGGAATTCCATATATTCTCTTGATGTGGGAAATGGCAGAAGGGTTGTGGGGCTTCTAATATTCAGGTTCAATTTCTAGATTACTTCAAAGGCTCTATTGGGGCTGTTAAGAACCTCCACCCCTCTAAGGAGTTTGTGGCTCATCTTTTTCCCAATCCCCTAGGGGATACTCCTTCTAATGCTGTCATTGCTAAAGTTTCACCTCAAGAAATCTGAGAGGCTTTTCACTCTATTAATCCTAATAAGGCTCCTAGTCCTTACGGCTTTAATGGGTAATTCTATCAACAGGCCTGGCCTATTATTGGGGAAGAAGTTACAGGAGCTATTCAAAAAAATTTTCTCTATGGAAAACTCCTTAAAGAGCTCAACTCCACATTCATCTCCCTTATTCCCAATGTCCAAGACTTTTGGCCCATCTCTTGTTGCACCATGATCTATAAGGTAATTTCTAAAATTTTAGCCAATAGACTTAGCCAAATTCTTCCTCTCATAGTTAGCCCTAACCAAAGTGCCTTTATCAAGAATCTTCAAATAGGGGATAACATACTCTTAGCACAAGAGATCTTCAAGAACTATCATATTTCCAATTCTCATAAGAGGTGTGCTTTCAAAGTGGATGTCCAAAAGGCCTATGACTCTATTCATTGGGATTTTCTTCTAAACAATCTTGAAGTAGTAGGCCTACCGAAGACGTTCATTGAGTAGGTCAAAGAATGTATCACCTCCCCTTCGTATTCCATTTTGGTTAATGGGTCACCCACTCAATTTTTCAAAGGAAAATTTGGATTAAGACAGGGTGATCCGTTATCACCTTTCCTCTTCATTATTTGTATGGAAGTTTTCTCTATGACTTTGAGAGTCAATACAGAAAATTCTCCTCAGTTCAAATACCATTGGAGATGTCAATGTCTTAAGATTAATCATCTTCTTTTTGCAGATGATCTCTTAATGTTCTGTCATGTAGACTTGTTTTCAACTCAGCTTTTATTGGATTCCTTGTGTACTTTCTCTATGTTCTCAGGCATGGACATGAATACAGTTAAAAGTCAGTTTTTCTTATCCCCGAATGCTAGTTATCTGTGCCATAAGATGAAACTTGTGTCTAGTCTTCAGTAAGGACCTCTCCCTATTTGGTATCTAGGAGTCCCTCTCATTACAAGTCGTTTACTTAGGAGGGGCTGTGCTTCCCTTATAGACAGAATTGACAATAGGATCAATTAACAACCTTTTATATGTAGGCTGACTGCAATTGGTAATCTCTGTTCTCTCATCTTTCCATGTCTACTGGTCCTCATATTTTATTCTTCCCTCTTCCATCCTGAAGGACATAGAGGCTAAGCTTAGGAATTTCTTATGGGAAGGTAAGGCAGTTACTAGTATTCAGGCTAAGGTTAAGTGGAGTGATATTTGTCGACCTAAAAGGGAGGGGGCTTAGGTGTTAAACATTTGACAACATGGAATCATGTTCTATTAGGAAAACGGATTTGAAATTTGTTTGAAAATAGGGAAGCTTTATGGGTAAAGTAGGTCCATACAATCATTTTGCGCAGGAAAAATTTTTGGAGTGCTCAACCTACTTATAATAGTTCTTGGAGTTGGAGAAAGATATTAACAGTTAGGGATAAGTTGTGTCATCAATTCAGATTTAGGATCGGAAAAGGTATATCTACTCTTTTCTGGCAGGATCCTTGGCACCCGTGAGGCATTCTGAGGACCTTGTCTACACCAAAAGCGATTAATGGTTCGAAGCTTCTGCTCACAGCACGAGTTTTTTATGTCATAATCAATGACAATTGGAGATTAAGGTTTCCATAGACCTCATCTGGTTGATCCACCAAAGTATTTCCCTAATAGCTCCTTACCAGACTACCTAGAATGGTTAACTAGCCCCACCAAACGATATACCAATGTTTCAACCTATCAACTATTGTGACCCCCCTTATTGGATGTTCCTTGGTACAAACTGGTACAGTAAACCTAGGTGCTCCTTTACCTTATGGCTTGCCTTCCTACAAAAATTGCAAACTAGGGACAAACTTTCCTACCTCTATATTCCTAACCACTGTTCTCTGTGTCTCTCAGCTAATGAATCCATAGACCACTTATTCTTTGCATGCACATTCTCTAAAACAAATTGGGACCAATGCCTTACCTATTTCCACCTGCCCACACTTAACTAGCCTAACCTTTTAGCTATCCTCTCCTAGTATAGAACTGCCACCTGTACCAGGTTATCAGCCACCATCCACTACCCTCTTCTGCTTTCCACCATTGTTTACCATATCTAGACTGAGCGTAATGCCAGAACTTTTAAGAATGAAGCTAAGGCTATAGAGAGAGTGTATCTCAGAGTAATCTCCCAAGTTATGGAACTTCTCAGCCTAAACACAGAGAGGAGGTGATGAAGCCAAGGCTATGGAGAGAGTGTATCTCGGAGTAATCTCCCAAGTTATGGAACTTCTCAACCTAAACACAGAGAGGAGGTGATTTTAGTTTGGTTTTATCTAACTTTTGCAGGTTGATTACTCAGAATGTTCTAGGTTTAAAGCAAGAGAGGTTCTCTTCGGTTAGGCCATGTATTCCAATGCCTACATTCGGTGGTGCAACTCTGTCATTTCCTTGAGGCAGCTTTCTTTGTGGACATTCAGCTGATTTTGGGCTATGGTAGTTCACGAGAGGATTTCCCTTCAGTATCTCTTGGTTAGCTCAACTGGGATTGAGAATTAGTTAGGTTCTTATTCGGATCCCAACTTCTTTAGTATTATCTAGTTAAGTATCAGTGTTTCTGTTGTTGAGTGGTGTAGGAGTGCTCCTCCTTAGTTAAGCTACCCTCAGTGTTTTGTACTATGGCTAGTAGCTTTGTATTAGCTAGTTGTGCCTTCCGAGGCACTTGGGCGTGAACTTAATGGACATATTTTTGTTTCATTTATAAATTTTCTGACTTACCAAAAAAAATTATTTGAATAAATAAACATTTTAATCTTTTAATTAATATATGATGACATTGTAATATAATTATAAAACTATTTGTAACAAATTATATTTAAATATTAGTAATTCAGATCCCAAAAATTAAGTAAATGAAGAGTAATTGCATATATAATTGAGAAGATTAAATTTTGTAAGTATTTTTGTTATTGGTAATAGGAAAAACTAATATAATAAAATACTTGGGTATTTGCGACGTTTATCAAAATTCGTAGTGAAATTATTAAGATTAGGCGACAATTTAGATGATTAGTAGGGAAATGTCGTATATTTGGTGACTATTTATATTTTTCGTAGCTAAAGATGTCCTTTTGCGACGAATATAGGTATCGTCGCAAATTGTACCCTATCAAAATAATTGTAACTATGTTGTTTTTGCCTTATGCCAAACCTTTTTACGACGATTGTTGTATATCGTAGGTAAATGTTGGGCTTTTAATGACGATGCGGAATGGTGCAATATGAAAAAAATTAAGTGGGACGACGTTGTTTGTCGTTACCTAAGTCAAAAACTACCAGAAACCCTGCCCCCATTCTCCCTCGTTTTTGCTTTTGTTTTCTCTACTCTCTGCTTTCATTTTTGCTTTCGTCTTCTTCACCTTGTGTTTCATCTGTTGTTGTTGATCTTTTTCCATCAACACCGACGTTCTCTTATTCACGACATTGGGTAGGTTTTGTTTCATTTTTTTATGGGTTTGGTTGTCACATTTGCTACGTATTATCGAATGTATGTTTTGTTTGAATTTCTTTGATTTGTTGAGTCTTTTGTATGAATTGATGATGATAATTAAGGGGTTTGTGTTGATTAGTTTTAGGGATAATGAAGAAAGGGAATTAAAATGTTGAATAAGTGTTTTTGGTTGTGTTTTATGTTATGCCCACAATGTGCTCGATGAAAGTCCTCACCGAATTTCTGGACATATTGAACCTAATTTGTGGTTGCTTTCTCTGCATAAATTCAACTTCAATTTGGAAACAAAAATTCAACTTCAATTCAAAATTGCCCAAATGCTATAGAATTGTTATAACTCTAAAACCGAAAATTGCCCAAATGCTTAATGTAATTATTATATTTATTATTTTTTATTATTAGTATTATTATTGTTATAATTTTAATTTTTAAATTTTAAATTAATAATAATAATAATAATTATTATTATTATTAACCAATTCCATGCCCATATTATTTTGCAGATTTGATCATCGTCTTTTTGTTTAGAGTCAACAATCGCATATAAGGACTATACATCTTGAAGTATGCAAATATTAGTATCCTTCATTATTTTATATATCGGTTTTCATTTCATTTTGTTTTATGTTGTTTACTTAATTGCTGCATGTGAACTGGAACAACGTTGTTTACTATATGTAATATTAAACAATAGTTTTTTAAACCTAACTTAAAACTGAAAAAGCATGTTATAACCCTATTATCTTCTTGTATTGTCTAGCTAATGGATAAGAGTTAGATGTCTTATCCAAAACGATCAACTGAATACGTAGAAGGAGTAAAGTGTTTTATGAAATTTGTCAAGGATCAAATGGGTGAAGATTGTAGTATTTGTTGTTTATGCATTGATTACTTAAACATGGACTTCCAAAGTCAAGATGTGGTATATAATCACTTGCTTATCCAAGGCATAGACAATTCTGTTGGACCAATGGTGGTTGACAAATTAAATCCTTCTATGTTTTGATAATAATAAAATATATAGAATTGGTTAAGAA
>JAOSBN010000179.1:46894328-46915291 GCA_027563595.1 Erythroxylum suave
ACCACAGCGATGTTGCTAAATCCGAGTATATATTTCCATACTTCAACTGCTGCTTCTTCTTCTTCTTCTTCTTCTTCCACTTTACAAAGTAGTTCATTTTTTGCTTCTGCCATTTCTCACTTCCCTAGGTCCTATTAGTCTTTGGATGTAGTTTACGTAATCTCAGCCTAGATAAACACACCATTTTATATGTAGGCAACGCTAGACTGTTAGTGATATAGTTCCGTTTATTATTGATACTTTCCGAGTTGAATGTGTGGAGGCCTCTTCTTTAAAGTCCAAAAGTTCGAGAAAGTTTTCTACATTGCCCCACATCCTTGTAATTGCTTGGATGATATGCAGCTCGACCATCAAAAAGTTGGATGGTTGATGCCTGTCAGACCACTGAGAAGACTTGATTCAAAACAATAAACTTTATTGAAGTAGATATTTTTAGGCCAAGACCCTACTACTTTTTAAATATATATCTCTATTAAACACGTGTATAATGAAGACAAAAACGTTTCTAAAAATACTACCCTACTACTTTTAGAAATGTTTTTGTCTGCATTATATGTATCATTATAAAAAGTGAAATTATAATATTTTAAATTTTGAATTTCAATTCATTTTTTACAATTTTAAATGGGGAGAACAAACGTTATACTAATTTTTTATTAAAAATATAATAATACGTCTAATATTAAAATTCATTATTTAATTGATCAAAATACAAATTAAATTATTTTTTAATAGTTCTAAATAATTTTATTTGATTAATTTTCTATAATAAAAATAAAACATATTGAATGAAATATCATCTAATTAAATATTATATAAATAGTTTATTGTTAATAAAATTAAGCAAGAATATTTTTCAAATATTATAAATTAACATATTTTTTAAAACTCGATTCAAAGCATGGGTATAAAACCAGTTGAGGAAGAAAAACATCTCTGTTAAAAGGCTTTGCTCTTGTACATGATAGATAACTTGAAAAGTTAATTAAAAGATTCAGTGAATTTTAAATTTAAAAAAAAAAAAAAGAAGACAAAAAGAGGAAAAAGAAAAACACCCCTTTTACTACGAGGAAGAAAGCTAAACATCAAAATGATTCATTTGGAAGTTTATGAATTTTCCGTCTATATCGTTGCACGGACATCTATTTATGAATTCTCCATTGGCAAGTGCTATTTTTAATCTATATCATTGCACGGACATTTCCATTCGAATAATCTTAAATTATTTTGCAAATTCTTAAGTAGAATATTGTTATATAATGATAAAATAAATTATATATAAAAATCTTAAAATTTTAGATTAATATAAGATGCTTTTAATTTTATATGAACTTACTTAAATTTATTCTAATTTCTTCTCGAACCTTATCAGAACTTATTATTTAGGTATGATGCAAAGAATTGAAGATGAATACCTACTTCAATTCTCGTTAAAATTGCAAAGTTAATAGTTTCAAATTTTTCTTGCTGCTAAATGCTAAAAAGGAGCTGGACTATTTGGTTATGTGTTTGATACTTGTACGATAATCTCTTAATTTTTAGTATAAATAAACAATTCTGAGCTTTTATATTCACATTGATTTTTCATCCACTAGATTCTTTGTTCTCAATATATATATATATATACTTTGATAAATAATCATAGCTGTATTTTTAGAAGAATAAGTGTTGTTTACTGTTTTTTATTTTTTGAGCAAATGTGATAAAATATGATTATGAACAATGGTGCAAGTCCCAAATACTAAAGAAATTATGTGAATTGCATAGGAGTAATAAGTATAATTGTTATCATAAGGACATAATTAGCTTTCACACGGTAAGAAGCAGGTCAAACAAACGTTTTTATGTTATATTATTCCTCATGTTGAAAGAAAATTAGATGACCATGGAAGTTAGCAGTGTGAGAGTCTACAAATATTAGTAGAACCAAGCGTTTTAGCATAATGCTAGCCACTCTTAAGTCATTAATGCTTGTGTATCTTCGAAGAAGGACCCTCTCGTTCTTTCAACTTGTAATTTAATACTTTCTTAGTTGCTTAATGCGTAGTTCAAAATGTTGGTCATATTCTCTTCCAGTCCAAACTAAATATACATACGCAGATGAGCGAAGAGTTAAAGATATGGTGCTTATGAGGTCTGAGAATAGCAATGCAATGGCCCATTTGGTTCAACTAAATAATAAAAGAAACTCAACAATAGTTTCTGAAATTTTGTTTATTACCCTTAAAACATGACAAAAAATGCTCCCAGTGAACATGCTGCAAAGAAAGTTCGGATTCGAGAGAGGGAGGAAGATCCCCCTCCCACTACCCCTGCTGTCCATAACACACCACTCAGTTACAATGCAGTGGTGACTGGCCACCCCGAACCTGGCTCTGGAGCGTAGGGTCTGGAATGGCCTGAAGAGGAAAAAATCAAAATAACAGATGGGGATATCACAATCATTCAAGGCAAATACAGCCTGGTTTGGAACTTTCCCATACTTTCAAAGACAAATTAGACCACGCTTGGGCACAAGCTATAGTAATCAAATTACTCGGTCGAAGGATTGGGTTTAACATGCTTAAATCTAAACCGATTACAATGCGGAAACGTCAAGGCCCCATGAAGTTGGTGGATTTAGACAATGATTTTTACCTCATCAATTTCGTGGAAGAAGAAGACTTCATACGAGCTCTCACCCAAGGTCTATGGATCATCGCAGGTCATGCCCTCTTAGTGCAACCCTGGTACCCGGAGTTCTACCGGACAACTGGAAAGATTACGCACGTGGTGGCGTGGGTGAGATTCCCCGAACTATTGGTGGCTTGCTACCACCTGTCAGTCCTTACCGCGCTAGGCAATTTGGTTGGACGAATAATCAAGATCAACACAAATACGCAAAACCCTTATCGGGGTAAATTTGCGCAGGTTGTGGTGGATCTAGACCTCAGTGCACCGCTCCGATCTATTGTGGAACTCAACGGCAAACCCATCAAAGTGGCTTACGAGGGTCTTCCCCAAATCTACCTAACCTGTGGAGTCGTCGGCCATAGATCTCCGGCTTGCCCTAAACGACCACTTGAAACCTTGGACACTGTGCCTCCTACCGAAGGACAACCGTCAGGCCAATCGTCGGCCCCTCCTCTAATGCCTTGCGCAGCACCTCCTTCAGACGGAATCAACAACCCAGAGTTCGGACCTTGGATGCAGGTCCAGCGAAGGGCCCGTCAGCCACCGCCCTCCTAAACTCACCGCCAAACAAGGAACTCCGCCATCTCTCGCGCGAGCCATCAAGGCTCGAGATTCATGACTCTAACAGCCAAAGAGACATTGGCCTCTCCAATGGATAGTTCCTCTCCGAACGAGGTCACGCTCCAAGCTAACAACCTAACTATGACGCCGAAGGTTCTAGTTAGGGAGAAATCCCTAATGCAGAAATCGACCAAAGACTCACAGCAGAAGTAGGCGTCGTTTCACATAAACAATGGAGCGTTGCAACAATGAGGCAACCTGACATCGCATGATCAAAGGCCTCCTTCCCCATTGGACCAGGCCATCGAACACATCAAGCAGGCCCAGGCCCACGCTAGGCAGCCTTCTCCTTTGCTACCCAGCCAACCCACGTCCCAAGTAAACCAAAGCCCAATCTTGGATCATGTAGTCCTAACGATACCCTCCCATGCTGAGGTGATTTCTCATGCCCAATCCATAACGTTGCCCATACAAGCTGACCCGGGGTATAGGGCCATGGATACTGAACCCATAGTGGCCTACGGTCCTGAAGACCTCGCCTCGTCTAGTCATACTCAAACAATACCCCCATCACGACCGCCTGACCCGGCAGTTGCAAAAGTTACGGTTATGATCACTAATATCAAGTCAGACACTCATATGGAGGAGACCACTCAGGCCCTAGAGCCGCTACAACGTCAGGAGACGACTGATACTACAGTCTACTCTCATGCTGTCTAGACACCCCTCTCTTACCAGCTGTTATGTCAATTTTAATCTAGAACTACCAAGGGGCTGGGGGTAGAACCTTCAAGCCTATTATCGAAAACTATATTCAGATCCACAAAGCAATCCTAGTTGTTTTGGTTGAGCCACATATCAGTGGGGTTCGAGCCTTTAAGGTTATTAGGAGTTTGGGGTTTAGCAAATCCTTCAAGTTGAAGCTGAAGGATTTTCCTGGAGAATCTGGCTTCTTTGGAAAGCTGAGATTGTGGTCTGTATCTGACTAGCGCATCACCAATTTGTGCATACTAGTATCGAGTGGGACTAAATATCCTTTGAATTCACTACTGTTTATGCAAGTCCGACCTATTCCTTATAGAATTATTTATGGCAGTACCTCCAAAAAATTGCTAGGATCACCTCTAAACCCTTGCTACTGGGAGGAGACTTCAATGCCAAGTTAGAAAGCATTGACAAACAAGGAGGTTCCCGCTTCCAACCCATTGTCAATACTCATTTTCGGGACTGTGTGCACTGCTGCCAACTACAGGATCTCGGATTCTCAGGACCTTGATACACGTGGAGGCGAGGCCTAATACTTGCTTGATTAGATCGTGCTTTCTGTTCGAATCTTTGGCACTCAACTTTCCCTCAGACGTCTGTTAACCACCTACCTTTCCTAAAGTTCGATCACCGGCCTCTCCTCATTTCTCTTACAAATAGCACGCACACTATTCTGCTAACTAGGCCGTTTAGATTTCAATCAGTGTGGCATACTCATAACTGCTTTGGTCCATTTGTAGCTGAGAATTGGCACCCGAATCCTCAAAACCTTAGTGGATCAATTAGTCTATTCTTGGATTGGTTACAGCAGTGGAACAAAACCACTTTTGGCAATATATTCCACCGGAAGAAGAGACTTTTGGCTAGACTCAAAGGCATCTAGAACCATCTTGACGACCCAGACTCGACCTTCATCTGTGAACTAGAGGAATACCTTAGGTCAGAGTTGGAGCAGGTCCAATATCAAGAGGAATTATACTGGCATCAGAAATCTCAAAGTTAATGGCTAGATCAAGGAGACCGCAATACTAAATACTACCACGTGATCACTACGGCTAGACAATGACAATTATGGATTCGTGATTTGTAAGATGGCAATGGCAATGTGCTTTCAGACCCTACAAGCATTTGAGGGTTAGCGCAACAATATTTTGAGAAGTATTACACGACCGAGCACACACAACCTACTATTTAGCTACATCAAGGCCAGTTCCCTCCCCTACCTTACCAGGCTCACACTGATCTGGGTCGTCCCCTCAATCCGGAGGAAATAAAGGAAGCAATTTTCAGTATGGCTGCCAACAAGGCCCCAAGGGTTGATGGGTTCATCGCCCTTTTCTACCAATCCCAGTGGGATATAGTTGGCCCCTCTCTGACTGCCTTCATCCAACGAATTTTTCGTCACGAAATTTGGGAAGCGGCACTCAATCGCACCATTTTGCTCCATATTCCGAAGTTACCATCTCCCAAATTGATTACGCAATTTAGGCCCATTGCGTTTTGTTTTGTTCTTTACAAAGCCATTACTAAGATCTTTGTCAACCGACTTAAACCTTACCTGGATGATCTAGCTGCTTCAACCCAAAGTAGTTTTGTCCCCGGGCATTTAATAACGGATAATATCATTATCACTCAGGAAGTTATCCATACGATGAAATGCAAAACGGGACGGAAAGCGCTAATGGCTTTGAAAGTGGATCTTGAAAAAGCTTATGACAGGCTTTCATGGGATTTCATGTAAGACATTTTAATCGCCATTGGAATCCCAGATTCCTTGATAAATCTCATAATGAAGTGCATCTCTAGCATTTCGTTTCAAGTGAACTAGAATGACGAGTTTGGTTAGGAATTTAGCCCTTCCAGAGGTATCCGTCAGGGCGACCCATTATCACCTTATGTATTTGTTCTCTGTATGGAACGATTAGGTCATTTGATTAATCAAGTCGTGACCCAGGGGAGGTGGAAGCCTACCAAACTTAGCAGAAATGGACCTCCTCTATCTCACTTATTCTTTGTCGATGATCTCATCCTTTTCTCTAAAGCTACCATGGACCAAGTGCTCGTGCTTCAGGACATCTTAAATTTGTTTTGTGCTACCTCTGGCCAACGCATCAACCAAGACAAATACAGATGCTACTATTCTAAAAATATCCCCCCTTCAATGACACTTAGCTTATCCAAAGCTCTCGGTTTTATATAAACTAAAGATCTAGGTCGTTATCTAGGAGTTCCCCTGTTGCATGAACGAGCAAGCAAAAGAACCTATCAATTCATCCTTGACAAGGTTCAACAATGCTTATCTAGCTGGACTACCAACCTCCTGTCTATGACAGGATGCCTCACGCTGACCCAATCAGTTATAGCAGCCCTCCCCAGTTATACTATTCAGACAGTTTGGTTGCCTCGTAGCCTATGTGATGAACTGGAGAAACTAATGCGACAATTTCTATGGGGGATGAATAAGGACAATAAGAGGATACCGCTAGTAAAATGGGAGGAAGTTCGTAAACCTAAAGATTTTGGGGGTCTTGGTATCAAACAACTTTGCGTCACCAACGATGCCTTTTTAGCGAAGTTAGGTTGGACCATGCTTGCCAAGCCTAATGCCTTATGGGTGAAAGTCCTCTTCGAGAAATATCACTTTGATGCAAGTCATATTCCCTCATCCCTCGATGCTACAGGGTGGTCAATGATCTAGCAAAACATCAAGGCAACTTGGCACCTAGTTCTGCAAGGAACGAATTGGATGATAGGAGATGGCCAAAGGACCAGGTTTTAGATAGACCCTTGGGTTGTGGGCGTAGGACCCCTTATCTCCCATGTTCTAAGCCGTAACCCTGAGTCCATTCGTCACCTCAGTGTTCTACATTATGTAGACGCAGATGGTAATTGGAACTGGGACACTTTTCAATCTTACCTCCCGTCTTCCATTTGCAGGTCAATAGCTGGGACCTCTCCTTCGAAGGTCTATTTAGGGTTGGATAAGCTGACCTGGGGCATTTCTGATACTAGTCAGTTCACTGTCGCTTCCACATATTCTATGATAATGGATCATGAATCTGACTCACCTCATAGCATCTGGAAGGTTCTGTGGCAGCGGAAGGGCCCACCACTAATTTACTCTTTCCTTTAGCACCCCGCACAAGATCGGTTAATCACCAACCAACATCGTGTTCGTAAACAAATCACTACGAACGACGACTGTTATCATTGTCACCTTGAGGAATCATCAATCCATGTAATGCATGACTGCATCAAAGCCCACCAAGTGTGGACCTCATTCCTTCCCCATCTAGTTTCCAATGATTTTTTCATTATGACGACTCGCGAGTGGCTTCCCCACAATCTCCAAACCCACCGCAGAGAATTTGGGCACGACTAGTCGTGTCTATTTGGAATTACTTGTTGGTTCCTCTAGCAATGGAAGAATCTGACAATTTTTGACACCCGGTTTACCTAGCCTTCCTCACCAATCTCTCTTATTTTGTCTTATATAGGTCTTGTTCAACATTCAATTGAGAGGCCCAGTCAAGCACTTCCTAGAGTTTGGCCCTGTCAAGTGCAGCAAATCGGTTGGAACAAGCCCCCGGCTGAATGGATCAAGCTTAACACGATGGAGGATGTAAACAGACCTTGGCTTCAACCACAATAGGAGGGGTACTACGGGACAGTGGCGGTACCTGGCTTGGAGAGTTCGCTCAGAACCTAGGCTGGTGTTCACCCTTATCAGCGGAACTCTAGGGCATTTATATAGGACTAACATACTCGTAGAATCTGGGCTATCGCCGGATCGAATTGGAAGTGGACTATACCGCGGTGATAGATCTCCTCTCCTCCTCAGCCCATAGATCGACGACGCTCAATCCCATCGTCAGGGGCTTTCACGAACTATTCACGAGAAACTGGACTGTCGTTCATCAGCATATCTATCGAGAGAGCAACAGATGTGCTGACTGGTTGGCCAACTACGCAGGCCATTTTGATGTAGGAGTCACCTATTTTGTAAATCCACTTTATATATTAACAAATTATATGATGTACATTTCAAGTTATAAAATCTATATTTGCGTTTATACGTGCAATTTATGGCTTACAACCATTAGAAGGGTATCAAAACAACACTTTTATAATCATACTATACACATATGAGTAATGAACATGCATACAAATAATTTATGTACATGTAAATTTTCTTTGGAATGCTTTATGCTCAATCTTATATTCCAATGTTCAGTCTCCCAATTCACATGTGGTAAGTCCTATTTCATTTATTTCTCAGTGTTTGAAAAGTTTCATACACATTCAAAAAGAATCAGATAAGATTCGATAAAAATTGGAAAAGAAAACAAACTCAAAATAATGCAATTTGAGCTAAACCCCAAAGTGGTCTAAAGATGCGCAAACTATCAGTCCAGAAACAAATCATATGACGAAGTCTAGTTGTTCCTTAATATTCGTATAGAAAAAGTCAGAACTGGGTTTCATGGTCTTTTAGACATTTGTCTATCTGTGTCTCTAGTTTCCAAAACATCAAAGATCGAGCCATTCATACTTTTAACACATGAGCTATAGACCAAATATCACAAGCTACACCAAAATAAGGGCAACATCAGGTCACTATTTTTAGCCCAATTTCCAACCTTATAAAACCATAATTAAGTCAAAGTCTTTACTAGCTATTTCTAGTTCTATGTCTTAGTTTTCATATGCAACTAAAATCACCAAATTTAGAGGTCTATAGGCTGATTTATGACTAAAACAATGTGACTGGGTCAACAAACCCTAGACAGAATTCCATACATGATAATCTCTTGTCATATTCAACCAATTCTATACATGATAACACCAAAATAACACCAACATATCATCACAACAACCATTCCACATCCAAATGAATTTTTTTACACATTCAAATGTACACAAATATGGAAATTAACTAAGTGGAGTCCCAAACCTTAAAATTGGTAAGGTAGTTCTTCTAATGTTTTTCCTTTGCTTCCTCTTTGACTTTGCTTGAATCAACAAGTGGAAAATGATGGAATGAAGAAGGTGAATCAGAGAGGAGAAAAATATGAATTTAAGACATCAAATTTTGGTCCATCTTCCCTCTCCATATGCCTTTCATGAATTTTCTAGTCTTAGACATATGTTTCAATCCCATTGGACCATATGTTACAATCCTATTTGACCATATGTTACAATCCCATTAGACCATGTGTCATAATTGTATTAGACCATGTATTTTAATCCCATTGGACTATATGTTACAATTCTATTAGACCATGTGTTACAATTCTATTGGACACACATGCTTTAATCTTATTGGTTCATGAGTTGACTTTAGGAAAATTGCATTTTGGTCCTTTTTCTTCCTTTAATTCCCACATTAGCCTAAAATATTATCAATTTATTTCATTCCCCTATGTCTTAAGTTTCTAATGGCTTAAATTTCATGCAATTTGGTTAATTATATCAAGAGTTATACCCCAAAAACTACAGGCTATTTGAAAACAAGGATAGTAGCCAGAACTTAACTTTGAAACAGAATTCAAAACTCTTATAGCAGAATCAGATTTTGGTTCCTTCGTAAAAGTTTTAGACTTATGTCTTGAGTCTAGTCTCCAATTGAAACTATCCAATTTGGAGGTTTAAAGGCCAAGATGTGGCCAAATTACATAAAATTGTTCAATGGAACCTATCCATTCAGCAAGGTACACATTCCAAATCATCTAATTTCGGTCTTATCGTGCAAGAGCAACACAAAAATACATCCAATTTAGCCCAAAACATCCCATTTACTTATAACATACTTCTTTTATCAATTCTCCTCACATCACATTAATAAATCCAAGCAAACATATAAAAAATTTCCATACATATTTCACATCTAAGTATGTATGTTCATGCCGAAGCGAATAAATTATCCATTTTTCCTTGTCTTTTACATTAAGTACCATTGTATATCTTACTATAATTAGATGTACTTAATTCATATAATATTTCCAGGGTATATATTGGGCGTTACAGATTTTATTTCATTTATATCATTATCATGTCATTTTTTTAGATTCTCTTTGTTTACTGTTCTTATTGCAATGATAAGATTAATAGTGGTTGAAATTTTTATCAATTAATTAATACAAAATTAAATATTTCAATTATAATTTTAATAATGACATCATTATATACCTTATTAATGAACATTTAATTTATAAGTACCTTGCAGGTATTTGCTCTTAGTAAATGACTCGAAGAATTGCTACTGTGAAAAATTTCTCTAGACATCTTCTTGGTGTTGGGATAAGATTCTTATCTGCAAGATTTTTTATTACTCGTAAGAGGTGAGTTTGTATACTAATTCATAAAATTTTAATATTTGAAATAAGTGTACTATTTGTATTTCTTGTCTTATTTTGTAGGTCTCATGCAACTACCTATCTTGGACGTTTAATTTATTGAGCTCCAATATTAACATAGTTTCAAATGTTATATAAAGATTTGACCACTTTAAAATTTAAGCATTTTATCATATATTTTCACATATTTAAAAAAACATTTTTATCATGTTATTGAAGAATATATGTTGCATTTTATTTTTTTAGCATTACATAAACTCTCAAAACTAAAGGTTTACCAGCTTTAAAAATTGCAACAACAATCTTCAAATTCCAAAAGACTCAAATAGGAACTTAAAAAATAATAATACTAGTTATATGACTAAATATATCCAGTGAATTCAACACTGTAAAGAAATACAAACTTTCCAAACGTAGTCTTCCTGTAATATGCTAATATTTTTCCTAAACTAACTAATTAAGTTAAAAGAGAGCCTTTATATAATTGTAAGCATTAGTCACAAGAACTCCACTAGGTGGTCTGGTTAAATATGAACTGGAAAATAAACAAGAAACTAGTCATTCCACACATCAATACAATCAGTCTATGCAAAATAATATAACACAAGGTTCAAAGTCTCATCCAAATTACAGCAAGCACATAGTTTAAAGTCTAATCCAAATTACATGGAACAAAGGTTTAAATTTTCATATAAATTGCAACTAACATATGGTTAATTCTCAAATAAATTACAAATAAACATATATGGTTCAATGTTTAATAGATTTACCTTTAATAACTTAGATATTTTTTGGTGTTGATATTTTCACCCTCAATTTGATCCTCCTTCTATTTTGAGTGTTTGTTTGCATATTTGTATTGGAAGCTGTATTTTAAGAAGATTGGGCTATATTTGAATTGTTTTCTCGAGCTTTGAGCATCTAAAATTTACTTCCACCTATTTGTAAAATATTATAAACACAAAGTATAATATTAACACTAAAGATTTAATAACATATCACCAGCATAAAAATATAAGTGATAAACCATAAAATAAGTGTTCCGAGTAACTTCTCCAAATGTTACTCTATATTCTTAAGTTGCATGAAGAAATGTAAATAGTTATAATGTTGAACAATTTGAGCTGCATGTAATGTATAATTTCTTCGAAGATTATCCATTATCTCACTTTAAATTTCTCCAAAACTTGTTTCGATTCATTTGCTATATATTTCTTACTATATTACTTGTTTCTTTGCACTTTCTTACAAATATGCTTGTTTTTTATTATTTTTATAGAAAATATTTTCTTTCATTTTCAATCTAGCTAGTATATTTGTAATTGTAAAATTTTTATTGATTCCCTTGAATTGCTTCTCATCCTCAAATTTCATGCCAATTTCAAATTGAAAATTCTTCTTATCCACTTTTAGATTAAATACAATGTATTTTTTCTTTGTGACATAAGTTTCACACCACTATCATGATTACAAACTGGTGATTGAACTTCAACGTCACGACCTTTATATAACTATACCAACTATGTGAACTCTCTTCTTACTTTGTGAATTTTTTCAATAATGCTTCACTTTCTTACAATCTTGGCACTACTTCTGAATTCATCCATAACATCGTCACATTCAAACCCACTAAAGACCTTCCTACCACATTTCTTCTTATTTTCTCTCATGATAACATATTTTTCATCATCATCTACATATATTTTATCTTCAAATGAATCATTTCCAGAATCGCCCATCCCTATAAAAAAGAACTAAACTTTGAATAACTTTTCTTCATTCAAACCATTGTTAACATCAATCAGATTCTTTATAGCACCCTTTTACCGTAGGGTACACACCGGGATGCCCGGAGATCATTCCAGCACATAACCTACGACAAGGGTGAGCTACGTTCGATCACTACATAAACTTCACATGGCATCATATCATTATTCATTATAAAGCATCATATGGAAATCACAATATTTTAAAAACCCAACATTTTCCTTATTTCATTACGCAAAATCGAAAGTCTACATTGTATCTTTCAACACCTACTATATGTACATCATTAAAAACTAGTACAAAAGTACTACATGAATGAGGAAATTTTGTACAATCGCTGACCGACCTTTGAGCCATGAATTCTCTTGCCAATCACAATCTACACAGTTGGTAGAGCCTCTCAGTAGCTAGAGTCATCTCTCGATCCTGAAAAGACAACGTTGCAATTTTGGTGAGTTTTGCGAACTCAATGAGGTAACCATCATCGATGGTTCACTTAATTCATGCAACACATCAATTTACATAACATATAATCACATTGTTGCATATTTGATCACATTTCACATTTCCACATAAGCATAGGCAATTTATGCATTTCAAACAATCAAACATACATAACCAAATGCATATGAGATGATCGTGAGACCCTTTTCCAATTTTTACGTTGTTGTGACCGAGTGCCTGAACTATCCTGTATCTATTTTGGATACCGGGCTCATTAATAGCTATCCCTTATCCGATGAGGATACAAGGCTCATTATACGTTGAGCCTGAGGCTCTGAAATACTTGTAAGCTCGAGGCTCATTTTCACTCGTTGAGCTTTAAGCTCTGATTGTTGGGTACTCTAGTCATAACTTCCATTATCTTATTATGCATTCATGCATGTAACCCAATCAATCACATTATATAGCACATAGATCTTCACATTCACATATAAGTAGCACTTCAATATCTCAATCCCCATTCATTTTCATCGAACCTTCTGTCCGGAATCCACAATCAAACGCATTCATTTATCATTCATAGCATAACTTAAGCAAACAATAATGGAGAGAAACCATCTAGGTTACTCACAAGTTGCTCCCAAAGCTAACGCCTGGAAGTGCCAGCAACGTTAGGAAGTTGATGTTGATTCCTCTATAACAAACAACATACACATATATCACAATTTGCATAATTATGCTTGTTCATTAATGCACATATATGGAATGAATTATGTACAATGCATGTTCATGACAATCCCGGGTATCCTTCCATCAAGGTTATCACAAAAACAATCAAATATCAAAACTCCCTTAACTAGCATTGTTCGTAGGGTTTATACCTCAACAAACCATTTGAATCCAATTTCATAACCTAATGAGCCATTTCAGATTTTTCTCCAAACTCTGACTTTCGAGTCTACTATTCACGTTAAATCAAAGAGTGCAATTGATATCATTTGGTCCTATAAGTAAACGGCTGACAAAGCAGAAGCAGACGAATATTCAAAACACAGACGATGGCTAAAGACAAACGAAAGCAAAAGACAGACGATACGCCAAAAGACAAGTGAAGTGTCTAAAGGCAGATGGATTCTCAAAGGCAGACGAAGTGAAACATAGAGGATAAAATAGTCAACCACAGACGATAAAATAGTCAATCATAGACAATAAGGAATACAGATGCTAGCAGGTCAACACAGATGATAGAATAGTCAACCACAAATGATAAAAAAACAGACTCTAAGTAGTCAACACAGACGATAGAATAGCCAACCACAGACAATAAAAACACAGATGTTAAATGGTCAACACAGACAATAGAATAGTCAACCACAAATGATAAAAACTCAGACGCTAAGTGTTCAACACAGAAGATAGAATAGTCAACCACAGACGATAAAAACACAGACAATACGTCTTTACAGACGAAACGTCTATGCTCCTGGACATCTCTAAGTCTTCATCAACTCTCATATACACACCTAAGTGTTCATACATGCTCAATGAAGAAACAGAGCATATCACCCTTCCATATCTAACTCTCTACATTAATCTTATACATCATTTTATTTCTATTTCAATTCCAAGAACCATTTCACAACATCTGATCACTAATAATCTATCAAAACCCAAATAATACTATATCCCAAAATTTTCATCCCTTTATGCAATTGAGACATCTCATTCGGTAAAGCTAGCTTATAGGCCAAAGGTCCAATCCTCTCAGTGATCTCATAAGGACCAATGTACCTAGGGCTTAACTTGCCCTTCTTACTGAATCTCAAAACTCCCCTCTATAGTGACACTCTCAAGAATACCTTGTCTCCCACATTGTACTCCATATCACGTTGATGTTGATCCACATAACTCTTCTGCCTATCTTAAGCCGCTTTAATTCAGCTTCGAATCAATTTCACCTTATCCACCATGTCTTGTATCAACTCGGGGCCTTCAACCATTCGCAATCCCTCTTCGTCCCAATATAATGGTGACCGACACTTTCTACCATATAATGCCTCATACGGTGCCATTCCGATACTACTATGGTAGTGGTTGTTGTATGCAAATTCTATCAATGCCATATATTGATCCCAAGCTCCTCTAAACTCTAATACACATGCCCTGAGCATATCCTCTACGGTCTTGATTGTCCTCTCACTCTATCCATCTGTCTGAGGATGAAATGCTGTACTGAAGTTCAACTTAGTACCCATAGTAGACTGCAAGCTCCTCCAAAACCTCGAAGTAAATCTAGGATCCCTGTCCAATACAATGGACACTGGTCATGCAATCTCACCACCTCATTAACATATCACTGAGCCAACTAATCAACTGAATTATTTTCTCTCACTGGTAAGAAATGGGCCGGCTTAGTCAATCGATCCGTTATCACCCATATATCATCATTTTGCCTAGGAGTCTTAGGCAAACCCATAATGAAGTCCATAGTAATCCATTCCCATTTCCACTTTGGAATGGGCAACAGATGGAGCTTTCCTACCGAGGCCTGATGCTCAGCCTTAACTTGCTAGCATGTCATACATCTAGATACATACTCCGCCACTTGCTTCTTCATTCCAGGCCAACAGAAATGTTGCTTTAGTATGTTATACATCTTGGTAGTACCAGGATGTATAGCATAGGAAGCCATATGAGCTTCCTCAAGAATCTCCTTCCTCAAATCATCAACATTAGGCACACACAGCCTCTATTTCAACCATAAAGTCTCATCCCTCAACTCAAATTTGGAATCTGGATTCATGCTCATTTTCTCCAGAAGCTTCTCCATATTGGGATCTTTCCTCTATACTCTTCTAATTCAATCATGTAACATCAGCCTAAGTTTCAATGTAGCAATCAAGGCCTCATCTTGCTCCAAATTCAACTTCACATTCAGAGCTCTCAAATGGATCAAATTAGGTAGCCCTGATAACTGAATCTGAGCTACACTAGTACTGGACTTTCTAATCAAAGCATCAGCCACCACATTTACTTTCCCCAGGTGGTACTCAATAGTGCAATCATAGTCTTTCAGTAGTTCAATTCATCTCCTCTGCCTAAAATTCAACTCTTTCTGACTCAACAGATACCTCAAACTCTTATGATCTATATAAACCTAGAAGGTCTCTCCATACAAGTAATGTCTCCAAATTTTTAAAGCAAATACAAATGCAACTAGCTCTAAATCATGTACCAGATAATTGATCTCGTCAGACCTTAATTATCTCGATGCATAGGCGATCACCTTGCCATGCTGCATCAACACACATCCCAATCCTTGATGCGACACATCACTGTACACCACATATCCTCCAGTCCCTGATGGAATAGTCAACATCGGTGCAGAAGTCAATCGATGCTTAAGCTCCTCAAAGCTCTTCTGACACTCCTCATTCCATCTAAATACTACATTCTTCCTCAGAAGTTTTGTCAGAGGGACTGAGAACAAAAAAAACCCCTCTACAAATCTTCTGTAATATCCGGCCAATCCTAGGAAGCTTCAAATTTCAAACACATTCCTCAGAGCTTCCCAATTCATCAATGCCTCTATCTTCTTTGGATCCACCTGTATGTCATCTTCACTCACTATATATCCCAAAAACACAACTTGATCTAGCCAAAATTCACTGAATTTGGCATACAACTGCCTTTCCCTCATAATCTGTAAGATAACCTCAGATGCTCAGCATGTTCCTTTCTGCTCTTCGAATACACCAAGATATCATCAATAAATACAATCACAAATTGATCTAGGTAGGGCTAAAACACCTTATTCATCAAGGGCGTAAAAGATGTCGGGGCATTGGTCAGCCTAAACAGCATCACTAGAAACTCGTAGTGCCTATACCTGCTCCTAAATGCACTCTTAGGTACATCAGCCTCTGCTATTTTCAACTGATAGTACCCTGACCTCAAATCCAATTTAGTGAATACTTGAGCTCCTTGTAGCTGATCAAACATATCATCGATTCTAGGCAGTCAGTACTTATTCTTCACTGCCACCCGATTCAACTAGCTATAATCGATGCATAACCTCAAAGTTCCATCCTTCTTCTTCACAAATAGTACTGGGGCTCCCCAAGGTGAAACGCTGGGTCTAATAAAACCCTTTTCCAGCAACTACTGAAGCTAAGCCTTCAACTCCTTCAGTTCCATGGGTGCCATCCTATATGGAGGGATAGATATAAGAGCAACACCTGGAACTAGATCAATTGTGAACTCCGTTTCTCGATCTGGTGGTAAACTAGGTAGCTCATTGGGAAACACATCTAGAAACTCCCTAACCATTGGAATGTCTTGAACACTTTGCTTAGCCCTAGTATCAATGACATGGGCTAGATAAGCCTCACATCTTCCCTGCATCAATCTTAGTGCACTCATAAATGATATCATCCTGGTTGGCACTGCTTGACTAACTCCTCTGAAAATTGCTCTCGGCTGACCAGTAGATTCCAGCACTACTTCCTTGGTGTAACAGTTCATAATGGCCCTATGAGCAGTGAGTCAATCCCTGCCCAGGATCACATCTATCTCCCTCAACTATAATACAATCAGGTCTGCCTTCAGCTCTACTTGATTAATCCTAATCATACATCTCTTACAAACTTCTCCTATCACTGTAGTACTACCTATTGGTGTACTCACCTTTAAGCCATACTGTAAAACCTCCCTCTCACAATGTAGCCTACATGCCAAATGTAGCACGATAAAGGAGTGTGTGGACCCTAGATCTAGCAGTGCAAATGCCTCAAAATCATAAATGAGAAGCGCACTTGCAACCACGTCTGGAGAGTCCTGAGCCTCCTGCCTAGTCATACCTTAGACTCGGGCTTGGGACTGCGGTCTGCTGCTCCGAACCTCAGTCCTAACAGAAGGACTCCTAGCACTCACTCTACCTCTACCTTGAACTCTCTATCTGAGTCCACTACCTCTGCTCTGCTGGACAGTAGCTTCACTCCCAGATCTCCCGCTCATACCAGACTGAGCTCCAACAATGACAGGGCAATCTCTAATTCGGTGATCAAAAGAGCCGCATCTAAAACAAGCTCCAGATAATCTCCAGCACTCACCACCGTGCCTCACCCCACAGTGCTCACACTGGGGTAATTAACTCTGTGTTATACCTCTTCCACTGCCAAACTGTACAAAACCACCCCTCTGTCTGAATCCTGACTGCCTTGATCCAGCTGGTGATCTGAAAATTCTGTTTTGACACTTACTGAATCTCTTACCAATACTGCCCTGACTCTCACTAGGCCTCTTCCCTCTAGAAAAGGGTCTAATCTCAGCCTGTTTCTCTGTCATCAGCTATTAAATTTTAATCGAAATAGCCCTTAAGTCTATGAAAGTACCTAGATCTGACTGTGCCAACCTTGTTCTAATCTCCATATTAAGTCCATTTTCAAACCTCCTACACTTGTCTTCTTCTGTATGGATCAAAGCAGTAGCATAACCCATTAGCTCATTAAATCGAAGCTCATACTTAGCCATAGACATCCTACCTTGCTTCAAACCCAGAGACTCTTCCATCTTCTTATCCAAGTAGATCTTGTGCATGTAGTTCTCCTTGAAGACCCTCAGGAAGTCTTCCCACCTCAATTAGCAAGGCCTGATGGTACTACCAGGGACAGTCTTCCATCACTAGTAAGCTGGGCCCTGTAATAAGGACACTACATAATTGAACCTCTCATCAGGCTCGTAATCCATTTGATCAAATACTCTCTCTGTCCTCTCTAACCATCCTTCAGCCTCAATAGGGTCTGTGCTTCCATAGAAGTCTACAGCTCCCTACTTCCATAGCTTATCATACCTCCTCTCCCTTTTCTCAGGAACTCTTGGAGGCATCTCCTCAGATCGAGGTACCGAGGACTACTAGCTCCTACCAATCCTTGGTCAGCTAGTTGATCAACTTGATCACCTAGAACAGATGACCTATAAGAAACAATATATTTCAATTATTTTTTTGGCACTTCTCACGATATTTTTGCTTAACGTTCTATATGCCCCAAAAGATGACAACCATGCTTTGATACCACCTATATGTAGCACCCCCTTACCGCAGGGTACACACCGGGATGCCCGGAGGTCATTTTGGTGCATATCCTACGATAAGGGTGAGTTACTATCGATCACTACATAGCTTCACATGGCATCATATCATTATTCATTATAAAGCATCATATGGAAATCACAATATTTTAAAACCCAACATTTTCCTCATTTCATTTCACAACTCGAAAGTCTATATTGTATCTTTCAACACTTACTACATGTTCATCATTAAACCTAGTACAAAAGTACTACATGAATGACGAAAATATACAAATCTATCTAATCCATCCAAAAATCCCAGCTGACCAACCTTTGAGCCATGACTTCTCTTGCCAAAATCACGTAGAGCCTCTCACTCGATAGAGTCGTCTCTCGATCCTGAAAAGACAACGTTGCAATTTTAGTGAGTTTTGCGAACTCAATGAGGTAACCATCATCGATGGTTCACTCAATTCATGCATCACATTATTACACATAACATATAATCACATTGGATCACATACACTTAATCAATTATGTAACATTGTACATTTAACACTTTATAATCATTCATATCATGCATCAACAATGCATATGAGACTCACTTTCTTTCTTATTGTTGTGAACGAGTGCCTTTTACAGACTTATACAAATATTGGCCCATAGGGCTCAATCAGACAGAATCACGGAACATAGCTCTACGTTCCAAATCAAAAAAATCACAGAGCATAGCTCTACGTTGAAGCACTTCATAATGGCAACTCAAGTCACAACGCCTTTATCTGAGCATGCATTTTATAAAATGCAACAATTTTTTAATATCTCATATATTACAATCTTATATGAATGTTCAGACAAAATTTCAGAGTCATCGGACCTAAGTTTGGAATTCAACTTTCGTTGAGAATCAAATGACAAATTCATATCAAAAGCACATTTATTTCATTTCATTCACATACAAGTAGCACTTTAATATCTCAATCCAATATCACAGTCATCGGACCTCCATGATTGGAATCAACATTCAACCCACATTCATTCAATCATTTCAAATAGAATTTAAATAACCAGAAATTAAGTGAGACCGTCTAGGTTACTGACAAGTTACTCTCGAAGCTAATGCGTGGAAGTGCCGGCAACATCTGGAAGTTGACATTCCAACTGTTCCTCTATTACAAAATAACACACACGTATATCACAATCTGTACAATTGTACGTGTTCATTAATGCACATATATGGAATGAATTATGTACAACGTATGTTCATGACAATCCCGGGTATCCTTCCATCAAGGTTATCATAAACACAATCAAATATCGAAACTCACTTAACTAGCATTGTTCGTAGGGTTTATACCTTAACAACCCATTTGAATCCAATTCTATAACCTAATGAGCCATTTCAGATTTTTCTCTAAACTCTGACTTTCGAGTCTATTATTCACGTTAAATCAAAGAGTGCAATTGATATAATTTGGTCCTATAAGAAGAAGGCAAACAAAGCAGAGGCAGACGAATATTCAAAACACAGACGATGGCTAAAGACAGAAGAAAGCAAAAGAAAGATGATACGCCAAAAGACAGACGAAGTGTCTAAAGGCAGATCTCAAAGGTAGACAAAGTTAAACACAGACGATAAAATAGTCAACCACAGACAATAAGAAATACAGATGCTAGGTGGTCAACATAGACGATAAAATAGTCAACCACAAACGATAAGGAATACAGACGCTAGGTGGTCAACACAGACGATAAAATAGTCAACCATAAATGATAAAACACAAACGCTAAGTGGTCAACATAGACGATAGAATAGTCAACCACAGATGATAAAAACACAGACACTAAGTGGTCAACACAGACGATAGAATAGTCAACCACAGACAATAAAAACACAGACGCTAAGTGGCCAATATAGACGATAGAATAGTCAACCACAAACGATAAAAACACAAACAATACGTCTTTACAGATGAAACGTCTATGCTCTTGGACATCTCTAAGTCTTCATCAACTCTCATATACACACTTAAGTATTCATACATGCTCAGTGAAGAAACAGAGCATATCACCCTTCCATATCTAACTCTCTACACTAATCTTATACATCATTTTATTTCTGTTTCAATGCCAAGAACCATTTTACAACACCTGATCACTAATAATCTATCAAAACACAAATAATACCATATCCCCAAATTTTCATCCCTTTAACACAGTGTTCAAGAATATAATTATATGAAAATGACATGTTCATGCAGATGACAATAACTCATCAAATTTATTTCAAAATCTCCAATTCTAAAGAATTTATTCACTACCTTC
>JAOSBN010000179.1:46915391-46928210 GCA_027563595.1 Erythroxylum suave
ACATCTCATACATGTATAAATACAATTGAACTCAACATCTCAAATTCTCAACTCAAGCTCAATTGCTCAAATTCAATTTCATTAATCAATAATTCTTATTCAATATTACCGTAAATCACAAGCCAAAAAATTAATACATTTTTAATTTCAATTCAACATTCACAAAACCCATTCATGTTGAAAAACTTCAATATCCAATTATCCATTCCCAGCCAAATTCCAACATCCACGCAAAATTTGTTACCCAAATCTACCATCCAATCCATTGGACCAACACAAGTCCATCATATCCAATTATCAACCAACCATTCCAACATAACCCACCAACACAAATCATCCATTCCAAGTTTCCAACTCACCAACACAATCAAAGTTTCCAACACAAATCATCCATTCCAAGTTTCCAACCCACCAATACAATAAAAAATTCAAAATGCATTGAAAAATGAAAATTTTTCCTAAAAACAGTAACACACACCCAAGCCAAACAAGATCGGGTCTTCGTCGGGTTGATGAGGTCGGGTAACTTAGGTCGCGTCTTGCTGCTTGCTAGAGCGTTTGAGGTGCGATGGACGGCGACGAGGAGTGATGGCGGGGAGGTGCAGTGCGGCTGAGATCGAAGGAAGAGAGAGAAATCGCGAGCATTGAGGAAGGAGACTGTGAATTCGATGGCGAGGGCGAGGAGTAGACGGCGAGGGCGAGGAGGAGACGACGTTGCCGCGAGGAGGCTAATGAGGAGACGACGGCGAGCGAGAGAGAGAGAGAGGAGTGACAAAGAGAGAAGCAAAATGAGAGTTGGGGGACCGGGGGGGTAAATTAGGTTAAAAGTTTCGGAAATTGCAATTTAGTCCTTGCAATTTCTAGAACTCATGGTACTGGTTGGAATTTATGATTCCGCCCGGTAACTACTGGTAAACACCAATACCGGCCGGTATTTGCAGCCGGTACCGACATTATAGGATTTTGTATTAGTTTCTGGCCGGTACGGTATCTTTTGGTCGGTACCAGCCGGAACAGTACGAAATCCAAAAGCCTGGTATTATCGTATTCTCAACTTTTTTGAAACCTCTAAAACCCCCTTATATCTTAAAGTGAGGCATTTGGATTAATAAGGTTAACAACTCTAAAATCAAAGCCACCTGACTTGAGACCCGGTTGAACCCGTTATTTTTATTCATCCGATTTGATATTCCGATCTGGTTATCTGAACATTAGGTTTAAGTTTGACACTAAGCTTTTTGACCCGGCTCGAGGTCCGATTATATACACATGTAAAACGATGCAGTTTTACACTAAAAACCACGTCGTTTTGCTTTTTTTTTTTTTTTGACCTTCCTTCACCGTCCCTTCCTTTCAACTCTCTCACGCCGTTAGGCAGCCACACGTCTCAACTCGCTCTCAGTCTCAGACTCTCACTTTCACGCACGTCAGTTACCTCACCGCTCCGTCTCTGTCTCTCTCACTACCGCGCCACCAGTCGCCAGCAGCTGCCTGGTCACCGCGCCACCAGTCGGCAGCTGCATCAACTGCCCCTGCCCCTTCACGCACCACCGGCCAGCTTATAACGTATTAAGGTACTCTCTCTCTGCTCAAATTTGATTTGTCGTATTATTCATATTCATGGACAATTGAACATTTATGCTTGTTTGGAGAGGATTTTGGAGTTTTGGTTGTGTTCTGACTGACGAATTGAACAATTGAACGTGTGTGCACGTTAAGTGTATGAGGAAATACCCCATTAGAATCGAACAATTACGTTTGTGTTATAGGAGTTGCAATTAATAAACATCTCAGACACGAATTGGTATCTAGTAACGAGTTTTAGAAAACAATTGGTATCTAATAACTGCTGTCGAGGCTTTATGTTTTCAAATCTTGACCATATTTCTCTAAACTAAGATCAAGTTGAAGCTAATTGTGTTAAAAAACAATGCTAAAGACTGGGGGAAAATGCTTCAGAGTTTGGGTTACATTGAATTCATTTTGAAAGACTTAATTTTGTTTTGAAATTCAAAACAAAAATTCCATGGTTTTTTCCGCCACTCACGATTTCCAGCACTAACACACCGAAACTAAAGACATTAGATTTTGTAGAAAAGATGCCTTCCACATACTCAAAAGGCTTATAACCACTGCATTTATAGCAACATGTATTGCAACTGATTAGTATATGATCTCCACATATATCTACATTCTAAGTATATGGCAGTAAGGCATGATGTTGTAGCGTTTGGGGTTCATGTTTTCATAAAGCAATATATTGCTAACTTTCAAATATCTGTGAATTATTCTTAATCTCGAGTGCTTGTGGAGGTAAAGTAGCCCTTGGCTCAAATTTAAAGCACCTAATCCCCCACTTAGTTTAATATTAATATTTGGAAACAAGATTGACTAAATTGGAGCCTATCGTTTTAAAATGAAAAACATCCTCCATTTGTTAACTTTATTAGCCTCCATTCCATTATCCCCTAAAAATTTCTTCTTCTTTTTTTTTTCCCCGTGGGTGGGTATGTATCTGGTAGAATCCTTGCATGCCTTTTAATTTTGTTCTTAATATGCCGTATGTTTATGTACACATGTTCTGTTTCCTGTTCATTCATGCAATTCCGCTAACTGGAATCATTGATCCTTCCTTAGAAATGTGGGGTAATGATATTTGTATTAGTTAATCATTCCAATTTCAAAGACAAATAAGACACACTTGCATTTGTCTTGTTGTATATTCCATCAACTCAAGTAGTTTCCAATGGATTGAGTTAAAAATTAGCATTGCTTTGATTCATCCTTTTGAGCCATCTTTTTGTCGTATGTCTTGTTGTATATTCCATCTTCTTGCCATCTCATTGCTCAAATTAGGTTGAAGAAGGAAAGGATAAAACTTTCGGTTCCACTTGAGGACGTGTGCTTTTCTCTTGCGAAGTCTCTTACTTGTTTAACAGTAAATTGAATGGAAAAGCAAGATATTAATGAGAAGAAGACGAAGAAGAAGGAGATGAGCAGCCCTGAAAGAGACAATACTAAATTTCTCTCTTCAAGGCAGAGGGTTTTTGGAGCAAACCATGTGGGAATGTACACAGACAGTGCTTCACTTCTGATTGGTAGAATCCTTGAAAAGGGCATATCAGATGACCTCCAAAAGAAACCTTCAAGCCCTACTCCACCACCTAAACTCTCTGTTCTACCTTTTCCAATTGCTCGCCACCGATCACATGGACCGGTAAGCCTTAATTTCAGTCTCAAGCTTGCATCTTTCAGGCCTTCTATGAAATTCAGAATCTCTCTTTCTGTGTTTGAGCCTTTAGTTAGCTGTTTCAATGCTAGGAAAATAAACGAAAGAGAGTTAATTTAGGCCGGGGAAGTTGACACAGAACAGATGTGATATAAACCCACTGATGACACTTCATCTGGTTTTATACGTAATTGGAGAGTAAAATGTATGTGTTGATGAACTTACTTGCATGATTTTGGGTTCGATTTTGGCAGCATTGGGATCCAATAAGCAATAAAATGGGTGGTGATGCTACTAATGAGGATGATCGGGATAATGTAGAATTCGATGACCCTACAAACTTTGACCAAATATCTGTATTTGCAAACCCAGTTCCGAGGAAGCATAAAAAGGGTTTGGACCTAAGCAAATGGAAGGAGTTAGTTCCAAGTGAGGAGACTTGTAAGGGGGGAGAAGATAGGTTACATCTTAAGGATATTATTAAACAGAAGAAGGAAGACATACGATATCATTGTTCTCCAACAAATCAGGTTCCAATGGAAGTGGAATTTAAAACAACATTAAGTTCTGTTGTGCCACCGTCTGAAAAGGAGAACGTTGTGTCGAATGATATTGGTGTTCAATCTCAAAAGTCAACCGTTGACATGGTAATAGATAACTCACATCAGCTATTAGAGATTACTGAAGATATCAATTCTCATCCCCTTGAAGGTGAAGCGTGGTCCTCTAAGAAGATATCAAACACTGATGCTTCAGAAGTGCTTGAAGAAATGGACAAAATGGATTCTAAATTGTGGTCCTCTAAGAAGATCTCAAGGGATGCTGCTTCAGAAATGCTTGAAGAAGTGGACAAAATGGATTCTGAATTATGGGAGATGCAAAAGAAACAAGAACAAAGAACTTCTGATATGGCTTCTGCCTCTAGATTTAACAGTTTTGGCAATGAACAACGACTTATGTCTCTTGAGAGTGAAATTGATGCTGAAAACCGAGCCCGTTTACAGAGCATGTCATCTGAAGAAATTGCAGAAGCACAAGCTGAGATAGCTGAGAAGTTGAACCCTGCATTGCTGAAATTATTAACAAAACGAGGCCGACAAAAATCAAAGCAGCAAAATCTTTCAAGGTCAGATGGGATTAACATTGGTGAAATGACTAGTATTCTTCGGGTCAATGATTTTGAGAAAGAGTCTGATGTTTCTCTACATCCTAATGGTGATACTTCTGGCACAATGACTAGTTCATTAAATGATGTGAAAAGTCGACTGGATAATAGAGCTGTGCCGTCTCCAGTTCAAGGCAAGGACAGTTTGTGGAATAATTGGACTGAGAGAGTTGAGGCTGTTAGGGGATTAAGGTTTTCTTTGGAGGGCAATATTATTGCAGCTGAATCTAAGCCTGGTAAGAATAGACTGTTGTTGTTCTTGTTACTAGTTTCCATGTTCTTTGCAGCCTGCATTTTACAACCTTTTCCCTACCTTTATTATTTTATATCTAAAATTAATTCAGATTTATCTTTTGTGAGTTTGAGGAGCAAATAAATTGCTCATTTCAGTGGTTATGTTTCCTCTTGAATCACAAAACAAGAACTTTTATGTACATGCTGTGTGAGGTAATGTTGATAGCACAAGGAATTTGTGATACACTTGCTGGACATTGTAAAATCCCACATTCTCTCTTCTCTCTAATTATGTATGTGTGATTTTGTGTTTATTGCTGATGCTTGGGTCGGAAACAAATTTGTTTTCATTTCAAGGTAGAATAGAAGTCCTTCCTTCTTCTTTCCTAATATCTCCTACCATTTTGGTCCTTTTGTCAAAATTTCCCCTAAAGTTGAGTGAAAGCCTTGGGTTTTCTTGCACACATTTCAACTGCACCCCACTGTTCAGATAATTAGTGCTTGTTTCTACAAGAATTGTGTCATTTAATAGACATGTGCATCGACATAAAAATGTGTAACTATTTTTCATGTTGAAGGTAATTTATCCATTGACGATAGGCTTAAGACTGGAAGTGTTGCTGAACGTGATATTTTACGTAATGAGGGGGACCCTGGTGCTTCTGGTTACACTATCAAAGAAGCTATAGATCTCACTAGAAGTGTGGTCAGTACAGTTCTTACCTCCTTCCTTTGACTTTGAATTAAATAAATTACTTTTTCTTTCGTGCTTCTTTAAGATAGTAACTGTTTTTTACTATTTGCTATATGATTTTTCCACAACATGTGCTCAATTCATTTTTTCTTTCAGATTCCGGGACAAAGAGCCCTTGCATTGCATTTACTTGCTTCTGTTCTTGACAAGGCTATGCATGGTATTCACCAAAATCAAGTTGGGTGTACCATGCAAAAGGCTATCCAAATTGACAAACCAGTTGATTGGGAGGCTATATGGGCTTTTGCACTTGGCCCTGAACCTGATCTTGGTTTATGCTTGAGGTATCTTAATGCTCATAATGTTGATTGTCGTTTCATTTTAACCATGAATTGATCAGCTGTTTACCATGTGATGCTCATCTTTTGTTTCTTTGATCTCCAAGTTCCTACGTAATTATAATTAATGTTTCTTTGACTTTTAGGATGTGCCTTGATGATAACCACAATTCAGTAGTTTTAGCTTGTGCAAAAGTTATCCAGTGTGCTCTGAGCTTTAATTTTAATGAGAGTTTCTTTGAAATCTTTGAGGTAAGGTTGTCTAACTGACTTTTAAATTTTACTTTTGACTTAACCTTACCTGTCCTTGACTTGGTGGTTACATCTTGTATTGTGTCCAGAATATAACGACTTGCGAGAAGGATATCTTCACTGCCCCTGTATTTAGAAGCAAGCCTGGGATTGATTCAGGTTTTATCCATGGTGGTTTTTGGAAGTACAGTGCAAAACCATCTAACATCCTAACTTTTAGTGATGATGTGATTGCTGACGATACACAAAGAAATCCAACAATTCAGGACGATGTTGTTGTTGCTAGTCAAGATTTTGCTGCAGGTTTGGTCAGAATGGGTATCCTTCCAAGGATGCGGTATTTATTGGAGGTAAGCACTATGTCAGTCTTATACCTGCTGTACTTAATATGCCTGAAAGAGAAGCTTAACGATATACCGTGCAAGTGCTGAAAATTATGGAAAGTGTGAAATAAGGGGCTTTTTACACTTTCCCGTATTAAAATGTGGAATCTTTTCATATTCTGCAATTAAGAATATATAGTGGTTTGTTAAGAACTGACTCATGTTTGTAGATGCTATCCGCGTGAAAAGACATTTCAATGTATGGTAGTTTGGTTTTCCATTTTGCTAGTGCTATGTATGATATGATCGAAAGAAGTTGGCCTGTGTGCTTTCTGCTTCTAAGAGTATTAATCTTGAACAAGCCTTACTCTGTAATTTCAGGCTGTATCTTCAACATCTTTGGAAGA
Organism: Erythroxylum suave; assembly: GCA_027563595.1. NCBI lineage: Eukaryota > Viridiplantae > Streptophyta > Magnoliopsida > Malpighiales > Erythroxylaceae > Erythroxylum > Erythroxylum suave. The sequence goes on from JAOSBN010000179.1 coordinate 46,922,034, forward strand.
GTGCATTATCTCTGTTCTTATAGCAATAGCTAGGCATTCCCCAACTTGTACCGATGCAATTATGAAGTGCCAAGGGTTGCTCCCTGCAATTGTTCGTTGGTTTACAGAAGACTGCAATGATATCAATCCCTTGAAAATAAAATCTGTACGACTTTTGAAGGTAAACTTTACCAAGTCTTTTTGGGAAATCATCAATGATACTTGTTCCTATAGATTATTGACTTTTTAAATTCTTGTTCTCTTCAAAGTTTCATTGATTATCTATGGTGACATGAACAGGTGTTGGCCCAAACTGATAAGAAAATTTGCACAGAATTTATAAAGGATGGATCTTTTCAAGCAATGACAAGGCATTTGTATCAAGGCGCTTATCCCCTTGACCACTGGATGAGGTTAGGGAAAGAAAACTGTAAACTTTCATCGGCTTTGATGGTTGAACAGCTACGTTTTTGGAAGGTCTGCATGTATTATGGTTGCTGCATATCATACTTCCCTGATATCTTCCCTTCCTTGTGCTTATGGCTGACTCCACCAACTTTTGAGAAACTTGAAGCAAACAATGTTCTCGGCGAGTTTGCTTCCATCTCAAAGGAGTGCTATCTTGTTTTGGAGGCACTGGCTACAAAACTTCCTAACTTCTACATGCAAGAATCTCAAGAAGATGATGACAGTAAGTTTCCCAGTGATTTCCAGCACAACTGGTCTTGGAGTTATGTTATGCCAATGGTTGATTTAGCTGTAAGGTGGATGGCGTCAAAGAAACATGTTGGTATTTCTAAAGTTTTTGAATGTAAAAATGAATTTCCTGGGGACCTTAATTTTCAAGATTTTCTTGTAAGTTCCTTGTTGTGGGTGTACTCAGCTGTCTTCCGAATGCTTTTGGCCATCCTTGAAACAGTGAACCCAGAGGATGCAATAAGTCATCAAGGAAGTGCCCAGCATGTAACATGGCTGTCAGATTTTGTCCTTAAGATTGGACTTGAAATGATCAGAAATGGGTTTTTAAGCTTTGTAAATCATGGAAAACATTCTGCTGGAGGTGGTTCTTTTGTTGAGGAACTGTGTCACTTGAGACGGCAAGGTCAATATGAAACATCATTAGCTTCTGCATGCTGCCTGCATGAGCTGCTTCGACTTGTGACCAAGGTTGATTATGTGGTTTCATTAGTGAGGGGTGGGATCCCTGGTCCACCCCCAGGAGGCAATTCCTCAGGAGATCTAAAAGTGCTTTTGAATGGCATATTGCATAGTTCTAGGGCTGAATGGCTATCTGTTCTCAATGTTTTCATGAATTCTATAGCATCAGAATGGAAAATGGTGCAGTCTATTGAGACCTTTGGTAGAGGAGGGCCAGCCCCGGGGTTAGGAGTTGGTTGGGGTGCTGCTGGTGGAGGATTCTGGTCCATGACTGTTTTATCAGCTCAGACAGATGCAGGATTGCTGAGTCATATGCTTAAAATTTTTGGTTTAGTTTCAACCAGGGAATCACAATTTCAAGAGGAGGTGATGCCTAATGTGGACAAAATTAACACAGTATTGGAAGTATGCTTATCTGTTGGACCTAGGGATAGAGTCACTGTGGAGAACGCATTTGATCTTTTACTTCAACTTCCAGTTTTTATGTTTTTTGATTTCTGTATACGGCATTTTCTCCAACTTAACAAAAGGATGAAACTATTTCGTTGGGAATATAAGAAAGAGGACTACTTACATTTCAGCATGATACTTGCTTCTCATTTCAAAATCAGGTGGCTGTCCATGAAGACAAAATCAAAAGCGGTTGATGATGGTAATTCCTATGCAAATAGGGCTTCTAAGAAGGGTAGTATATCTTTGGACACTATACATGAGAGCTTGGACACATCAAGCATTCCAAGTCAAGGTCATTACTGCTCTACTTTGACGGCAGAGTGGGCTTACCAGAGACTGCCACTTCCTGTTCATTGGTTTCTCAGTCCAATCTCATCCATCTCTAACAGCGAAAACACTGGTATGCGGGGTCCCAGTGAGATGCTTGAAGTTGCTAAAGGTGGACTTTTTTTCCTACTTGGACTGGAAACCATTTCCACTTTCATACCCTGCGATTCTCCATCTCCTGTTCGCAATGTGCATTTGGTGTGGAAATTGCATTCTTTATCTGTGATATTGCTCCCTGGAATGGATGTACTTGAGGATGACAAGAGTAGGAACAGCTTTGAAACATTGCAAGACTTATATGGTCAGCAACTTGAACAAGAGCGATTCAAAAGCCCAAATATATTGCATGGGACTGGGAATAAATCTCATGTGGAGAGTCTGAGGTTTCAGTCAGTGATTAATGAGAGTTATGCTACATTTCTTGAAACTCTTGTTGAGCAGTTTGCTGCTGTATCTTATGGGGATTTAGTATTTGGACGTCAAGTCGCTCTTTATCTAAACCATGCCACCGAAACTGCTGTCAGACTTGCTGCTTGGAATGCCCTGAGTAATGCTCGTGTGCTTGATATTCTGCCACCACTAGAGAAATGCTTTTCTGGGGCAGAAGGGTATCTTGAACCTATAGAGGTACTAGTACTATCCCTATCAACTTTTAATGAATGATTATTGTGGAGGTGTGTTCTGCAGTGCAGAGCAAATTTTCTCCACTTCAAGTTGTGAAAAGAATGGAACTCATACTTTGGGTTGTAAGTAGCAAAAACTAAGAAATTTGAAACAAAAAATAGAAATAAAAGAACTTATTCATTCTGATTAGTCAGGTTCTGTAAGTAGCTGAAAGCCAAACTGTTTTTATCATTATTCCTGGTTAAACTTGAAAAGGAGACGTGCACCTGTACCACCAGGTGAACTGGCTCAAAATGATCTATTCTTATTTCTCTAGTTTGAGTTTATATGCTGTCCGTTTGCTACATGCACTGATCGAGACCAGATTATTGTCATATGTCACTTTCAAGCAATGGTTCAATGCCTTATTTGAGGTTTTCTATAGTGTGATGGATCTTTTCCTTTAAGAATGATTTGAACTTCATTGCAGGATAATGAAGGTATTTTGGAAGCTTATGTAAAGTCATGGGTTTCTGATGCTCTTGATAGAGCTGCAAGGCGAGGAACAATGGCTTTTGCTCTGGTTTTGCATCACCTATCATCTTTCATTTTCTTCTTCCATCCCAATGATAAGGTGTCTCTACGAAATAAGCTTGTGAGATCTCTTTTACGAGACTATTCCCAGAAGCAAAAACATGAGGTTTGTAATTTTCTTCAAGACTTGGTAGCCATTATTCCTGTTTAGCTGTCTTAAGTAATTTACTCTGTGATATGCCTTGCAGTTGCTGGTTAACTGTGGTCTAGTGTGTTACCACTTCAACAAGTGTTTCGTACTGTTTAATTTATTTATACAAGTAACAACATGCCATTGCTAATACTCCGGAATATAAACATTATGGTCCTAAAGTTGTTTCATTCACTGTCTAGAAAAGCTGGGATTATAAACGCATGTTGCCTAGTTAGATCACATACATAAGATTGGGTTGGTGGAGAAGAAAGAGAATCATTCTGCATGATAATGGTCCTGCACCATGTTAGCTATATATGGCTGTGTGCTCGTATATAAAGATAGAAAAAGAAAGCTATACAAACTATACTGAGGTTCAATTCAAATGTTTCCTTTGGACAGGGAATGATGTTGGATTTTGTTGGGTATGACAAGCCGTCAACATCTCAATTGGATGGGGAGCAACAATGTTTGTACCTTGAAAGCTGCAATATGGAGAAAAGGTTTGCGGTACTTGTGGAAGCTTGCGAGGGAAATTCTTCTCTTTTGGTACAAGTAGACAAACTTAAGTCAGCTTTTGCAAATTATTAATCTGTGAGCTATAAGTTAAAGCTCTCTAACGTGTATACACAAAGAGAAACAAAGAGGCGCACATGCTTTGTTTGTGCAAGTGTGTAGCTTCTATGTTACAAATTGAATCACACATATCGACCATCCTATCGAGGCTTTATACTATGAGCTTTTTCCGTGAACCTTTGAAGATGAAGTTCACGATTTCTTTTCACAGATCGAAAATCCACTCGGATAGCAGACCTAAGTTAATCCTGTAGATTGGACACGCAAAAAGAATAGGAAACGTGACAAGAAGTGATTCATGCCCTACAGCATGTGCAATAATACGAGTTAAAGGGAGCCAAGTTTTTCGCTAGGATCCTAATTAGACTTTGGGAGATATTTTATGTTAATTTTATTAGATAGATATTTAATATTTTTGTAAATTAAAGCTTCATTCATACCTATATGTAGAGATAACGGTTATAATAAATTTATTATATTAAATGTACATATAATCTTAATTAATATCTAAGATATAAATAGAATTATAATTAATTTAACTTTTTATATTATTTATTAATCTTTTTATATAGCCGGATTTAATTAGAAACTGTCTCTTTGGATAAATAAAATGTTAGAAATATAACAGTAAGTATATATTTATGCATCTATCAATTAATAAATCATCATTAAGATCAAACAAATTGCTTCATTGTCTATTAATTATAAGTCATCATTTTAAATCAAACAAATTGCTTCATTATCTTCTACAAGTTATTTATGATAAAATTAGAGCTGTTTACTTCAGTGTTTTAAAAATATATTTATTTAATTTATTTATGTAAAATTGTGAAAAATAAATAAATGTACTCTTGGCTTTATAAATATATTATTAACTGCTCAAAATTCTTTAAAGATCTTAACATTAACAAAATTTTCATTAATAAATAATATTGAATTTTTTTATTTAGTGAATAATAAAATTAGGTTATAAAAAACTAAAAAGTAATTCGTATAAAAATAGGATAAATTAAAATAACAAAAGTTCAGTCAAATAATTTTCTAGTAAATTTTAAAGTGAAACAAAAAAAATTAAAATAAGGGTAGATTCTCAATAATTATAATATTTCTTTTATCATACCTAAATTAAATTTACATGTAATTATTAAATATTTATATCATATAGATGCGGACAAATAAATTAGAAAAAATGAAAATTAAATTAGATTTAAATATAAAAATATAAAAATAATTTTAAAGGATGAACGACAGTTAATAAGTATTTGATATAGAAATTGAGCCTTAAACATAATTATAAATACAATTTATAATGGTTTTGGTACTGGTGCAGTACATTGCTAATATTTGAATAACGTTTTGAATTTTTTTAAATTATAAAAAATCTTTTAGTTTTTATATAATTAAAATTTAGACCTTTATTATAATTAAAATTAAAAAATATTTTACTTTGGATTCAATAACTCTTTTTATTAAAAATATCATAAAAATAATTTATTTTAATTATTAAAAAATTTTATGTTTAAAAATAATTATGATTTTCATGAATATATCCTAGACTAAATTTTCTACAGGGAGCCAATCCTCAAACAATAAGGCTATGTTTGGTTGAGGGGTTTAGGATGGAATGGAATGGAGCGTAACATACTTCCATCATTTGGAAGGAAGTTTTATAATGGAATGGGATGGAAGCGGAGGGTTTCATGTTACGTTCCATTCCATCCTAAACAGTGAAAATAAGAAACCTCCGATTTGGGGGGTTTAGGATGGAACGTAAACTAATAAATACAAACTACCTAATATATCCTCGATAATTTTTCATAATACCAATTGTGACCAAATCATAATATTATACTAAATATAATAAAATAATATTTAATATAATAAATTTTATTAAATAATTAATGATATTATTTTTATATTATTAATAATAAATTGTATATAATTAATAATAAAATAAAAATTTTAATTAATAAAAATATAAAATATAAAAAAATATTCTTTAATTGTTTGCATATATTTCTATACAAATAAAAATAAAAATAAATTATTTTTATGTTACATATAATAGAATAAAATAAAATTTATTAAATAATTAATAATAATATTTTATATAATTAATAATACATTGTATATAATTAATAATAAAATAAAATAAATAAATTTTTTTAATAAAAATAGAAAATATATTAAAAATTATTCTTTAATTATTTTTATATATTTCTATATAAATCAAAAATAAATAATTTATTTTTATATAAATTAAATAGAATAGAATAAAATAAAATTTATTAAATAATTAATAATACTATTTTTATATAATTAATAACAAATTTTATATAACTAATAGTAAAATA
>JAOSBN010000179.1:46928310-46961997 GCA_027563595.1 Erythroxylum suave
ACTAATAGTAAAATAAAATTAATAAAATTTTTATTAATGAAAAATAAAAATATGTAAAATTTATTCTTTAATTTTTTGTATATATTTCTATATAAATAAAAATATAAATAAATTATTTTATATATAAATCACATAAAATAGAATAAAATTAAATAAATTAAATTAAATTAAATAATTAATAATAATCTTTTTATATAATTAATAATAAATTGTATATAATTAATAATAAAATAATAAATCTCCTGCAATATTCAATTTAATATAAGGGGTATAATAGTATTTATTATACATTACATTCCATTCCATCCATCTTCCAAACAACATTTCCCTACGTTACATTATGAACCATTCCATTCCTCTCAAACAATGTTTCTCTGTATTACATTACATTCCATTATAAATCATTCCATTCCGTTCCGTTACATTCCATTTCATTCCGTTCCGTTACTTTCCATTCCATTCCATTAATTAACATTCAACCAAACGGGCCCTAAGAGATTTGTATGATTTTGGTGCTGTGAACGCCTTCTGTTTAACAAATCCGGAATTTACTTTGATTTCTTCTCTACCCATACAGTTTTATGATTTCTATCTCAAAATCCTTTACTCTTCTTCCTATTCTCTTTGGTTTACGCCTGCAGGTAGGAGTGTTAAGCTTTCTTAAAGGCATCGTCAAGAGTAGTTATATCTTGAGGTGGAGGCTGAGATGCCAGTTAAAAGACTCGGCGATAATCCGATGAAGTAATGGTCAAAGCATCAAAGAAATATGTTCGGAAGCATATTCCACCTTTCAAGAATGAAACTATAAATATGTTCCGCATAATTGAAATTTTGTTTACATGAGTTCTTATTTTTACAAAATTTTTATATGGATCATGGATTAGATTTAAATTCGATAAATGCTCTTAATAAAATTATTTCCGCTCTATTTGATGAAGTTGTTAATATTATAACAAATATTGATGACATACAAGTTCAACCATATAAGATAACTCAATTGGAATACAATTAACATATAACAATGATGTCATATATATTCCTAAGTAATGGCTAGCCTAACTAGTATACATATTCCTATTGGATAACCTATAAAGAATATAAAGCTGAATATTTCACAGCTTATATAGGTAGCCGATCAAGTTCTTGCTTATGCAGATCGACTTGTTTCTTGTCACAATATTATAAAACTTTAAAGCCTATCATAGGCTTAAGACAGTTAACTATTATCCAATGACCACAAGCAATTTTAAAATGGATTTGGTGTTTAAGAGTATCAAATAAAATTTTAGGGAATAACTAAAGAAATTTATTTCCAAAAAGAATATTAATACCAGTATTATAGAAGTAAAAGAGTGGACATTTGACTAAAAATGAGCCGACAAGAATTTGAGGTTGTTCTATTCCAGTAGATAAATATATCTGATAATTAGAAATGTCTAAACATTTGAACAACATGGCAAATACAGTCAAGAAGCTTTGATTGATAGAATTACACTTAAAAGATTCATAATACTATGTTTTCTATAAATTCTTATAGTGGATTTAATACGACTTTATTAGATAAAATCAGATTAAAATTTAGAAAACATCATATGTTTTATGGCATCCAGTCTTATCCTCGCTTTATTGGTAGAGGAGATTTCTTATCTGATTTTAATCGGTAGAAGGGATTTCCTTATCTTATCTATTAAAGCAAAACCATCTTTATCTTTAGTTACCATATGTATTCCTCCATATCCTCTAGTTACTCAACAACGATGACATAATAATGAAAAAGAACTATTAGTAGTAAAAAGTTGTAAAAAAATTTTACTACTTTTTATTAATAAAAATATTTTTATTGTGAGCTAATAATAGTCAGGTGAAAGCATTTATTCAGAATAACATGCCTTCTAAGCCTAATTTATAAAAGATATATAAGATGACAGATACTGTTAGCTGAATATTCTTTTGATATTGAGATAATTAAATCTAATAATAATGTCGCCTATATATAAAAGATATATAAGATAAGAAATACTATTAGCTTAATATTCTTTTGATATTGAGATAATTAAATCTAATAATAATGTTCTTGCAAATTTTCTCATCAGGGATGGTCAGCCCTATATGGTAAATATAGGAAACTTGATACAGATTTTTCATTAGATTTACAACAAAAACCTTTGCTAACTTATGATAATAGATTATTACCAAGATTATCTTATTCTAAAGCAAGTGTTGCAAGTAAGTTAATTTATTAAAAATTCAAGCAAAAGATCCAAGATCAAGTTCAATAAAAGGAAAAAGTGATAAAAGGATCGAAATTAACAAAGTAGAACATCATTGGAAATTTAAGAGAGTTCTAAAAAAAATTTATATTAAATGGACCAATAACAAGAAAGAATGAAATCATTTCCATGTTGTAATAGTACTTATAACTTTTTCTTTGATATCTCAATGAATTAGGGGTTTAATTATTGTATGATCATTTATATGTAAGCAATAATGTACAAACCCTTTTATAATAAAAAAGAAAAATTGTTCTAAACTTTTAAAAAAAACTTCTTGATTTTAAACAGTATTCTCTAAACATTTAAAATGGTTTCGATATTCAACTTTTTTTATATAAAAGACAATACTTTTTAACCTTTGAAAGAACTCAGAGAATTGAAAATTTAAGTTTGGATGACTAAGGCTTGGTTTAGAGGAGCGGTGACAGTTGATAAATTGCTGAAATTAACCCGCTGAAATGATAATACTTATTCTCAATAAGTACTTATGTGTTTAAGATTATTGTTTTGGTAACTATTGAAACATGAATATAGGTATTTGGCAAGTGCGGTTGCGGTTGCTGAAAAAGATAAAATGACTAAAAAGCTCATTTATTTAATAAATTATTAATTGTTGTATAAATAATTAAAAAATATATTATTAGTCATATAAAATTAAAATTATAAATAATAAAATAACTAAGAGGGCAAGGAACACGGAGAGCTAGAGAGAATGAAGAAGACGATACGTTGAACTTGCTTTCTATTAGTTGAGGGTATAATAGAAAATAATAATTATTAAAAGATTATTAATGGAAAGTAAAATTTCTACCGCAAAAGCACTTTGCTATTGCAACCCTTTTTCTACTTGTTGATTTCTGTGGTGGTATCACACTTTCCTCCAACTTTTGGTTGTCGCTCGCAAATCCAAACATGTGATTGCATTTAAAAACTGTGGTGGATAAGTACTTACCGCCACCACACCGCAAATCCAAACACAACCTTAGTTGGTGAATTGTTATTGTTTGGCATTGTACATAGACTAGATTGTTCAATGAGTCATTTATTGATTAAATGCATTATTTATTCAACTAACGAATGGATTATAACCAGCTAGAAAATGATGGGTTTGAAAAATTTACTAAGAGCGGACTTTATATTCGACTAAGTTTTGAATAATTGATAATGTAATTAAAGAATATCTAGCTAGCTAAAGGGAAGAGATCAATTAGCAATCCAATTTATAAACTAATTGTTGTAATGACTAATTTATGTATCTAATGAAAGGGTGATGCACAAGTGTGTATTTTCACCCAAAGGAAGATGCACGTATAAAGGGCTTCTCTTTACTTATCAAAGACAATAGTGAATTTACGAGTAGAGCTCAAGCAGCAGATAGAGATTAATTATTTGGTCAAAATAGTACGAATTAGTTTTGTCTCTCTTTTTCTACTCTTATTAATTGCTATTGAGTTTGCTTTTTGATTTTTTAAAGATTTACCTATATGAATTGACCATAATCATTTACTAAAATTGACAAATCATTCATTGGAATTTTAAATAAGAAAAATTATACAAAGATAGTTCATCCTTTCTTGTATGTCATATAAGTATAAACAATACTTAATTGGAGATTAATGAAATATTCAAATTAATTTTTATGAATTTAATAAATTGTGGAAACGATAAGTACATTCATTCATTTATAATAAGATTTTTATTGAAAAAAGTCAATTTCTTAAGGGACAATTCCATTATTGCAAATGAGTTTTCCTCTACTATAATGAAACATAAAAAATAATTATTTTAAGGCAGAAGTGTAACATCCCATTATCCTATGATAAGAGTTAGAACCTTAGGATACCATATACGAGAGATTTTTGAGAATTTAGAAGTGCATTTCATGCATCATATGGCATGCACATACATGTGATTATTAATGTTGCACAGATTAAAATAATTGTACATGCATTTATTGACATTTTCTAGGTATAATTGATTTTAATGTGATTATAATGTGAATTGTGGTTTATTTGTCTTAAAAATGGATTTGGTGAGTGTAAATATTGATTTAGCATTTTTGGTGACATTTTAGAAATTTCTAAAATTTTGGGGTATTTTTGGACTAGAAAAAATTCCAAGTGGCAGATTAATTGATAAATGATAGTAGAAAAAAGAGACAAATGGAAGTGTGACATCTGACAACTTAAATGGAGGACAAATGGAAGACATGCATTAGTGACATATGGCAATGTATAATAGCGACACCTAGTCACTTAGGAATTATGTTTCTGCAGAAGGAAGTTTTTGCATTCCACCAAAAACACTGTTCTCTCCTTGTTCCTCCATTACCGAACCACCATACTCTTTCATTCTTGTGAATTTTGCTTATATACTTGATTCTCACATCAATGTTACACCTTGCAAAACAAGAGCTGAATCACTTTAGCCAATTTGAAATTTTCTATTCTCTCTATCCTTGTTCTTCTCCACCGAAATATCATTCTCTCTCAACTTTTGGAATTTTTTTGAAGAGTTTGAAGTTTGAATCAAGTAAGTTATGTTTTGATCTTTATGCGTAGTGTTACATGAAACTAATATGATGAGTAAATTAAGATTTAGGATAATGACCATGAAAGTGATTCTTTTGTGTTAACGTAGGTGGTATCAATAATAAAGAAATGTTGTTTTAATGCTTATGAATTGATGCATGTGTGAGTTGTTAGTAACAAGCAATTTCAGTTAAACAATTTAAGAGTTAAGTTATGGTGTAAGAAGTGTAGAATTTCTGACTTGTAAATTGGATATGTATGTTTTATTTTCTTGGAATATTACATGAATTTCTTTGAATGTTTTAGAGATGAACTAATGTGAATTTAGAGTTCATAAAAAAAGAGTACTATAGTGTTTTGAAATAAGATGAATCAAAGTGATAATTGGAGTTAAAGTGAAAGTGGTAGTGAAGTAGAAAAAGTGCAGAAAATGTGATATGGAAAAGTATGAGAATAGGTTCTGTTTTAGGGTTGTGTTCAATTATGAATTTCTGAATTGTGTATAAATGATGCTGAACTGAAAATGAGGTAGAAATGAAGAGGTCATCAACTTGAAATAAAGAGGTCATCAACTTGAAATGATAGAATTTTGGCAAGGAATTGCTTGAGACTATATATGTAATGTTATGGATTTCATAAATAATAATATGTAGTTGAAGATACTAAATCAATTGATTAGAGTTTAATAATGGAATACAATCAAATTGGTATGTGAATTAGTGTGGAATGATGTTGTATTTGTGATAAAGAATTCTGGAAAATTGGAGTGAACTTGGTGTTAAAATGAGTGTTGATTTGAGATAAAACAAGAAAGAGGAAGAAAAAGATCGTGCCCTGCATGATTGTGACCTTTGCAGAAAAAGATGAAAAGCACGATGATGATTGTGACTTTCCTTAAGAAACACGATCGTGCTTTTGCACAATCATGACTTTTTCTGAAAGTCACGATCGTGCACCACAATCGTGACCCGACTAGAAATTCAAAGGCTGTTTCTTTTGAGTGATTTCCGAACTAATCAATGAGAGGATGTTTCCATATGAGGTATTTAGGCTTAAATGAGTTCTTAAATGAATTTAGTTAATGTTGAATAAAAGGATTACAGTGAGTAAAGTGTATTATGGATTAAAGAATGACGAGAAAGTGTTGTAAATTGAAAATAAAATGTGTTAAGGCAACATAACTGAGAATTTGTCATTGAGCATGCCTACTACATGACACATATGTAAATGTGCTTATGTTTGATTATTCATCTGAATGTGTAAATATATGTGATTACATATAGAAGAGCGCTTTGAGCAACTGCTTCCAAATATCGTCGGGACTTCACGACAATAAGCAAAAGGGAGCAATTGTGAGTAACCTAAGATGATCTCACTATGATTGTTTATTTGTTAAATTATAAACTGAATTGATGATGTGTATATACTAAATTTCAAACATTTAATGTCAGAGGCATTTAACATGAATAAAATATTGGAAGTGTTCTTTGAATGTGAATGTGATTGAATAAATGTTTTCTCAACTTATACGTTGAACATCGGACTAAAAGTCCGATGATAAATGCAAATGAGAAAGTGAATGCAAAAGTGATGGACTGAATATAATGATTGACTATGTGTAATGCATTTCATTCCATGAATGCATGAAATATGAAGGCAGTTGTAATCGGAGTTGCCAGTGATAAATAGTTTAAAGGTCAGACATCTGTGGTAAGAGCCTTTGGATCAATATGTAAAAAGAGCCCTATATTACGAACGAATAAGTGACAGTATTAATGAGCTCGGTATTTGCAATGAATACGGGACAGTGAAAAAGACACTCAGTCATAACAAAGTAACAAATAAACTTGAGGCTCATAAACATTGCATACACATATGATATGAATGAATTGTTTAAAAGAAATATGTAAAAGCTTATCAATGAGTATGTTTTGCAATGAAATGTTGAATTGTATTGAATTTGAAATTTGAAAGTTATCAACAAAGTGTTATGTGATATTACATGATGATAAATGAAATGATGTGAATTATCTGATAATATGAAGTGTTGTGTTATGTGATATGAGTGAACCATTGAGGATAGTTACTCAAATAAGTTCGCAAAACTCACCAAAATTGTATAATTGACATTTTCAGGTTCGAGAGAGTGACGACTTAGCTTCTAATGTGGCTTAGAAGAGATCTAGTTGAACTTTTGAATTGTAGACATGGCTCAAAGTTTGGTTAGCTAGGACTGAAGGATTTAGTCTTGCTTTTTGTTAATTCCTCATGTATGTAGCATACTTTGTAGACAAAGTTGTGGACTATGATAGGTTGATATTGTATAAACATGGATGTTGTATGTAATGCTACATTGTAAAACATGGTTTATGAAATAAAATGAGGAAATTTTAGGTTTTACATATTGTGATATTTATGATTTTAATTATGATGCCATGAGATATATTGAAGGTGATATGGTTAGCACACCATTTCTGTTGGGCATGTGCACATTCTTCTGAGGGGCATACGGATACATGTCAGATAGGAGTGGGGTACTACAGTTGGTAGTTTCAGAGCATGGTTGGCATCCATAGGGATATATAGGAATGTTAAGCATGAAATATCGTGAGAATTGCAGATAGTAATTGAAGTTATTGTTTACTATAGATCATTCACTATAAGTGATCAAGTAGAGTAATCAGCTGACCTAAGATCAGAAGAAGCCAGTAGAGAGTCGTCTGTGTCTTGACGCTCCGAATTTCCAAGAGAAGGGAAAGGAGGTACGACAAATTACGAAAGCAGGGAGCTGTGGACTTCTACGAAAGCACAAACCCTGTAAAAGCTTAGGGATGGCTAGAAAGAATGGAGAGAATCTTTGACCAGATAGACTATGAGCCGAATGAGAGGTTCGATTATGCAGTCTCCTTATTGCAAGGCCCAGTTTACCAATGGTAGAAAAATGTTCTAGGTAGTACCATTAGGCCTTGTAATTTGAGATGGGAAGATTTCATGGGGTCTTCAAGGAGAACTTCATGTCCAATATCTACCTAGAAAGAAAGATAAAGGAATTTCTGGATTTGAAACAGGGTGTAGCTGAGTATGAGATTAAGTTTAACAAGGTAATGAGATATTTTACTTCCTTGATTCCTACTGAGGAAGACAAATGTAGGAAATTTGAAGACGGGCTGAACATGGAGATTCGAACAAGGTTAATCATTTCTAAACTGGGTAGTTTTTTGGTACTAAAAGCTGCCTTGATCTGCATTGAGCAGTTGTTGAAGGATAGTCAGTTAGAACATGGATCAGACTCTACAGCAAAGAGGCCTAGTGAGTCTTAGGGAAGTTTTGGTAAAAGGTTCAACGAGCATCAGAACTGAGCTTTCAGACCATCCACTGGATCAAGATAGCTGGGTTCAAATAAAGGGTTAGCTTTGATCAGTCTGGTAGTGGAAGAGGTGCAGTATCAGGTCAGTTGCCAAATTGCGAGCATTGTGGGAAAAAGCACAGTGCGGCTCATTTGATCATCAGATCAGGGACTGTTCTGTTATGTTTGGAGCACAGTCGAGTAGGAGAGGAAGTGCAACGATCGAAGCTACTGTGCAACAGAGCCAAATCGGTGGATATGGGTAGAGAAGCTGTGGTAGAGGCAGAATGAGTTTTGGGAGTGCTACTGGTAGGACTGAGGTGCAGAGCATTCAACCGCAGTCTTAGGCCTAAGTTTATGTCATGACTAGACAAGAGGCTCAAGATTCTCCAGATGTCATTGCAGATGTGTTACTGATATAAACTTTTGAGGCTTTTGCATTGCTAGATCCTGAATCTACGCATTCCTTTATCACACCGCATATGACATCTAGATTGCATTATGATAGAGAGTTATTAAGATATGGATTAGAGGTGAGTACATCAATAAGCAGAGCCACCATGATAGGGGCAGTCTGTAAGAGGTGTTTGATTTGAATTAATCAAGCAGAGTTGGAGGCAGATTTGATTGTGTTACTATTGAAGGAAATAGATGTTATCCTAGGTATGGATTGACTCACTACTCATAGGGCCATCATGAATTGTTATACAAAGAAGGTAATATTTAAATTTCCTAATCAGCTGAGAGTAGTGTTCAGAGGTATTAGCCAAGCAGTGTCAACTAGGCTGATCTCATTTATGAGTGCCTTAAGGTTGATGTAAGGGAGATGTGAGGCTTATTTGGCCCACGTCATTGATACCCAAACTGGCCAGAATGCGTAGGACATTCCTGTGGTTAGGAAATTCCTGGATGTGTTTCCCGCAGAGTTACCTGGCTTACCTCCAGATTAGGAAGCAGAGTTTATGATTGATCTAGTTCTAGCTACTGCTCCTATATCCATACCTCCTTATAGGATGGCACCTGTGGAGTTGAAAAAGTTGAAGAATTAGTTGCAAGAGTTACTGGAAAAAGGGTTTATTAGACCCAGTGTTTTACCCTAGGGAGCTCCAGTATTATTTGTGAAAAAGAAGGATAGAACATTGAGGTTATGCATCAATTATAGGCAATTGAATTGGGTAACAGTGAAGAACATGTACCCATTGCCTGGAATTAATGATTTTTTAATCAATTTTAGGGAGCTCAAATGTTCACTAAGTTGGACTTAAGGTATGGGTAGTATTAGTTGAAGATAGTAAAGGCTGATGTACCAAAGAGTGCTTTTCAGAGCAAGTATGGGCATTATGAGTTCTTAGTAATGCCGTTTGGGTTGACTAATGCCCCAGCTGCATTTATGGCATTGATGAATAAGGTGTTTCAGCCCTACCTAGATCGCTTTGTGATAGTATTTATCGATGACATTTTGATGTATTTAAAGAGTAGAGAAGAGCTGCTAAGCATTTGAGAGTAATCCTACAGATGATGAGTGAGAAACAACTATACACTAAATTCAGTAAATGTGAATTTTGGCTAAGTCAAGTAGTATTTCTGGGTCACATAGTAAGTGGGCAAGGTATTCAAGTGGATCCAAAGAAGATAGAAGCAATAATGAAATAGGAGGCTCCAAAAAATGTATTAGAAATCCAGAGTTTGCTAGGATTAGTTAGATATTACCGAAGGTTTGTAGAGGGGTTTTCATTGATTTTAGCCCCTCTGACTAAACTTTTGAGGAAGAATGTGATTTTCAGATGGAATGATGAATGTCAGAGAAGCTTTTAGGAACTGAAACATCAGCTAACTACAATACCGGTGTTAACTATTCTATCGGGAATTGGTGGTTATGTAATATACAATGATGCTTCGCATCAAGGATTGAGATGTGTGTTGTTGCAGTATGGTAAGGTGATAATCTATGTATCGAGACAATTAAGGTCTCGTGAGATGAACAATCTAGTACATGATTAGAGCTTGCAGTAGTAGTCTTTGCTCTAAAGATATAGAGACATTATTTATATAGAGAGAGACATTCTAGATAGACATTGGTTATAAGAACTTGAGGTTTCTGTAAAGTTAGAAAGAGTTAAATATAAGACAGACGAAATGGATAGAGTTGTTAAAGGATTATGACTCTACGATTGAGTATCATCTTGGAAAAGCTAATATAGTGGCAGATGCTTTAAGTAAGAAGTCGAATAGTAGAATAGCTTACAGATTCAGTTATCGAGGTTATCGAGCCTAATTCAATTAAGAGCTTTGAATGTGGAGTTGAATCTAGAGCATAATGAAGCATTGACAGCTACAATAAAGTTGAAACTAATATTACATAACAAGATTAGAAGAGTTTAGAGTAAAGATCCTAAAATGGTGAATTTGATTAAAAAGATTAAGGTGAATCCAGATTCGAAATTTGAATTGAGAGATGAAACATTGCGGTTAAAAAAGAGGTTGTATGTGCCTGACATTGATAATTTAAGGAGAGAAATTTTAAAGGAGGTGTATATAGCAGCTTATGCTATGCATCTTGGTACCACCAAGATGTATAACTCACTGAAGCAGCATTTCTAGTAGCCAGGAATGAAGAAGCAAGTAGCTGACTATGTAGCTAAGTGTTTGACTAGTTAGCAGATTAAGGTTGAACATCATGCTCCTGTTGGGAAGCTTCATTTGTTACCTATTCCGGAATGAAAATGGGAATGAATCATAATAGATTTCATTATGGAACTGCCAAAGACTTCGAGGCAAAATGATGCTATGTGGGTAATAGTGGACCAATTGACTAAGTCAACCCATTTCTCAGTAGTGAGAGAGAATAGCTCACTAGACTAGTTGGCTCGGAGGTATGTGAATAAGGTAGTTCAACTACACGGGGTTCCAATAACCATTGTATCGGACAGGGATCCTAGATTTTTTTCAAGGTTTTGGAAGAGAGTCAGCTACAGGTACGAAGTTGAACTTCAGTACTATATTTCATCCTCAAACAGATGGACAGAGTGAGAAGACAATTAAGACTGTTGAGGAAATACTTGGAGCTTGTGTATTGGAGTTCTAAGGAGCTTGGGATCAGTACATAGCCTTAATTGAATTTACTTATAACAACCACTATCACAGTAATATTGGAATGGCACCTTATGAGGTATTGTATGGCAGAAATTGTCGATCGCCTCTATATTGGGATGAAGAAGGTTTAAAAAGGATAGAAGGCCTAGAATTAATACAAGATACTGTGGATAAGATGAAATTGATCTTAAGTGGAATAAAAGCAGCTCAAGATAGACAGAAAAGTTATGTGGATCGGCACAGAATAGATATGAAATGCAGTGTAGGATACAAAGTATTTCTGAGTTTCTCACCTTGGTTAGGAGTATTGAGATTTGGCAAAAAGGGTAAGTTAAGCCCTAGGTACATTGGTTCTTATGAGATCATTGAAACAGTAAGACCATTGGCATAAAGATTAGCCTGACTGGATGAGATGTCTCAGATACACAATGTGTTTCATGTGAGCATACTTAGGAGGTATATATCTGATCTGATGTATGTATTACCGACTCAAGAGATTGAAGTTGCTAGTAATCTGAGTTATAATGAGCAGCTGATCAAGATAGTGGGATATCAGACAAAACAATTGAGAAACCAGTAATTCCACTGGTAAAAGTTCTGTGGAAGAATCACCCAAGTGAAAAAGCTACTTGGGAGATGGAGCAACACATGAGAAAACAATATCTCCACCTGTTTCATCAATTAGGTAAGAATTTCGAGGACGACATTTCTTAAGGAGGGTAGAATTGTAACATCCCATTATCCTATAATAAGGGTTAGATACTTAAGATACCATACACAAGAGATTATTGAGAATTTAGAAGTTCATTTCATGTATCATATGGCATACACATACACAGGAATAATAATGCTGCACACATTAAAACAATTGCACATGCATTCATTGACATTTTTTGGTTATAATTTATTTTAATGTGATTATAAAATGAATTGTGGTTTATTTGTCTTAAAAATGGATTTGGTGTAAATATTGATTTAGCATTTTGGTAACATTTCAAAATTTTCTAAAAATTTGGGATATTTTTGGACTAGGAAAAATGCCAAGTGGTAGATTAATTAACAAATGATAGTAGAAATAAGAGACAAATGGAAGTGTGACATTTGGAAACTTAAATGGAGGACAAATGGAAGATATGCATTGGTGACATATGGCAACATATAATAGAGACACCTAGTCACTTAGGAATTACGCTTCTATAGAAGGAAGTTTCTGCATTCCACCGAAAACACCTACTCACTCCTTGTTCCTCCATCACCAAACCACCATACTCTTTTATTCTTGTGAATTTGGCTTATATGCTTGATTCTCACATCAATATTATGCCTTGCAAAACAAGAGTTGAATCACTTCAGCCCATTCAAAGTTTTCTGTTTTCTCTCTATCCTTGTTCTTCCCCACTAAAATATCGTTATCTCTCAACTTCTGGAATTTTGCTGAAGAGTTTGAAATTTGAATCAAGTAACTTATATTTTGATCTTTATGGGTAGTGTTACATGAAACTAATATGATGAGTAAATTAAGATTTAGGATAATGAACATGAAAGTGATTCTTTTGTGTTAACGTGGGTGATATCAATAATAAAGAAATTATGTTTCAATGCTTGTGAATTGATGCATGCATGAGTTATTAGTAAGAAGCAATTTCGGTGAAACAATTTAAGAGATGAGTTATGGTGTAAGAAGAAGTGCAGAATTTTTGACTTGTAAATTGGATATGTATGTTCTATTTTCTTATAATATTATATGAATTTCTTTAATTGTTTTAAAGATGAACTAATGTGAATTTAGCTGATGAAAAAGGAGTAATATAGTGTCTTGAAATAAGATGAATTAAAGTGATAATTGGAGTTCAAGTGAAAGTGGTAGTAAAGTAGAAAAAGTACAAAAAATTTGATAGGAAAAAGTATGGGAATAGGTTCCGTTTTGGGGTTGTGATCAGTTATGAATTTCTAAATTGTGCATAAAAGATGCCGAACTGATACTGAGGTAGAAATGAAGAGGTCATCAACTTGAAATGATAGAATAATGAATTGCTTGAGACTATGAATGCAATGTTATGGATTTCATGAATAATAATATGTAGTTGAAGATACCAAAGCAGTTGATTAGAGTTTTAATAATGGAATGCAATCAAATTGGTATGTGAATTAGTGTGGAATGATGTTGTGTTTGTGATAAAGAATTCTAGAAAATTAGAGTGAACTTGGTGTTAAAATGAGTGTTGGTTTCGGATAAAACAAGAAGGAGGAAAAAAAATAATGGAGGGCATGATCATGCACTTGCACAATCATGAACTTTATAGAAAAAGGACGAAAAGCATGATCATGACTTTACCTATTAAGTATAGTTAATCTACTTGGTTATCACTATAGTGTAGGATATTTTTGTTCTACGGGACTAAAGTGTTCATTATCATAGTGCCATATATCATAGTTCACCTTTTGATCCTTTATACAATTCCTGAGATTAAATTTGTGATTGTCGATCATGAATCCAATGATTAAGTATAAAAAGAATAAGTTCAACCAATAAATAATTAAATCATATATTGATAATTAAAATATTCATCCCGAGTTACATCCCTAATTCTACCTAAGATTTCTACCCACTAAACATAATAAAAACAATGTCTAAACAAATTAATCTTAACATAAAGAAAAGAGTAAAAAAAAAGGAATTAGAGAAGTGTAAAAGAAAGGAATTAGAGAAGTTATTGTTGGCTACTACAATCTTGCTTAAAATCCTCCTTCAATGCTAAGAATTCTAAAACTATGAAAACAAAAGTAAGGTGGTTGTCAAATGTCTTTCAAAAGTCTTGGACATATTTTACAATATAAATAGTAAAGAGTATATTTTTAATCATAACGTTTAAATGAAAATATAAATTATATCTTAATATTTAAAGCATTAAAAAACTTAATATTTCAAAAACTGTTTAAATTTAATCTTAAATTGTTGGAGTTCTTAAATAAATTATGTCTCTATCAATCAAGTGTTATATTTAATATTCACATGACAATTTTTATTTTTATTATTTATGTGGAGTTACATTATTATATTAAAGCCAAATGATACTTTCTTCCATTCACTTTAATAAAACCTAAATGTCATGGGTTACTTAAGGTCTCAAAGTTTGGTTCTTTAAAGGGAAAAAGTATTGGAAGAGTTTTCTACACTTTGAAGCATTTAGATAAAAAAAGCATTTTGTCTTATAGGCTTGTTGTTGTTGCTCTTCTTCTTCTTTTTTAATATGAAACTGAATTTAAAAATCATTACTCCGAGGACTCCACATCTTGAAGCTTCCTTAAAAATTACTAAAAAAAAGGAATACATTGAAAAACTAGAAAATTGCATATAATAACTCTGAAAAGAAGCAAATAACAAATGTTTTTCATATGTAGGGTATACGGTCCAATCACAAAAAAGCAGAAGTAACAAATTGTACATTATTAATTAATTAGATTTAATTAATAGAAAATTAGAGATAATTAAATTAATTTTAATTAAAGAGAGTAGAATCTACACCATCACTATTATGTATCTTTCACGTGACAATGTAAGTGTTACATAAATTAATAAAAAAATAAAAATAGTGCTAATTGATAAAGAACTCTATTAAGATCTTAGTCAATTTAAATTATTAACATAAAAGTCTCATATGTATTTTAATGCCAACTTTAAAATTCAAAATACATTTTTTCCTGATGCGAATCAAGTTTTGAGCCTTTTCCGAATTGTAACGATGGACCTGAACCGAGGCCAAGTCCACAACTTCACGATTGCGTATATGTACAATTCTCCTTCTCTTTAGGCGGTTCGTTCATTTCCTCTCTGAACTTCCCGAGAGAATTAGACAATAATGGTAGAGTGGGCTAATTTACCAAAAGACCTCTTGGAACAAGTTTCCAAATGTTTAGAGACTTCCACCGATCTAATACGTCTCCGTTCCGTTTGTTCTTCGTGGCGATCCTCCGTCGGGCCCAGACCTCGCCGTTCATCGGGAAACGTCCGTTTCCTTCCAAATGATGGAATCTCTCACACCTCTTTTGGTTTTTGCCTCTCGAAACGCACCGTTTTTCGAATCGGGTTACCGGGTTCTAATGATCGGGGAGACACAGTTGGGTGGTTAGTCAAAGTTGAAGAAGATGCGCCAAGAAAGCAGTTGTTGAACCCTCTCTCTAGGTACAAGATGAATGCTTTACCCAATAGATTTCCTAGAGTATTAGATTTGTTGAACTTAAGGGTCTGTGAATTGGGTAAAGAATATGTTTTGCATCTTCTGAACTATAATTTGTCCCCTCATGATGGTGCTGGTAACTTGTACATGGAGAAAGTGGTAATGATACAATCAAGTTGCGGAAAGACCTTTGTGTTGCTTACAATTCATGTTTCTGGTAAGTTGGCAATGTTTACAAGTGGTGATAAGAGATGGAATATAATGCAGGACATGCCTTCTCCTTATGATGATGTTATTGTTTATAAAGGCAAGTTCTTTGCAGTGGATAACGTAGGGAGGACTGTGGTTGTTGGGTTGAACGCAGAATTGGATTTTGTTGCAAATCCTGTGTTTGGAGGTGACAAGAAATATTTAGTGGAGTCTGAGGGGCAGTTACTGTTGGTGGATATGTATTTGAGTATTGATACAGGTGAAGGGAGTCTGAGCACTGGTGAAGAATTTTTGGAGCATCTTGCTCAATATATGAGTGAGAGGACAGTGAAGTTTAAGGTTTATAACTTGAATGAAGAGAAACAGAACTGGATTGAGCTGAAGAGTTTGGGAGATCGTGTGTTGTTTTTAGGCGATGATTCTACCTTTTCAGCATTGGCTTCTGATTTTTCTGGTTGTAAAGGGAATTGCATATTTTTTGTGGATAACTTCTTTTACTCTATGGAGGAGTATCCCATTGGGGAAGATGATGGGGAGCTTGTAGGTCGAGATATAGGTGTGTTTAACTTGGAAACTGGTTGTATTGGACCTCTGAGTAATTATCCTGAATATTCCAAACTGTTTTGGCCTCCTCCTAACTGGGTGTTTTCAACATTGGGGGTAAGTCTCCTTCTTTCCTGTAAGTTTTGTTTGCAATTGGTACTTTGCTTTTAATCGACTCTTAAAGCTGATTTGGTGAATTGAACAGGTCGAACATGAAAACTAGGTTCATAAGCTGTCTTCGTAAGTGCCCAGCATGGAACACGTTGGCTCAGGCTGATAACTGCTATCAAGCCACAAAAGGCAGCAATGACTTGCTTAGACTTAAATCTTTCAACAGCTAAATGAAGAAATCCTCAAGGAACATGATCTTTTGATCTTTGAGTGTCTCGTCAGTGTTTGAAGAAAGTTCAAAGATTTTCCTTGAACGTTGGCATTCGCCTTGCTGGAGTTTGTGTGGTCGATTTTCCTTGTATTATGAGGAGTTTTGATCACTGATTCACCGTGGTTGATTGACTGTGGGCTTTTTGTCAGAATTTTAGTCGTTGATATAGAAATTTGTTCCGATGATGAGTAGCTAACCGTGAGCTGTTGCTTCTGTGTATAACAATATCCATCGGTAAGTATTCTGATATACAACAATAAAAATCACTCCATGTTTCAGATGGATAAGTATTAAATTTCTCCTTCTAGTACATCATGTGAATTATGTCAGATGCTATTGTTTTATTTTTGTCTAGGTGTTCCTTAATATTTTACTTTGACCAAGCTACCTGTAACTAAGCGATACAGCGATACAAGTTGTGCAGACTTTAATCTAACCATTTCCTTAACAGCAATATATTTGAACTAATCTTGTTTTTCCCTTTTTTTTCCCCTGAAAATTGACAGTATTAGTCATTTTTTGTCAATTATAGCTTGTGGCCCCTGTAGGTGTAATTTAAGAAATGAATGCTAAATTTGCAAGATCATGATAGTGCCCTTAAGTAAACGTCCAAGACGAGCAATGCTGGCTGTGTTGTTGTTCGATGGGACTGGACTGGAAATTTGGTGATGGCAGACTTCAGTTCGTGGCATCCCAAGCTATTATGGAGTTAAAAGGTTGAACTTGCAGAATGTGTGCTGAGAAATTGATTCAAGTGATCAACGCCTTAAGAATGTTCCTGATAGCCCCGCAGATTTTGGGACAATAGTATTTGTAATTAGACACTAAGTTCCCTCGGAGATAAGAATCGAGTGCTCTTATGTCAGTGGAAAAAGTAACACGGGTGGCCCATGTATCAGCTCAATGAAGAATCTATAGGTTCAAGACTTCTGCAAAATCTTAATGTGTATTGCATTTAGATTCCGCAAATCTAACCTTGCTCCCTCCAGTAAAGTAAATAGGGAACGTATCCTAAAATGCAACACCTTGAAAGCTTCAAATGTAGCCCATTCAAAGTCACCCACGGCAATAGTGGCAAAGCTGCTCAAACGCGTCTAAATATTACTTATCAGATTATAGTTTGGAGTTTCAGAATTGATGTCAGGAGACCAAAAGCAACAAATTATATGGAGCTTGGTAGAGAAACATAACTGCTCAAGAACTCAAATTTTGAAGTGCAGTTCCCAAGAGGGATCTTGAAGCAGAGCTGGTTAAGTTGCCACAGAACATGTAGGCTTTTAGTTTTTTGTTTTTGCTCTAGTTAGCTGGGACTTAAAAAGTTATTTGGCTATATCATTCATGAAAGTTATAGGCTTTAACCACAAAATCTGTATACCAAGCACAGAGATGTTTTCCTTACTCGACTTGAGGCAAGAGATGGGGCATCCAGTGCCAAACAATGAGTCTTACCTTCTATCCAAACCATAACTTTTTCCATGGCAATCATTTCAACAGTAGCAAGCCATGTAATAGGTATGTAACCACAGGATATGGCCGTACAAGAAGTAAATTTCTCAACAGCTGTGTTTCCCCAAATCCGAGGCAGGGGGGATTGAGAGGAGTGCTTTCCCTTCCCTACAAAGTAAAACCGAAAAGGCCAAAGCTATGTAAATGAAGAATGATTCTTCTATCTTCACCTCGTATCATGTCAATAAAAGGTCCTTCTCAGGTCCAGCACACGTATCCTTCACTTGTCAAGAAGTCCTATAAGTTTCAACGATAAAGTATGTCATGAGAGTCGAAAGGCACGTGAGTTTCATCTAGAGATGCTTGTTTGAATGCGTAGTTGCTGGCAAACTGCAAGATGGTACTTCAGGCTGGTCGCATGTTGACGCAGGTGAGAGGCATAAGAGTGTTGTCTATGGTTTCAGAAAAATTGGGTCTCATGAGCATGCTTGTGTGCATGTTCAGAATCTAGGGAGCGCAATTTGCCACCGAAAAAATATTTAAAATGCAACCACAACCCATGCCTGCTTGCTCAGGATGATAATTGAAGTGGTGGCAGGAATGCAAATCAGCATCGCCTCTCTTTCTGAGAGAAGTTGGACTATGGTTCTTTACAGGCATCGAAACACTTGAAAACATGGTGGAGAAAAAATGTAAGGCGGGTGGAGACACATCTTTCCAAATTCAGTGGAAACATATGTTGGTCTACACAGACATCAGCAACCACGAAACTGTTGTTCCCTCGACGTCGTTCTACAATCAGTTTGTCACCCGTGTTTTAGGCGTAATCAAGGACAAAACCGCTCATTGACAAAATTAGAACACTAAAATAAACCAGGGCGGAGACTTCCATGGCCTTAAATTGTACATGTTCAGTTATGAAAAGTACATTCACATGTAACATGCTTGAGAAATTCAACACATACTAGGGCCGCAAAATAACTAACACCTAGCAGATAAAAGGGCATCCTTTAACTGCATACATAAAGATAAAATCTCTGATCAATACAACTAGATAAAAGGAACAAAATAAAAA
The DNA here is from genome assembly GCA_027563595.1 of Erythroxylum suave. Taxonomy (NCBI): domain Eukaryota; kingdom Viridiplantae; phylum Streptophyta; class Magnoliopsida; order Malpighiales; family Erythroxylaceae; genus Erythroxylum; species Erythroxylum suave. The sequence goes on from JAOSBN010000179.1 coordinate 46,947,388, forward strand.
ATTCAGAAGATAATCTTTCTATCGCTAGACAATATACATCGAAGTCGTAGAATTACCTAAAGTTCAAGGCCTTCTCTGCCTTCAGACTCCTATTACAGCCATTCTCAGTACTACTCTTCCAATATCAAACTCAAGTTTATCCAGGAGTTATGACATTTATGCTTCAGAGTCAATCCCGCTCAGGCGCATCCCCAGAAACTCTTCTTGCACTGAGGTTACCTGCATATGACCAAACCCTCCCAATATCAGCTGGGAAAGATTTTTCATGCTTGCAACCAGTTGTCTCCTTCATATTGTTCTTCTTTAGAGAAGTCGTTAGCCTTGCTGGGCTTCCAGCTACTGGAGTTGAAGAGCAGAATGTTGGAGTTGCGAAAGGAGACGTGAAAGGACTGTGTTGGATTGAGAAGGGGCTGGGAGACATCCGCTTCTGGATCGGAACTCCACTTAAACCTGCCCTATTGAAAAGAGACATTGACTCTGCTGCAGCACATCTTTTGGTGGCATCATCTACAAAAAGAACATCATCTATCCTCGCCATAATGTTGAAGGCCAAGCTCTCCATTACTCTTGAGTAGCTTTCTAAAATTGACTGCCCAACATCCTGCAATAAAATGAATTCTTTCACCACTGCCCTTCTACCCTCATTATTCTCAAAGATGAAGAAGTAAGCATATTATTCATTTGGAATAATATTATTTGGAACTCATGTTAATCCATAAGAGATATCTGAAAAAGTAGTCTAAATCTAGATAATGAAATATATCCTGCTAGCAACAACTAAATAAAATGAAAGATAGGGTAGATACCTTATTGTATTGGATCTTGCTCATATCTAATGATGTCTGTGGGAGTCCAGGAAAACGAAGCTTTAGGCTCTGTAAGAGGGTCGCAGCTCTCTGGGCCAGAAAATGATTCTTTTCAGTGTCAGTAACCAGGCCCTTGACCTTTCCGCCCCACGATGAGTGCTTAGTTCTTGAATGATTCTTGTGTTTTCTCTGATCTTTCTGATTCCAAACATGGACTGCAGCTTCAAGTCTGTTAGCAATTTCAAGAGTGTGATGCTCAGTAGACAGATCCAGGCAATCGAGGAGACATGCTGGTGAGAAAAGCTCAGCTGTTATGTAGCGGTAAATGGTATCACCCAGGCAAGCTTTCCCCCTCTGATAGAAAATTATAGAACAACAAGAAAATAAAACGCAGTTATATTAATTAGGAAACAGGAAATGAAACAATTAACACAATATCATCTAACCAGAGGACCCCAATTTTCTTCTTTCTATTTCACAATCAGCTACAAAGGATCACAGGTTTACATTTTTTATTAAAAGAACTAGTTACTTGTCACAGCAAGAACCAATTTCTTTCGGAGCTTCTCAAAACAGAAGCCCAATAGTTTGGGAATTCAAACTAACTAATAGTTAGCAAAAAACTACACATCGCAATTAGAACATAAGTATAGGTGATTTGGTTGAAATCCTTGGCATCCATATATCATATAGCTATTAATAGGCAATCACCACATACCTTGGGCAAGGTCTCTAAATATGCATTGGGTATTTCCATCTCAGCCAGCACACAGCTGTTAATTGCCATCGCTGCCTTCAATATCTGGTTTGTGCAATCCCTAGACTGCTGCAACCGCTTCCTTTCATCCTCAGACAACCCATTTGGGGGCACTTTTGGACACGGTAACCACCATTTTTCTTCTTGCCTAACTGACGGTCGTCCATTGGAAAGACCAGAAGGATATGAATCACAATCACCATTATCTGCCAAAATTATACCCCGATCCACATACCAAAACTCCGTCTCACAAAACCCATCCAGCATACTTATTAACATTGCATCAAGCTTCTTGAGAGCAGGGAGATTCACATATAAATCAGCACGTGGCCTATTTGCCATGACCTCATAGGTACCCCCACCAGGGAATTGTTGTATCGAAGGGACAAGCTCAACAATGGAATCACTAACACACAATAGCCATTCCATTTCTCTCCTCCACATAGCCTTCTTCTGGGAGGCCAAAGGCTCTAACCTCCACAGTTCACCAAACACAGTTGCTGCAAATCCAACCCAGTTCGAGTTCAGGGTTATGTAAGTTATACCAAAAATCATTTCAGTGGACAATGCTCATATACAAACCAGAAAGATTGGTGATTGCATTCGAGATAGCAAGTGCAGTACAGACGCCTTTACCACCACCAGACATGTCCTCTCCTAAAAGTAGCTTAGCAAATCTCTCTTTCATCATTTCAATTTCTACACACATGAGAAGACCAAGTATACATAAATATGCATAAACAAGCAAAGAAGCATAAACGTAGCCATCAATTAACACATTATAAGATCTTCAAGAAACATATATAACTGAAATCTAAACCCAGATTCATTTTCTGACATTTCAAATTCCCTAAGAAACAAAGCAAAATCTTTCCTTTATTTGCCAGAAGCACAATCAATACAGAAGGCAATTAACTCCCAAAAAAAAGCAAATCAAGTAAACAAGAGCTACCAGACAAATCATCATCCTTTTTCTCGCTCTTCTCGTCCCAAATCAGCACATTTTGACCTCCGATCAAAGGTAGTTTCGGGAAAGTGAAAGCTCCAGGCGCCGGCAGGGGCGATGAAGTCATGGAGCTCGACGCACCTTCCGCATCAAAGCGCTGACAGGACAAACTGCTACAACTCTCGGACTCGCTAACGTCAGCGCTCAAGCTGTAGCTCCCGCACCTTTCACTCTGCTGGTCATCGGAGCCGTCGTCCGACGATAAACTCCCCATGGAAATCAAAGATTCAGCTGCTAAACACTAACCACTAGAGATCTCACACGCACAGAGCCGGAAAAGAAACGTAATGCCTTCGTGAGGATCAAGGAACCGCCGCTCCAGCATCGGGTGGGCCGCGGAGCACACGGCGGCTGCAGACTCTGTCAGTGTGTCTCTCTCTCTATCTTTTTTGTTTATTATTGAGGTAATTGGTTGATTGGTTGCTTTTTCTTCAAGACTCACTTCTTCCGCTCAATGTAGGTGATGATTGAAACAGAGAGGGTGAGGTAGAGAGAAAGAAAAGAGTGAGAAAGAGCAACTCGCAATAAAGCGGACTATCAAGGACGAAGGGTGAGACTTGGTGTGCATGTGCGTTTATGGTATAACTGTATTAAGAGATACTGTGCGTCGTTGGATTTGGTAACTGTGATTTTGGAACGGTCAGCATGAGTTTGGTGAATTGTACGTGGACGTATTGCATTTTTGTTTCCTAAAGAGCGAAAAAAGAGACGGCCGTTTGTTGGTAGCTGCCTTTCCGTTTAGCACCCGACACGGCGCCCTTTTGGTGGGTTCCACTGTCGTTTGCCCTTCGTCTTCTTTCCGGGACTAGGTGCGTATTGTTGCCACATTGGATCAGAATGGCGACGTGGAGATGTGGTTGGTCTAAAGGAAATGAATTTTGTAATGCGGAGGAGGGAAATTACGGTGGGTGTTTAACGGCGGTTGACGAGGGGATACGTACCAGGCGGTCTAAGTTTTACGAGGATGGACGGTTGGGATGCTCAAAGAGATTGGAATTGATAATTACTGTGTTTTTGAGTGCAAGTTCATTAAATGGATTAATAATTGATTTGTTAATTTTTTAACTGATTGCAAACCCGATGGGACCCAATTGAATCAGTCACTCAGTGAACAGAAGCAACGCAGTAGAAACTGATTATTTGACTAGCAAGAGGCAGGGCATGTTCTTACGCAATGCCGTTTTCGGGGCTGAGGCGTGTCGTTTACTGAACCTGACATGACCTCAAATCGAAGCAGATTTGTTGAAGTCAGCAGATCAGATGGTTCCCAATATTCAGCCTTTTTTTTAATGTTGGAATAAGAAGCATGATATGTTTTGTAGGTAAGGAGTATCTAAAATGAAAATCCCAATTTATAGCTACGTAAATGAATCTATGGTAATATTAATTAAAGGAGAAGCGAAGAGGGGGAAGGAGTAGGACCACACGACAGGAAAGCAGCTTATCATAAGAGCGGGCAGCAAAGGCAGTGGAAGAAGTAGGGAGGATTGGCACCATAGGTCGGCCACTGGAATACTAGGTTTACTATGCACGCAGCAGGTCCTGGCTAGGGTGGTTTGGTTCTGATTGGGACAGAACAAAAAAGATAAATAAACCATTGTCACTTGTTAATTAAGTAATACCATTGGCAAGATTGGGAGACGATAAATTCAGCCACATGCTCTTTCATTATCATAAACAAATACTAATTTGATGGTTGGGAGGTGATTAAGAGAGACGTAATTTAGTAGGGTAGTGTGATAAGAAATGGTTTATGATATAAAAATGCATATGTTGTTGACAAAACTTTCAAAAGAGTACTATTATGTGTTCCACTTTCACTGCAAAGGACATATTTATTATTTTTTAAGTAACACATCAAAACGTAAGCACTTAAAAAACCAATTGATAGTTTTTATAATTTTAAAACTAATTAAAATTTATTCTAATTTTTAAAATAATTTAACTATTAAAATATTATATTAATAATTTTAATCAAATAAAAAGTTCCTCTCATAAGATCACTTGACCATCAAATATAGTTGAATGAAGGACCAGAGATATTAATTTGAGACCTTGCAAGTACGTAGGACGAGTAATTGGTGTAAAAGATATTTTAACACGGAATTATCCATTGAATATAACTATATTTTACTCTGCTATGGTTTTAATTAAAAAGAAAGATGGTAGTTAAAGATTATATATGCTAATTATAAGCTCCCAATAGGCAAAGCACTAAGGACGAATTTCCCCCACCCCCTATATAAGAGCTTTTGGATGAATTACATAGGTAAAATGGTTTTCAAACCTTGGTTAAAGAGTTATTATCGTCAAATTAGAATATATCATATAAAGCAATATGAGTTTTTCTTAACTTCCTTTGGCGTAATAAATGCATCAAAAACTTTATAGAATCTTCTTAACGCCATTTTCACCATTAAATTAAGGAGATGTATGCTTGAAAGACATGGATTGAGCATTTGAAGCACTTGGAAATTATCATTGGAACATTGAGAGCTCATTCTTTATTTATTAAATAGATTAAACATATTTTTAGAGCTAAACAAGCGTAGTACTTAGGTTATATTATTTCTGAAGGGGGAGTGACAACTGGTCAAAGAAGATTAGTGCAGTTTAACAATGGCTAGTTCCGACAACAGTATGACAATTAAGACTTTTTGCTGTCTAATTAGTTGTATAGAAAGTCATCAAAAGGTATGGACAAATTAGTAGATTGTGAATTGATTTACTTGAAAATAATGCTTTAAGTGGTGCGAAGAAGCAGAGGAACCACCCCAATTATTAGAAATTTCATTAATGTTGGCTCTTGTATTGTCAAAGTCAAAGTCAACATATCCAGTATACAAGGCTATCCACTTTATGGGAGTATAGAGAGGGTCATAATATACACAGCCTTCCCTTTATATTTTTATAAAGAGGTTATTTCTGTGGCTTAAACATGTGACCTTTTAGTTACAGAGGAGCAACCTCTTTGTAAAAATACAACTCCAAGGTTCACCCTCCAGCTTTTGTATTGTCATTAGTTGATTTTAGTAAGTGTTTATTATTGAGACTAATGTAAGCAAGGAAGGCATATGTGTTGTGTTGATACAAGAAAAACATGATATTTCCTTGAGAAATAAGTCTTTATTTTCAGAGTACATCTATTTTTTTTGTATGAGTTATTGACTTTGGTTATTGTTATTAGACAATTGTCTCATTATTTATTAAGAAAAAGATTTATCATATAAATTTATTAAAGCGGTCTAAGTTCTCTGCTTGAACTAAAAATGAAAATTCCATTTTTATAGAAATAAATTGCCCTATTTGGTTATGATTTTGAAATTATGTTTAAGAAAAAGGCTTAAAATTAAACAATGGTTGCACTTTTAGGACTGTATAATAATGAATCATTTTCATTGATAATGTCTATTATAAATTCAAGTATCTTACAAAAAGTTAAACATAAATGGAAAATTGACAAAGACTTGCAAGAGATGATCGATAAACTGGAAGCAAAGGAAAAGGAAGCTACAACATTCACTTAGCACTCTTTACATTTGAAAGTAAAGTCTTAATTAAAGATCAATCAAAATTCCTAGTAGGAGTTGGATCCAAAATCTATTGGATATGTAAACTCTAACTATAATTATACGAGGATTATATATAAAAGATTAAAAGTAAGATAACTTAAAGTAAGTTCCCATGACCATTATCATTAAGTTCAGTTAGAGATTTCTTTGCATAACTTTCATTAACTTGAACCTGAACCCTAGCATTATAAATAGTTGTTTTAAAAACTTACAAATATGAGATCAGCCTGGCAAGTGTACCATAAATTCAATCTACATCATATGGAATGCCATAAAGCATAATTAGTGATGGGGATCTAATATTCACAATTTACACTTGGAAGCAATTTTCTAAGTCTTAAGGTGTTATTTTGTAGCTTTCCTAAGCCTATCACCTAAAATTAATGCTCTTACTAAAATGAACCACACATTGGATATTTATTTACATTTATTGGTTAGTGAGAGTCTTAATAAGGATATTAAGTGGTAGTCCCAACATGTATGTTAAATGTTTACCCCTTTTAAATGGTGATACAGTAACATTTTTCATTTAACTATTAGAACAACACCATTTGAAGCTCTTTATGTTTTCACCACCAATTACCTACCTTATTTTTGGTGATTTAAAACTAGTAGGAGTAACTAAATTCTTAAGTGACCAAGAGAAAATATTAAAATTAATCAAGTTTTACATAGAGAAATCACAATATAAAATGAAGCAGTTAAATAACAAAAGGATGATAAGTATGGAGTTTGCAGTAAAATACTTAGTATTTGTTGAATTACAACTTTATAAACAATATAATTTATAACAAAGGAGTTCCAATAAATTGTTTTCTTCATTCTATAACCATTTAAACTACTATAATGAATTAACAAAGTACTTACTAGTTGGAGCTTTTTGAGTTAACCTTAGATACATCCAAGTTTGGTAATGGATTGGGCCTGATTGGGCCTAAAGCGACCTAAGCCTAGCTTGATGCCCTTTATAAATAACTTGAACCTAACCCGAAATCTGATTAGGCTTGGTTCATGTTATTTAAGCCTGAACATAGTTAGGCTTCAGGAAGCCCAAAGCTCGCATATTTAGTTTCGAACCCATGAGCTAACCCATCAAAACTCCTAACCGACCTCCCAACTCACCATCACCATCATCAACCTGTAAAGAAACCTAACTCTTAGTCTTGGGTGACCAATACATGTGTAGCTATAAATATCATTGTTATTCTCTATCTCCTTCTTATAATAATAGTACAAGCTTAAAATATGATTAGTTGGATAAAAAGCTAAATGCTCTAGGTAATTGGCCTTTGAAGGCAATTTAGTCTCTTTATTTGGTACCTTATCAAAATTGAAAAACTCAGTTGTGTGACTTTTTTATAATTTAGTCACCAATTTTACCTAATACAAGGTTGGGAGTTTTAAACTAAGATAATACTAAAGTAAAATAACATAAGACACAACAAAGTAAGAGGGGAGAAGATTAGCCATAGTCATTGCACAAAGAAGAGAATAGAGAGAAAAGAAGAATTGCTAAGTTTCTTTTAAAATATGTATACTCGAGCGAGCCTTGCAACTTGAGTTTAAACCTGACTAAAATCCTGAAAAAATTTTTTAAAAAACTTAAACCTAACTTGAAATCTATCAATTCAAATTAAACTCTTTGACTTCAAGTTTCTATCATTTAATTCATCCCACCTTTCATGTTTTTAGCTTAAGAAAAAAGCTTCAAATTCTACTAATGTATGAGTTGTCTCACCTACTATAATTGAAACTATGTTAAAATATCAAATAATTATTGTGGACATGTAAATAGTGAAAAGGAGAAATAGACTTACATTTAAAGTGTGAAGTTAGTGGTATGGCTAGGGTTGACATTTATTCCTAAGCCTAGCCTAGCCCAAGGTCAACTAATCAAGTCCGAGTTGATCGAGATTTAGGTCAGGCTTTAGCTTGATGGTCCAAGCCTGATCCTAACCCTAGGCTTGACACACTTACAGAACAATTAAACTCATAATAGATCATCTTGATCAACATCTTTTCAAAAATAAAAAGAATTATCAAATTATTCATTATTAAGCTAATTATAACAAAATTGACAAGCCTTACTACTAAGTCCCTATCATACACTTGAGTTGTACACTTTCTTTAATGTAAAAAATATTTAAGAATAATAAAAAAGGAAAAGTAATGGGATGTGGTAAGAATAATTGGTACTTACTTGAAAATAAAAGATTGTCTACCCTGTCCAATGTCATTAACATCCAAGTGTTAATGACATCTAATCTCTATCTAGCACTTTTAGTTAATGTTAACTTTCTAGGCTACAAAACTCCAGCAATCTTATCTCAAGTAACAAAATTAGAACTATAAGATTAAAACTATGGAAACAATCTAAACAATTACTGACAATCTTGTAAGCTACTAAATCAAAACAAAAACACCTAAATGTTTTGGTTGTTTCCTAACTAATAATTCCAATGAGTCTTTTAGTTGGACTTCTGCTCAAGCCCTTCATTCAACAGGGATTTATAATCAACAACTTCCTTCCATTTGTCTTTTTAAACAAAGTCTTATTAGCCTTCGAATATATCACATACTGCAATAGAACAGGGTTAAATAGCATCAAACCAAAAATATCAAGTAAAACCACTATTGATCTTTTTATTAATAAACTACTAATATGGCAAGGAATAATAATAAAGTAAGTATTTAAATACACATACAAACAAATAATTTCAGCTCATCATCACAAAAACTATAAACATATTACCCACATATTTTCTTAATATTTCCAAGATCAAGCTTGTTCTTCTTCTTGTTCTTTCTTTCGATAGTCTTGTTTCCCTAAGAACAAATATATTTTCCTTTAATCATCATACACGAAAAAGCTTCCATAAATCTCTACTATCCAAAAATGAGCTTAGATTTAATCCACTCTTGGTTTATCCATCTAGAAGAAACAAAATCTAGCTAAGGGTTCATAAAAATCTACAAACATAAATTTCTATTTCATCTTCTTTCTCTCTTTATTTCAGCTCATAAAAACCTAGTTTCTCTACTTTCTTCTTCTATCTAAACAAGAAAAGAAGATAGATATTACTAAAAACTCAGCTGAATCTTCTCTTCCTCTTCTTTCTTGCTTTCTTTTTCTTTCCTTCTTCTTCTTCTTTGGTTCATTTTTTATGCTTCTCTTCTTCTACTCTTTTCTACGATTCCCTCTCTTTTCTTTCTTAATACAAACGTCTCTCTCCTTTTTCCTAACCTCTCAAATATCTCTCTCCCATGCACGACTCTCTCTTCTCTAGTTTCTTTTAGGTTCTTCTATAATTCTCTCTTTCTTTCTTTCTTACACGAATTCTTTCTTCTTATTCCTATTTTATTATTTTATTATTATTTTCCAGCTCTTCCCTCACACACATACACTTGTTCTTCTCTTATTATTCTAAGACAAATTTTATCATTTCCTAGCTTACCCTTCTACATTTAATCTAATACCTTCTAACTCCTTAACTTAATTCTAGCACTTCCATTTAATCCATACAACCATATGTAAACAATAATATACCTAATTAAACTCTAAAAATTATTAATTCAAAAATTCTAATTTTTACTAATAACGAAACGCCATCAAATTCTCATTTAATGACTCTAACTTTCAAAAAATAAGTTTAGGGTCTAACAAAAAAACCTCATTTTCTATGTCAAAATGACCATACAAAACTAACCCATAACCTATCCTGAGAAAATCTGGAAAAGGGTTAGGAAGGTGAAAAACTTGGTTTTGTGCAATTATTGACATATATAAGGTTAGGGCTTTTTAACAATGGTTTAATTAAACTTAATTGAGATTAAAAATCAATCTAGATGATGTTAGATTAATAGAGTAAAATGTAATTGAATTATGGTTTATTAATGGAGATAATTACTTAAAGAATGTGAGGTTAATTAATAATATGTCTAATGTTGAAAGGAATAACGTGTTTAAAGATGAATATGTACTTATGAATACCAATGTGTTTCGACAGGTTTATGTGATGTGAATTGAATATGATTATTTACAAATTGGAACTTTGTGTCATGATATTGAATGGGTAATACATAATGCCTTTAATGGTACATTATTACAAATGTTTATGCTTATAAGGTATGATTAGTAGGATGTGCATATATATATGTTCAATTTGAGGAAAGTGGAATACAGAAATAACATCTCTTGCTTGTGATTTTGAAATTTGAAATGGATTGTTTTAAAACTGTCAAGTCCTAGTCGTGAGTAAATAGGCATGCCTAGAAGGGTCTGCAGCTGCTCTTGGACACATCGACACTTCGGTGTCTCCTGATAATGACACTTCAGTATCTGAGACATAAGTCTCTCCTGATATTGACACTTTGGTATCTCTTGATAAGGACACTTTGGTGTCGAACCATAATTCTCTCTTATTCTATGATACCAATAGGTATCTTATGTTCTGGTGTCGTTACCCACTTCTATAAAAGGACTAGCAGGTTAACCAGTTTTGTATTCTGATAAATGTTCAATTTTGATATAAGCTAAGTTCAATTTTGATAGAGCTAAATGTTGTTCTGATATAAGCAAGATTTGTTCAAATAGTTTAAAGTTTTGTTTTGTGATTCTAATATTCTGTTTGAATATTTATAAGTTTGACGTAAGTATATTCTGTTATGATATGTGCCATTATGTTCTGATGCAAATGATATTGGAATGTTCAATAATTTGAACAATTAAAGTTTTTCCGAGATTTGTTAAGATCCAATGCATGAATATGTTAGACGATTGTTAGAGACGGTCATCAGTTTATATGTTGTTTAGTTATTCCCTACTAAGCTATATGCTTAGCATGGTGGTTTTACCCCCGTGTAGGATCTGATAAGAAGACTTGAGACTGGGACAAAGAAAACTACAGTGGCCAAGAAGATTGTGTTTTGTTCAAAAAATGTTCAATTTGTTTTGAGATTTTCTTCAATGTAATGAGATACGTTGTATTTGTGTTTTGTTTAATGGTTTGTAAAAACCCTAATACAGTTTGTATTTGGATTTAAGGCTTGTATGTAATAAGTTTCATGTGTATGTTATGTTCTGAATCCCAACCAATGATGAATGAAATCTATGCTCTTTGAGTTTCTAGAAATGCATTAGTATGTATTGGATTATTTTGGTTCTGTTTTGTGTAGCATCTGCATATCCTCCTAGGGGATATGTGGGTGTTACATTGTTAGGTATCAGAGCATGATTTAGGTGATTCTGGTTTAACCAACACTTGTTTATTGCTTATACTTGGATATAAGAGTTGTATTTGACCTAATATAGTTTCTCCCATGTTATGATTATAGAATTAAATATGGAAAGATCCCATAAAGTCGTTGACGAGGTTGTAGGGAGTAATAATCCTGGACAATCTCGTCCATCTATATTGGGACCCTTTAGGGTCAATCGAGGTTAAGCTTATCAATCTTTTGTAATTGATTATAGGAATCAACTTTAGGTAAAGGATGTGAATGTTTTGAAAATTACATTCAGAACTCCGTTATAGACATTATGAATTCTTGGTGATGCCATTTGGGCTAACCAATACTCCAATTGCATTCATGGATCTGATGAATAGAGTGTTTAGGCCCTATTTAGACCAATTTGTAGGGGTGTTTATAGATCATATTCTGGTATATTCCAAGAATAAGCATGGTCATGCTAAGCATTTATGGGTTGTGTTACAAACCCTAAGAGAAAAGTTATTGTATACTAAGCTGAGTAAGTGCGATTTCTGGCTTCAAGAAGTATCTTTTCTATATCTTTTCTTCTCAAGGGATTAGAGTTGATCCCAGTAAGATTGAAGCAATTTTTAACTAGAAGCCACCATAGAATGTGACAGAAGTGAGAAGTTTTTTGGGTTTGGCAGGTTACTATCGCCAGTTTGCGAAGGGATTCTTAGTGAGAGCGTCCCCTTTAACTAAATTGCTACAAAAAGGAGTGAAGTATGAATGGTTCGATAGATATCAAGCTAGTTTTGATCAACTGAAAGGAATGCTTACGGAAGTTCCTGTATTGGCTCAACCGACTTCTAGTAGGGAATATGTTATGTTTAATGATGCATCTAGAAATCGTTTGGGCTGTGTTTTGATGCAGGATGGAAAGGTAGTTGCTTATGCCTTTATGCAACTGAAGCCTCATGAACAGAACTACTCTACACACGATCTTGAACTTGCAATAGTAGTGTTTGCTTTGAAAATATGGCGGTACTACATTAATGGTGAAAAGTGTAGGATTTTTACTGGTCATAAAAGTTTGAAGTATCTGCTTACTCAGAAGGAACTTAATATGAGGCAACGATATTGGTTGAAACCATTTAAAGATTATGACTGCATTGTGGACTACCATCCGAGTAATGCTAATGCCATGGCTGATGCCTTAAGTCAGAAGACCATTTCAGCTTTGTCAGTGCAGTAGAGTGAAAGAAGACTTATATCTAATGGAGCTTTAATAGCTAAGTTGAAAGCCAGGCCTATCTTGAGGCAAGAAATTTGTGATGCTCAGAAAGTTAATGATAAGTTGCAGCAACTCATCTTAGCTACTCAGGAAGGGAAACAACCTGATTTTTTGGTGAAAGGAGATGGTGATTTGTATTATAAAGATCGATTATGTGTGCCACCTAATGATGAGTTTAAAAGAAAGCTATTATTTGAGTCCCATAATATTGTCTTTACAATACATCCTAGTGGAAATAAAATGTATCAAGATCTGAAGCAACATTATTGGTAGTTAGGTATGAAACATGATGTAGTGGATTATATATCGAAATGTTTGACATGTTAGCAAGTTAAAGCTGACACCAGGTTCCATCTGGTTTGTTACATCCTATTTCAATTCCTTAATGGAAATAAGATAACATTACCATGGATTTTGTGACTCACTTAAGGGAATCATGATGCTATATGGGTGATTGTTGATAAGTTCACCAAGTCTGCTCACTTTTTGCCTGTTTGTCTTGATTATTCATTGGATAGACTTGTAGGCCTATATGTGAATGAGATAGTGAGGTTGGATGGGGTACCACTATCTATTATTTCTGATCATGGTCCTCGATTTACTTCGAGATTCTGGAAAAGTTTACAAAAGGCTTTGGGTACTCAAGTCAAATTTAGTACCGCTTTCCATCCCTAGACAGATGGACAATCTAAATGGGTTATTCAAATATTGGAAGATATGCCACGGGGTTATGTGTTAGAATTTCCAAGAAGTTAGGATGACTATCTTTCTAATGAAGTTTGCTTACAACAACAGTTATCAGACTAGTATTGACATGGCGCCTTATGAAGCCCTATATGGTAGGAGGTGTAGAACTCCAGTTTGTTAGACTAAATTAAGTGAAAACAAGATAATTGGGCCTGATATTGTGAAAGATACTAAAGAGAGTGTTCAAGTTATGCAACAAAGATTGAAAGTTGCTAGTGATAGACAGAAGTTCTATGCTGATTTAAAAAGAAAGGTTATTGAGTATTAGGTAGGTGATAAGGTATTCCTGAAAGTATCATCATGGAAGCACATACTTTGGTTTGGGAAGAAAGGTATGATTAGTCTATGTAACATTAGTCCTTATGAGATGCTTAAGAGAATCAGACCGATAGCTTATTAATTAGCTCTTCCTGAAGAATTGGCTAAGTTGCATGATGTGTTTCATGTTTCGAAGTTGAGAAAATATTAGTCTGATGATACACATAAGATTCCTGTGTAAGAAATTCAAGTAAAACCGGATTTGACGTATGAAGAAGGGCCTGTGTCTATTTTAGTCAGAGAAGTCCAATGACTCAGGAACAAGCAAATGCCTTTGGTGAAAGTGCTCTAGCATTATCTTGGACTCAAGGAAGCAACATAGAAACCAAAAGAGATCATGATGGCTCAGTATCCTAAACTATTTTGGTCAGGTATGAATTTCGAGGACGAAATTCTTTTAAGGGGGAGAGAATTGTAAGGCCCCAAATTGTACCCTAGTTGGAATCCTAAATGTTTATGAAAGCACATGTATGGTAGGTGTTAAAATTTATGATATGATTGAGAATTTCATATAGCTTGAATTTTGGTTTAATGGATCATACTTAGTGAATTGGAATTAATTAATATTATTAGAGAATTGAGGTATTAAAATGTACATTTGGACTAGGAAAATTATTAACTGGCAAGATAAGTTGATACATGAAAATTAGAATGACTAAGCCTAAGAGTTATTAACATTTAGTGTAGCTAATGCATTGACATTTGGCACCCTTAATCATTTAATGACACATGGTGTCATTCATTAAGTAACAAACGGCCTAATAGAAGTTTATGAGTTATTGACATTTGGCACTATTAGTTGAGTGACAAGTGGATCAATTTTCGAGTGACATGTGGACTAATCATTTAATGACACATAGTAGCATTCATTATATAACAAATGGCCTAATAGATGTGTGACTTATGGCAGTTAGGGGGGG
>JAOSBN010000179.1:46962097-46975989 GCA_027563595.1 Erythroxylum suave
GGGGGAGTGTGGGGGTAGGGGCAAGGTGTAAATGCTTTGGTGACATCTGCTCCTCCAAGAATAAGACACCTAGCAACTTAGGTGTCAAACTTGCTACAAATTTCTGCAACCTTCATTGAAACCTCTCCATCGAAACTATCCCTCTCGTTCAGCTCTAAAATTTTGCTAAAAATTCGTGCACCATTACTCCAAATTCTTATCCAAATATTGTATCAAGAAAGTAAATTATGTTATCTTCTATGCTATCTTCTTGGAGCTAAGATTTGCACCTTGATTTTAGACTTGTAGTGGTTGCTTGCAAAAGGCTGGAACAGCTGGTTCTTTGAAGTTGAATTTGAAGTTAAATAGGTAAGAGAATTCTAAACTTGATAGTTTTTATTAATATAAGTTGTATGATAATTGAATTAGCATGGAGTATGTGTTAAGATAATGAGAATTCAATGCTAGAAGAATGATACCTGTGTGATAATTTTTAGTTTGCTTTTGATGTGTGGAAGAGATTGATTTGTAAGTTAGTTAATGAATGACTTTAAATTAGTTATGGATATGAAATTTATGTGGAATTGAGGCATGAATAAGGTGGAATTGAAGTGAAATTGATAAACTATGGCGAAGGGGTGTTGAAGGTGTATGACAATTGTAGTGGTTCCACTGAATAGACATCAGTATTTTAGCCATAACTTGACCCGTAGATATCCAAATTGAGTGATTTTAATTGTAGATTAGACTAAATACATATGTCTACAATTTTATGAAGGAATGGAATTTTAGTTCTATCTCTAATGGTTTTGAAATTCAGCTTGTAGTTGAATACTGGTTGTTGTCCCTGTTTAGGAATAGTTTGTAGTATTTTAAGTATAACTCTAGAAATACTAAACCAAATTGCATTAATTTTATTTCATTAAAAACACAAGGCATAGAGGCACATTTGTTTTGAAGAACTTATTGCCCAAAAACCTCAGTTTCTATGTCAAAATAGCCATAAAAAATTGATCCAAAACCTGTCCTGAGAAAATCTGAAAAAGGGTTAATAAGGTGAAAAACTTGGTTTTGTGCAATTACTGACATATACAAGGTTAGGGCTTTTTAACAATGGTTTAATTAAACTTAAATAAGATTAAAAATCAACCTTGATGATGTTAGATTAATTGGGTAACAGGTGAATGAGTTGTGGTTTATTAATGGAGATAATTACTTAAAGAATGTGAGGTTAATTAATAATGTGTCTAATGTTGAAAGGAATGATGTGTTTAAAGATAAATGTGTAATTATGAATACCAATGTGTTTCAAAAGGTTTATGTGATGTGAATTGAATATGATCGTTTACAAATTGGAACTTTATGTCATGATATTGAATGGGTAATACATAATGCCTTTAATAGTACATTATTACAAATATTTATGCTTATAAGGTATGATTAGTAAGATGTGTATATATATATGTTCAATTTGAGGAAAGTGGAATAAAGACATAACATCTTTTTCTTGTGATTTTGAAATTTGAAATGGATTGTTTTAAAACTATCAAGTCTTAATTGTGGGTAAATAAGCATGCCTAGAAGGGTCTACAACTGCTCCTGGACACATTTAAGGTGTCGACACTTTGGTGTCCCCTAATAATGACACTTCAGTGTCTGAGACATAAGTCTTTCCTGATATTGACACTTTGGTGTCTCCTGATAAGGACACTTCGGTGTCGAGACATAAGTCTCTCCTGTTCTGTGATACCAATAGGTATCTCCTGTTCTGGTCCTATTACCCACTTCTATAAAAAGGATTAGCAAGCTAACTAGTTTTGACTTCTGATAAATATTCAATTCTGATATAAGTTAAGTTCAATTTTGATATAACTAAATGTTGTTTTGATATAAGCAAGATTTGTTCAGATATTTTAAAGTTCTGATTAATGATTATGATATTCTGTTCGTATATTTATAAGTTTGACATAAGTATATTCTATTATGATATGTTTTATTATGTTCTGATGCAAATGATATTGGAATGTTCAGTTATTTGAACAATTAAAGTTTTTCTAAGATTTGTTAAAATCCAATGCATGAATATGCTAGACAACTGTTAGAGACAGTCACTAGTTTATATGTTGTTTAGTTATTCCCCACTAAGCTATATGCTTAGCACGGTGGCTTTACCCCGTGTAAGTTCTGATAAGAAGACTTGAGACTGGGACATAGACAACCACAGTGGCTAAAAAGATTGTGTTTTGTTCAGGAAATGTTAGCTTGTTTTGAGATTTTCTTCAATGTAATGAGATATGTTGTATTTTGTGTTTTTTAATAGTTTGTAATACAGTTTGGATTTGGATTTAAGGCTTGTATGTCATAAGTATCATGTGTATGTTATGTTCTGAATATGACCCATCCAATGATGAATGAAATGTATGCTCCTTGAGTTTCTAGAAATGCTTTAGTATGTATTGGATTATTTTGGTTCTGTTTTATGTAGCATCTGCTTATCCTCCAAAGGGGTATATGTGTGTTACAATTTGCATGTAATTTTAATTATATAAATTTTTTTAGTTTCCCCTAAATTAAATGTCCTCGTCTAAGTTCCTCCCTTCTTTGTTACCCTAACTAACTTCCTCTTTGTTCTTTATGAAGTTACTGTTGTTCTTCTTCTTAATAGTGACTGTTGATCATGAAGTTGTTTTTATAGCTAAAGAGCCAAAATTTCGAAGCTTTGTACATTTGGACGAAGTGAAATTACCATAATCTCTTAAGGAACTTTTGGGAAACGCTAGTTACAAGATCTCTACACCTGTGCTTTTCTCATGCTTTTGTTTATGGAATTTTAGCTCTCCCTCTACCATCTTCTAAGTAGATAGTCTCCTTACAGTTTTATATACCTCTCTCTCTTCCTCCAATCTCATTTCCATAGTTCTATTTCAGCCATTTCTATTTTCATCAAGGTCTCTTTTCGCTAGCTTTCAATGGTTCAATCCAAGCCTGAGCCACTATAAATTTTTTGTTTGTAATTTCTTTAACCCTAACATCACTTCCTGTTATATAATCATATTCAACCTAGAGGTAGAAATTGAGTAATTATATCTAGAGGCAAAAGCTTTGGATCACATTGTACTCTCAGTAAGCCTTTTCAAGTTTTCAAGAGCTAATGCCTTTGATGCCTTGTCCGCTTTGAGCTCTTACCTTAAAAACTACAATCTTTACTCACTCAAGTCCAAACTTAATTAGATTTCAACCACAGATAGTGGCAGTTCCTTCACTTGCAGCCTCTGCTTCTGTATTTAGTTGTTCAAATCAAGGCTAAAGCTATGTTTGGTTAGACATAAGGTTTTTAATGGAATAGACTGATTTATAATGGAATAGAACGTAAATAGATGTAATATTAGAAAATTGTTGTTTGGGAGAGATGGAAGGGTTCATAATGTAATAAAATGAAATGTTGTTTAGAAAAAGGGTTTATAATGTAATATAGTGAAGTGTTGTTTATCATTTTACATTCTATCCTAAACCTCCAAAATTGTAGGTTACTTATTTTTATTGTTTAAGATGGAATAGGACGTAATGTGAAACCCTCCCCTTCTATCCTATTCCATCGCATTCCATCATTCTCAAATGATGGAATGATATTACGTTCCATTCCATTCCATTAATAACCACCCGACCAAACATAACCTAAGGGATAGATTGGACATAACTAATTTAGCCTTCTCTTTAGCTATAGTTACAACTTCTAGTTTAGATTTGGTTCTTAGCAACTTGGAATTCAGATTTTGAATAGTTAGGCCTACTTTTTGTTTTGTCTTCTTCAGTTGTACTGTTTCTTCAGAGATATGCCTCAACTCATCCCTTACGATATCCATTAAGGTCATGAATTAAAACCATCTTCTAGAATTGATATCAATTCCTTCTTCACTGCATTCAATTCTTCTGTAATTGACCTTAGCAAAGAGGAACATTCCATATTACATTCAATTCTTTTATAATTAACCTTAGCAAAGAGGAACATTCCACATCCTTCCGGTGCCTAAAATTTACCCCAAAATGCTTCATGTCTCTTTTAACCTTTTTCTAATAGAATTTAATTCTTTATGGTGAAAACCATTGCCAATCATATAAACAATTATGTCAAGTTATCAAGATTACTTAGATATGTCATAGAAGCATTCCTGAATCCATAAGAACAACGTGATTCTTGAATCTTGTGGTTATTCATCTTCCAAAGTATACACATATGATTCTCTCAAAATCATCTCTTTTTCTTATTGATGGGATATCAGAAAAATAATCATTCATATAACTTGGGGACTATAACTCTAATGCTTTATATAATTTGTCTTATTTATATTTTGATGCATTATAAAAAAATTAGACTATTTGGTCTTTACACATTAAAGCTCATACTTTGGATGTCATATAGCCCAAAGCCTTTAACCTTAATAGATCACTTTAACCAGGCTTAACTTTATGATAACTCATAATATACAATTAATTCATATAATATAAGTACCCACCCATTGGATTAAATCCAATAATCTCCCACTCTGGTCACATATATATAACTCTTTTAATTGTATATCATGTCATAACCTTACAAGCTCAAAATTTGCTAGATGTTATCAAACAAAATATGCATTTAATTATACACAAGAGACTCTAGATGTAATCACATAAAATATGCATTTAATTAGGAAAATAAAAATGGTTTATAGACTTACTATATTAGATATTTACAAGAGCATGAGTATGATATTGGTAATTGGTCACATGTCATATCCATCAACCTATATTGAATCTATCTCTAGTCGTCAATCCAATTTTTGGATGATGTTATGAATGATGAAATAAAGTTTATATCAAATTCATTGCGGAGATTATTAAACTTGTTAAAAATTGTAGGCTTACAAGATGCAAATTGGTATTCAAGATTAAGTGAAATACCAAAGGTTAAGTTTAAAGGTATAAAATAAAACTGGTAGCAAAGGGTTATAGCTAAAAGAAATGATTGACTATCAAAAGACATTCTCTCTTATTTCCACTAAGGACCTTTTAACAATCATTATGGAATTTATGACTCATTTTGATCAAATGAATGTAATAATGACCTTTTTAAATGAAAACTTAAGTGAAGATGTCTATATGGTTTAACCAACCACTTTTGATGTGATTAGAAAATAAAACATGTATTTTAAGCATTGAAAGTCAATTTAAAGGTTAAACGAAGCTTCAAGGTAGTGTTAATTTAGGTTTGATGAAATTGTCACCTTTAACAGCTTCAAGGAAAATGTTTTTTATCAATGTATATCCACAAAGTTCAATAGGAACAAGTACAAAGTTATATATGTTGATGACATCTTGCTCCCTATTAATGAGAATATGTTGATTAAGATCAAATAACTTTTTTTTATTATTTTCAAATGAAAGATCTTGGTGAAGCGTTATATGTTTTATACATACAAAATCTTTGTGATAAGATCAATGGTATTATTATATTATCTCAAATCACCTATCTTATCTTGAAGAAATTCAACATCTAGTCTTTTTCTTCTGTAAAGACTCTAACTGTGATGGGAGACAAGTTCTATAAAAGTCAATGTCCTCATAATGATGTTGCAAGAGATCAAATGAAAGTAGCTCGTTATACTTGTATTGTTGGTAACTAATATATGCTTAACTATGCACATGTCTTAATATTGTCTTTATATTTGATAGATACCTGAGTGATCCTGGACAAAACTATTAGAAAGTGGATAAGAAAGTCTTAATGCATCTTTAGGGTACTAAAGATCTTATGTTAATATATTGGCATTGCTTACACTTTTGAAGTGTTTGATTTCAGTGATTTTGATTATGTAGGTTGCATAGATGATAAGAAATCCATTTTTAGATATATTTTTATGATCGTGGGAAACTATTTCTTTTAAAAAGTATCAAACGAACAATTACAGCTTCTTCAGCTATAAAAGGTAGAGTATGCGATATCACTATTTGTTATGTGATATGGTTGTGGAATTTTGTTTTAGCATTAAGAGTTATGGATTCTATTTCAAGATCACTTAAATTGTATTATAATATTTCACAATTATGTCTTTCTCTCATAATACTATGAGCATTTCTCACTCCAAACATATTAACATTAAATTCTACCTTGTCAAAGAGAAAGTTGTAGAGTATATTATTACTATTGAGCATACACATTTGAGCAGCATATTAAGAGACATACTAACCAAAGGTTTACCTATCTATATGTTTCAATAAATATGTTTCTCTTATGTGACTGTAAGAAAACTAGTTTTCTTATTTTAGTGGGAGCATACACATTTAAGCAACATATTAGGAGACATACTAACTAAAGGCTTACCTATCTATATGTTTCAAGAATATGTTTTTCTTATATGATTGTTAGAAAACTAGTTTTCTTATTTTAGTGGGAGTTTTTGCTTCATGCATTATTTAAGAGTATTACCAAAATTTTGTGTAATAAATGCATATTTGGACATTGGTTACTATTTATGCTATTTTGTAACTCCAATATTTTTTACAAGTGACAAATCATTGATATTCATTTTATTGAATCCATATCAATTTTTTTACCAAATTTCTAAACTAGTAGAACATAATTGTGTACAATCCATGCGTTATAACAATGTTGGTTTTGTATGATTAGTTTGACTATGCATAATATTGTGAAAGGTATCAATATACATTTCAAGTCGGAGAATAACTAATCAATATGGACTATCATAATACTATAACGATTAATATCATAATTATGTACATATAATCACTTGTGGGATGAACATTATACTACTAACTATATTATAGGTCTTTGAGTCCAATTATAAATCTAATTATTACTATCTACTTATTGAGCATGTGACCTAGCATAAAATATATTTTAATCTAACTGATGTACTTGTAGTCTTTTACTTATTGTCAAATAGAGTACTCTGTAATGTGTGAAAGAGATTGGTGAATAGAATTCAGAGCCCCCTAATTTTCGTTTTTATTGTGGTATTTCTTATGTTGGAATAATTTATAGAGAATAGTTATTGGTATTCTTTTTGGTTATTTTAGGAGGTAAGTTTTTTAATCTTGTTATTATACATACTTTAAAACTATAAAAATTATATAAGTTGCTTGCGACAGTGAAATATTGAATGTGCGTACAGCATGTTGGTATTCTGCATCAGTATAAATTTCAACAGATATATGAAAGGTCACGACTTCGCATGGTTTTGTAATATGACTTCATAAAGATGTCCTACCATCCCCCAACATCGTTCATTATATCCCATTTGGTAGGGACCTTTTTGCAGCCAATTCCGATAGGCATTTATGTCATTTCTCTTGTCTTTGTCTCGTTAATGTGCTTTTCTGTTACACATTAATATGATCTATCAATCTTATATCATCAAAGTATCGAGGGAAAGAGGGATATACTGCAAAGAATGATGTAGCTTTGCAGATAGAACATGTTATTGTCGGCTTATATTACTACTTTGCAACCTTGGCAGCCTTCAAGTGGTACTTGACAATGAAAGGTTTATTTTTCTTATATTCATATGTTTATGATTGCATAGGGATGGTGGCTTTTGGTTGGAAGCGAGCTATCCCCGTAATCGAATTCCTAAAACACTATTGCATTTAGTATATATATGGGCAAAGGTTGTGATGTAAAAAAGACGCCGCTGTCACTAGTAATTCCATTTCAAAGAACATGGCTCGTCTTTTTAAGGCCAATTCTTTTTAACATTTTGAACATAGTTTACTTGTTTTCAATAATTATCAAAGACATTTACAAGGTCGAATATGTGATAACGAATTAGTTTACCTCACACCATAAGTAAAAAATAACCATCTCCATTAGAATAGCTAACAAACATCATTCCAATGGATTTACTTTCAAAATACATTTTGTTAGAAACCAATCGTCATCGAGCTACAGGCGCAACAGAAAAATAATTTTTTAATGGTTTCCATTCAGATCTTGATTATTAAATAACTTAAATAAACACGAATCATAAAATTAGAAATTATACTTGATTTGTTTTTCCCGTTGAAAGCTTTTTGCCGTGTTAACCAAGAGTTGTTCAATTGTCTAGCTCCTAATGGTATCCACAAAACAACTCATCAACACGTTAAGAAAAATTAAGCAAGAGTACTAGCTCCCTAATACTTATTCCTATTTATAGAAAAAATTAATGACTCTAATTACAATTAATTTAATTTTAATAAGATCAAATATCTCATTTTGATCCCTAAAGCTTTTCAAACTTTATAATTAAGTCTAACTTAATTAAAATTGATTTTTCTTCCCAAGTTGTTCTTTAATGTGTGACTTATTAGGTTTCTAATATATTAACAATGATTATAAATTATAAGTACAATTCATAATTAAAATCGAATCAATTAAAACTCCTTTTGATTTATCTTTAATTATCTAATTAAATAATTTATAATTATGTATCAAGATTGACGTCTAGCAATATGTTATGACTACCCAAATATCATAAATGTCAAAGTGATTTGACTTACTTATTCATGCATGATTTATGATATATAATTTAATCATTTCGTCAACAAATGTTCCAATTAGACAGAGTATGAATACGGTGTCTACTCTTTTCATCCAATCATATTCGCACTTGCTAAGTAGTAATTGATATTTAAAAATGTCTTTCCAAATGTCAATTCACTCTAACCAGAGAATTTCATAAATCACTGCTAATCAAAAACAGTAGAATATTCTCTTTAATTACTTTGTAGTAATGAATCTTTTGTTGACTTACTTAACTATCTTCGTATGGTTTATATTGCATCCAAGTACTACCAACTAAATTATCCTAGGACAATTCATAAGTGGAATCAAAACACAGTAATGCTCACACGAGATAACTTGGTAATCTCAAATTTAAGGATCAATTATATAATATCATCATTATGAGAAAATCAACAGACAGATAAATAATATTCCATTTGGGATTCTCATAACTGGGTCAATTCAGTGATCTATTCTCCAATAAACGCCCACACATTAATTTAAGTATCTTCATACTTTAATTTATGAGATCAGTAATTTTTTTTCATAAAAAAGAAATATAATATGTTTAGTTTCACCATTTTAACAATATCTCAATGTTGATGAAACTGCAACTAGAAATATTTAAGAACAATACATAAATTTAAATTGAATTTCATAATTATAATCTAATCATAATTTCAATTGCGTAATAAATCACTTGACTGCAAGGGCATAAACTAACACATTTCGATAAGTGAACAGGAGCTGCAAAATGGTGTTTGCACTTAAATAAGAGGCAAATGTTTTTATGCATGAAGCAACTGAGCTTCAGGGATTGACAAGAGTTCAAATGGAAAAGGAAGAGTATAAACTTCAGAGCTTGGAAAAGAACATTTAACAGGAGAAGATTACATCCATGGTTTATTAGAAATGTAAATGTTCTTGTTTACGTGTTACAAACCAAACACAAACTTTCAAACTTACGACGTAAGGTTCTAAAATTTCGGAAAACAAACTCAGTGTCTGGTCGACTACCTGACAAGCAATTGAAAAGTTTAAAGTCCTATTTCTTGTTTCTTTTCTTCCTTGTATTCATCTCTTAAAAGTAATTAATCAACTTTGCTCATGCAGAGATATCGTTTATGAGTTTGGCTTTGCCACAGAAAAGGGCATTCTTTGGAATAGGCAATTCATCTCTCGTTGATCTAGATGACGTGTATACACGCAAGTAAAACTGTTCACCTAAGTATTGTCGTGCCCAATTTTCGGTCCTGATGTTCCACATTCCGACATTATCTAGCGATATGTATATAGCTGTCCAGGATCTGGGATAAACCTGAAACCAAATAAAACAAACTTCTCATCATACTTCAGGACAAGGCACATCAATCAAGCGAAGAAGCTTAACCTATCAGTGATTGATTTTGTCTCATTACCTGAACGGTCGACCGTGGAACGGCATCAATAAGATTGTACTCGTTACGACTTGTTGGTGTCCACTTCCCTTGATCCATCCTGAAATAATTGTTCTTTAGAATTCAAGTGAATCATAAAATAACCACAAAAGCTTGATCTGGGATGTTAAAACTGTGGTGTTTTTTGGGAAATTAAAATCAGTCTTTATGTATATCGAAGCTCTTACCCGACAACAAAGAACGAGTATCCATTGATATGCCAAGTCTGGAGGATTTTCTCACGGTTCTGGAACACAATCTCAAGAAAATCATGGTAATCAGCACCCATGACAGCTGTGGCAAGACGAAGGTTCTTCGATGACTCTGGCTTATCTGGGATGGTTCCCACGCGAAAAACACCTTTGTTATTGAAGTGATCGGCAAGCTTCAGGGGTGTGTCAGCAGGGATAAATGACACTCCATTAACACCGTATCTCTGCTTGCCATGAACCAATCCTGAAGAGCTCTTAAGAATAATAGTCCTGGAAATCTTTATTTGTCCATAGCGGAACGATCCTTGCGGGTTCGGTCTCGGTCCACTTGCTGTAAGGTTTGTCCTGTCATCATAAAAAATCAGTGTATGTATCATGAGTTGCAACAGGTACTAGTGCAAGCCAAGTGGGTGACAATATTTACACCAACCTAATGGATCGAGCCTGCTTCATAGACCAAGCAATAGTGGTGTTTGGTGCATGTGGGATTCCACCTAAGTGTTTGCTTTCAGAGTTGCGGTAGTGAAAAATTGCCGTGGAGGTGAGTACCCTCTCGGAAAAACGAGTTGAAACAGCAATGTAGTAGCTTCTCGGTTTCCGATTAGCTGTGACTAACACTGAATAGGATTGACCAGCGTGGATGTCCAGGGACGAGTAGTAAGTCTGGACAGTGTGTGTTCCTTCAACTTCAACCAGTTTCATCTTGTGCCCTTGGATGTGAAAGTTGAGTGAGTTTTGGAGTCCAACATTTGATATTCTGAGCCTGTAAGTTTTCCCTGCAACAACAAAAACAAAACATTTGTCATTTTGCCTCCATGTTTCGGAATACCAATGCTAAGCTATGTTCGCAATTACTTACCGTGTTCAAATGTCAAACTTGTACCCTTCTTGCGACCATTGATCAAAACGGCAAGCGGTGATGGAAGCTTGTGGCCACGGTCTAGCTTGGCTCTCAATTTCTGAAACATCAAACGTTGTTGCAAATGTGCAGTTAACACCAAGCTTTGGCATTTATATCCGATACCAACTTGTGCATCAACCATTACCTTGTAGGAAGCTCGGTACCAATCTCCAATTAAGATGTGGATATCATCGGCAGGATTAGGGAAGGGGACAGGGATGAGTGGTCTGCTAAGGATTTTGATGCCTCCAAAGGCACCAGCAGCCTTGTGGAATGCTAAAGAAGGAGAGTAGTAGAAGGTGCCAATTTGATCCTTTACGTGTAACTTATAAGTGTAGTTTTGGCCTGGTGGGATTGGACATGTTGTTCCATATACTCCATCAACATATGAATTTTTCCTCTGCTGGATTCCATTCCTGACCATTTTAATTTATTTCCCAAGTAATTACGTGGCAATCCATCGAGGAAAACGAAGGGCAATGAAGATGAAAGACTATAGGCTCATGACCAAAATGGTTGATAAACATTAAAAGAAAAACCACTTCTTATTGAATTCATCTTAATTCAATTAATTTATTGTTTTTACGTACTAAAAATCTTGATTAATTCCATAAAAAGATGAACAAGTGGAGAAAACATGATCTTGCCTACCTTCCCGATTCCTACCTTCCAACTCTTCTGCATCGTCAATGGTCTACCTCTCTCGCTCTCTCTCTCTCTCTCTCTCTCTATATATATATATATATATATGTAAAGTCCACTGTCTGTCACTAACTTTCAACAATTGATGAATCTTATAAATGAAAATTGGAACAAACTCTCGTCCTTGCTGCACACAACCCTGACGCAGTTACCAAAAATGACAATCCAATTTAGAAGGGCGCTGGTTCATACCAGGTAAGTAGAAAAGGCTCGTGCAAGTGGTTACGAACATTAATGATGAGATTGTCATTGGTAACAGCATCTATGTTTGGCCCTGGAAACTGTCCATTAATGAGAATTCCCTGCAAACCAAGTCAAGCAAATTAACAAAGCATACATTGAATTAAATCTCTTCTTAATTAATTACACACAACAAGGTGAAGAAAAGTGGGAGTCTTTTAACAAGTACAAACAAACAAAAAATTGAAAACCTTTTGTCTAACGCCAAGAGGATAGATGTCTCCATAAGTAATGGTCCAGTCGAAGAACTTGTATGGATCTTCAGCTCCAACAGTGGATAAATAAGATGTTGATACGCAGAGAAGAAGAAAAAGAAGAATGAATAGGTTTCTACAAGTCTTGGTGGCACCAGCTGACATGATGTTTTCAGTAGATGAGAAAATGGAGGGGTAGTGTCTCTTTCTCTCTGAATTCACAGAAGGTGACAGAGAATGGTAACTGATACAGGAATACTGATCACGTATTTAACGAGTCTTTAATTTACAATGAGAGGCAAACAATTAATTAACACCTTGTTCTTAAAATCCAAATTAAATCATATTAACATAAAGACAAAATAAAGAATATGAAATTTGTTAGATTAAATCTCATTTTCAATAAGATAGAACAACGTATTTCACCATTTCGGTTGGGAAAAGTACACTTCAATGTAGCTTCACTAAATAAGTACAGAAGTTGCGATAGTTCAAGTTTTGGATATTAGAAAGAGATGATTATTATGAGGAAGCTCTTTGTTTCTACTGCATAACAGCTTGTGTACAGCGAAATGGTATTAAAAAACAAGAGAGAGAGATAAGGAATTAGTTCTTAGAAAACAAGAATTGGAACAATGGGATCGTGTCTTTGTGTTATTAATGAAAACGTAAACTTGTGCTTATTTTTGGATGCAATCTTTAGTGGATTAGTGAAGTAAGATATTTTTCTCTTTTTTTTAATCTAAATCTTGAAAATTCCAAAGTTTTGTTCTAAGAAGTTTATCAATTGACAAGATAAAACACACAAAATGATCTCTGGAAACCTTATTATACTTTTTCACTAAATATCTTTCGAAAATTAAAGTTGATTCAATACCAATAAAGACTAAAATAATATCTTTGACTAATATTTTTTGTTGGTAATAATATCTATCCTTTTTGTATAGATGCTATCAATATTTATTATCTATTTAATGATATTAGTTTAAACTAGTTAAATAAATATGATTATAGAATTAAAAAAATACTTTAAGAAGTTAGTTTTGTTAACTAATTATTATGAAAAGAATGGCCCCTATTAACAGTGCAAATGAGAAGTCCAATATAAGTATATCATGAAGTAGAGCAATATTCTAATATCAGTATGAAACTTCTGTCTACATAGGACGATTGATATTAGACTCCTCTTTCATACATTCCATGAAAACTTGAAATTTCTACTTAGTGGTAAGCAGTAACAATACAGCCACTTTTTACAATACATCTTCCTCTTATACGAGTAAACAAGAGAAATGAGTAACTTTTGTTTTTTCAACTGCTGTCAGAGGCCCAAAATAAAAGCTTTTTTACGTGACAAAATAACACAGGCAGCCCAAAGATAGGTATGACAAATTGAAAAATTTACAGATCCCCAGTACATCCATGTCACATTCTGCTGTGGATTGGACGTGTAGCATATAGGGATGTCAACGGGTCAGGCTGGGCCTGGGCTAGCAATGGCCCAGCCCGGTCCGTCGAAAATTGCATCAGGTCATTTCCAGGCCTGTGGGCCGTTTTTGACCTGTTATATTTTTAAATTTTTAAAAATAAATTTAAAAAATTGTTGTTTTATTTTTTAAAATTAATAAATTATAAACTTTTTATTTTATTTTTCATATTTACAACATATGTATATTATGCATATAT
>JAOSBN010000179.1:46989435-47003290 GCA_027563595.1 Erythroxylum suave
TTATTATTCATAATTAATATATACTAAATATATTACTAATAATATAACTAATTATATTAATACTTATTATTAATAATTAATGACAATATTCAAATATACAATAAATTCACAATTAAATGTTAAATTCGACAAATTAAAACTTCAAGCTAAACATTTTATCAAAATTAAATATTCAAATTCTCAAATTAACACAACAATTACAAAAAACATTTTAAAAATCATAAAAGGCATTTTATCGAACACCTCATAAGCAATATGTATAATCTCAATTTATACACAAATCAATTGTATTTTTCTCTTATTTGCTAACAATAACACATACAAACAACAAATAAATCAATAATTACACAAAAAATCGTAAACATTATCAACAATCAAACAAGATTTTATCACCAAACATTCACATTTAACAGTAAAAACATGTTTTTTTTGTAGAAATAACACAACAATAAAAAAGTTTACCTCAAACAACGCACGATACGTAACACAACAATCGAAAAAGGGCCGAAAAATGCGAGAGAATGAGTGGGAAAACAGGAGACAATCGTGAGGAGAAGAGAAGAGAAATGAGCGCGCGGGGGAGGGAGGGGGGTCGGCGCCCGAGTTAAAGGCGCCAGATTACCGACGGAATACGCATTCTGTCGGTAATCTAGGGTTCCTGAACGACGGTGCTGCAGACAGTTACCAACAAACAACACCATTTCGTCGGTAAACGGGCGACATATTTGGGCGGGAGTAACTCAAATACCGACGGCAAACCAATTCAGTCGATAAATTGGTTATTCTCGAAGGATCTAAGGCCGTTGAGGCGGACGGTTACCGACGGAATGAAGACTTCGTCGGTGATTCAGTGTTCTTTTACAAAGTCACCAACCGAACATCGCCTCCGTCGGTAATGTAGAGCATTTTGGTTCACATTTACCGACGGTAAGCTCTATTCCGTCGGTGAATTGTAACCTGATTCTCCGACGGAACAGGTTTTCTGTCGGTGAATAAGGTTTTTCAGATGTCAACGACAGAACAACCTTTCTGTCGGTAATATTCGTCTTTCATGGTTGTATTTCCCGACGGCATTAAATGTGCGATCGGTATATATACTGATGGAAGGGTTACCGTCGGTATATGTTCGAAGCGAAAAAATTATGCGAAGTTTTCGCGCATTTTTTCTGACGCCGATAGCTTTGTCGTCGCTATATTCCGTCGGAGATATTGCGTGAAATTTTTTCTTTCCTGTTTTCCGATGGAACAATATTGCCGTCACTAAGACTAATACATTTGTCGACGGAAAGTTGAATTCTGTCGGTAAATAGCGTCAGAATAGCGTCCGTCGGAAATATTCTGCCGCTATTCTGTGATTTTCTTGTAGTGCAATTTGATTTCATCAACTTACCCAATTGAATGAGATTATAACGAAGAGTCTAAATATTGTTACTATAACTTGAAAGCACCTCGATAGACTTCATGGACTAATAAAAATCCAGGAAGAAGGTTTTATGACTGTTTAATTTTTTTGGTAGTTTTGGTACATTTTGATGTTGTTTTATATAAATATTCATATTTTTCATTAACAATTTGTTGTTTTTTTATTTAATGGTAGAGTGAAAATGTATATGGATTTCATGAATGACATGATTTAGAGCTGAAAAATAGAGAGAAGATGTTATACTGTCAAACTAATCCATTGAAAGCTTAAGTGGTAAAAGTTAAAAGAAAATGTAGTAGATGTTTAGGAAGTTGAAATGATTACAGAAAACTTGAAGTTGAAGAATAAGTTACATGCCATGAGGAGTAGTAATGAAATAAATTTAGCAGAGTGTTGGAAATTTGTAATTTTTTTAAGCTTTTGTTTACTAATTTTGCTTCTATTTGTTAGCGTAAATAATGAAGGCAATTCAGGCAATAGTTGTATGATTAAATCCTTACCTAAATCTTTACCTGGAAATGGTTTTATGTATTAGAACAGTGTCTAAATACAATTGAGTTTACCTGATATTGTTCATTCCTTTTTCTGATAAAATTTTGATTGAGCAAAAAGTTGGATAAGTTAGGATTTGGGTGGAGTAAAGACTACTTATGTTTCAACATTTGGAACCATATTATGATTGTGACATTAAGGATTTATATGTTGGAGATTATGAGTTCTAAAATTATGGGGTTAATTGTTCAATTGGTTACTCTTTATATTAATAATGTCTATCTTGCGTAAATGTAATTAAGCTTAGTGAAATTGTTTTGTGACATACATATAAAAATGCAGTTTCATCATCTAGCATTCATGAACTTCAAAAAAGAAAAAGAAAAAAACCTAAAAGAAATGAAAAAGCAATTCTGACAAAAATTGCCTGTCATTGGATTCATTCATATTATCTAACCTATCAACCATTACCATTTTTCTGTACACAAATATCATAAAGTCGATGGATATAAATATCATCTATCGTTCACTACACAAAACAATAACAAATATAGTTTTCTTTACATTACCCCCTTCCTTTGAAGATGTAATTTGACTTTCTTGACTTGGATTTACATGGACACAAATAGCTTGCTTACTCCTTATTGATTTATGCCTAGGGTTTGTTAACCTTTAACTTCGCCTTCCAGGCTTTAGATATAATGCAAACATTATTAACTTCAGTTGTATCATTTAATTAATGTTTGGAAAGATCAAAGAAACATTAAATTTTACAATTGCTTCACTTACATTTGGCATCTACAATCCTTTCGTTGCATTTGTGTGTATACTAATTCCTTCCATCCATTTCTTGAACTTGTTATTTGCTTTATGTTGAAGAAAAGACTCTATGATAGGCCTTTTTTTTTTCTAAAATTTTTGCTCGAGAAATTGGGCTAGATCTATCAGCACCAAATATCCACATTATATTTTCATCATTTACAACACCATAACCAGGCCTTCTTTTCCCTTTAATGATATTTTTAGTTGCGGCCTTTGAAGATGTAGAAATATTTGTTGTTTCTGAAGCACCTCTAGGTGTTGGAAGAATAACTAAAGCTGTTGCATTTGCACTTTCACATACATGAGCAGTATTTGAGGTGTTGGCAATACTTGTTGCAGTTATGGCACCAACAGATACAAGAACACTTGCAAAGGTAGAAATAGAGATGTTTGCTTCTCTTTTACCTTTCTTTCCTCTTTTAACATTGTTAGATGCAGATGTAGAGGCATTTATTGGGATTTCTGTGTTAGTTTGAACTGTGGATATGTTTTATTGGGTTGACTATGAATTAGTTGTGTTTTGCTCCATATCAAAATGAGTTAACTGGTCTTGGTGGGGATTTTCAAACTATACTGGAACCTAATATTGATACTAGCGAAAAGGAAAAAAAAACTATCAGATTTCAAATACCATAAAAAAGAATCTTAGTTTTACTAAAGAGAAAACAACATTGAAATTACCTCTTTACCCTTCCAAAGACAAGCTTTCTTATTATGTCCTTCTTTATAGCAGTGGCTACATTTCATGATCATGCCTCTTCTAGACATATGGTCAACATTTATCTCTTTAATCGCTTTTGTAGTGTTTTGAGGCTGATCAACACCTTTTTTTTTTAGTTATTTTAGGCCTATCAGGTCCTTGTTTGAATTCTAGTGACCTATCAATTTCTTTATTTCTAATGGGCTAGTCCTTCATACCAAACATTGGTTGAATAACCTTCTCATATGCTTTGACATATTCACTCTTCCATAACCAACTTGAAGTGTACTTTTCAATATTGACCCTCTTGTCTCTAATAGCACATATGACATGTGCCCAAGGAATGCCATAGAGGTTATATCTCCTACAAGAGCATATTTTGTCTTGAAATCTCACCATATATCTGTTCTCACTATGACAATGCTGAGCAATATTGGCACTCCTATCAATAGCTTCCTACATTTTTGGCCCTAAATTTCCTTTCGACTTGGCAACTTCTTTTCTTTTTCTCACAATTCTTTTCGTCATTTCTTTTCTAATGTGCTCAAACAAGCATAAAAGTAACAATTTTCTTCCATCAACTAGAGTCTTATTAAATCTCTCATATAAGTTATTGTCTACCAACTCAATCATAGAATCTTCCCTCTTAAATATCTTGCACCATTGCTGAACTGATGCAGAGCTCTTAATATCTTCTGTTGCCCTTTATTTTTTAGCTCTTAGCTTTTCTAGATTTTCTTCAAATTACCATACTGTAAAGGATTTTGCAATTTTCCAAAAGTGCTCCTTCATCTCTTCCCCTTTATATTCTCTTCCTTGCCAATTCACATAAATATGTTAAGCAATTTATTCTTAGCATCTGGACAAAAATCTGTAATGACTATATCAAGTCCCTACAAGGAAAAACATAACCATTTTAGTAGTCAAAATGATAAACATTTCAGTTTATTTCATCACAGTTATAGTAGGCACATAAATAGTAAAAGTAAAAGTAAAAAAATATAGTGTGAAACTTTTACCTTTTGTTGGTCTGTCATTAAGTCCAATCAATTCCACAGCCCAAGTAAGGTATATCTTCTTACAGTCTTTCAATGAACCACTTCTAGGTGGCAATAAACTCAACTTCAATCATAACCTAAACAACAGGAAACATGAAACATTTGATTGTTTTCATTTCTTCCCACAACTTAAAGAAGTTCACCCTTAGCTATGGTTTTATGCCAACATCCATCTAGGCTAAGATAATGCTTGCACCCATGCCTAAACCTACATTTAATAGCTTCTAAACATATTTACATTGTTTCAAAAATAGGTGAAGATGTTGGAATTGATCGAGACATTGTCATTGTAACTGTGCTACCTGGGTTGGTCTGCCTAATGACTTCAGCATAAGACCAAAGGTTCTCAAACTCCTCTTCAATGTTGATCATAACACTGTCTACAATTTTTTCTTTGCTTTTTTCACCACACCCATACACACTTCAAAACACCAAAACAATCCTTAACATAAAATCTGATATCATCATTATTCAAAGGTGGCTCACTTTTAAGCTTATCTATCAACAAATCAGATAAAATGTCGGTATTCATCTTAAGATTTATATAAACGTATTACAGTTATAAGTGTCCCTAAATTTTCTAACTTGAAAAGACTGGTGCTTCCTATCAAATGCTCCATATATATACCAAAGGCAGTTATCTGTCTTACATTTACCTTGGAAAAATTTAAGCTTATTTTTAGTAGACACCACATCCCTCTTTATTTTGATGGATAACAAACTAACTATATACTTAAATTGCAAATGATTAAGAAAAATCATCTCTAATTCAATGTTCAGCAGCATTTTTATCATAAGCAAGGTTTTTTTCTCTTAGTCGCATCATTTACCACATTATCTACATCACTAACAAGTTTTCCATAGTCAACACTGTCATAATATTCAGAACAAACTACTTCATCTTCATCATTTTCATCATCTTCATCGCCTGCATCATAATCATGGTCTCCATCATCTCTATCATTTTCATCATCTTCATCTCCATCGTCTAAATCCTCTTCATCATCTTCATTCCCCATATTTGTATCATCTCCAGCATATCCATCATCAACATTTAAGACATCATCTAAATTTTATACATTCTCTACATTTTCATCATTAGGTTTATCCTCAATCATTTCAATAAGGGTATCTATATCATGTTCAATATAAATATGAATGTCACTAGTAACCATCATCTCACTAACTATATCTAATACATTAGCATCATATTATACAATCCTCAAACCATTAGACAGTTCAAAACTAGGCCTAAGATAAAAAAAAATCTTTTTCACATTGTTATATCCATTATTCTTACATACATCAAGCAATTCAAAGTAGCTAAGCAAGTTAAGATCAAATTCTATTTCATCCACAAACCACCTTCACACATAAGATTAACACCCACATTAACAAAACATCACGTATGATGAAACCTCATAACTACCTCAATAAATGACATTATGCCAATCTATAATGAAGATTTGTTAGTGAAATGATTACAAAAAAGTAAATAGAAATCATCCAACAAAATAGATCCACATCAACTTTATAACAAAGAAATAAAGAGAATTTTCTAAAGGACTTGTCTACTTTTCCATTAGAAAAATACAATATATAAACATCAAGATATCTCAAATCCTTTAAATCTAGTACAAAATATAGGAAGAATCATGAGATATTTACAGTAGAAATATACACAACTAAAAAAAGAACTAATGAGAATCCTAGAGAGAAAATTAAGGAATTTTCAAAATACTAACTATATATAGCTATACAGATATGCTGACTATGCTAACTAAGAATAAATAATAAATGATTTAATTCTATTGACACTTTAAGGGTTCATGTAGAAAGACAGGTCACCAAAGATGTTGATTAAAGCACATGCATATGGACTAAAAGCATAAATTTTGCTAGGTTTATACGCTAGACAAATCACTAATGCATATAATGATATAATGCGTTTGCTCAACTATTATTTTTTGAAGTGTGCTACTACTTTAAATTTAATAGTGATTTAGCTGACTCTACTCTTTCTCCTTAGCATATATGAAGCCCTTCTTTGTCATCCTGATTTTTTGTATATTGCTCAGTTCAACTCCTGTCATTAACTAATATAATCCAAAATGGTTATTCTACAATAGGACTATTCATAATGTATCAACTGTCTAGTAAGCTTAGGACGTGTGTCTGCAGGAAGTTTTTTTTCTATTTTTCAAATAATGATAATGAATGATCAAATCATATACAAGTAGAAATATGAAGGAATATGGTGCAAATTTTCTTTATCCTTAAAACTAAAAATCTAGATTCTGTGAATAGTTTTCTCCTTATTTCCTATTTCACATAGTATATAAAGTAATTATAAAGATCATGGCTACAAAATTGAAGGATGTTGTCAAGCCATCAAGGTTTAACATATCTAGGTTGAAAGTTAGTACATGAAAGAGCAAAATAATGAGTAGATCAAAAGTACTTGACGACTGCTGGAGAAGGCCGATTGGTGAGATGATGCGTAAAGGAGGCAAGACAACTCTTTGAACGGAGAATGGAAGGCGGACCAACGAGACTGATTGGAATGATCGATAGTGATTATGAGTGAAGGAGACAAGATGTTTTGGGGATTAAAGTGAAATTAGGGTTTTGAAAAAACTAAAATGACACAAATTAAAATTAGGGTTCCACATGATTTAACAGTGATTTTTTTGTGGCATTTCAAATTCACTGGCTCTCCAAACACACTTTATGTATATAATAACAATGCATGTATAACAACTCCTAATTTTTGCCCAAAATAGCCTAACTTTGAACAAACTCGTGAATATTTATATCTTTATTGATCAACTTAAAAGGTTTGATTTTAAATTGATAAAACTCAAAAAAGTTTGCTCCAATTTGAGCTTTTAGCCACTAAAACGTCAAAAAGTAATATAAGGCCTTTAAAAATTATTAAATATATTTATCAATAACAGCAAAAAGACATCAACACTTAGTAGAAATTTTGTTAATACGAGAGGTTTGAGGAGATCTAGGAGTTATGCAATATTACCTCTAATTAATAGAGAGACTATTTCTAAATAACCCACATAAAGAGAAAATAATATGAGAGGTTTGAGGAGATCTAGGAGTTATGCAATATTACCCCTAATTAATAGAGAGACTATTTCTAAATAACCCACATAAAGAGAAAATAAAAATAAGATAAGTAAATAATAATAATAATAATAATAACATTAATAATAATGATGATAATATTAATAGCAGTAGAAAATTTTATCAATTTTATTTAAATCAATTGCACTAGAAAAATTTCACGTGACAACCACCGCAGAAGAGTTGCATTCCATAATTGACCATACATTGACATTTGTGCATTGTACGTGGTGGGCTGAGGTCTAACAAGAACAAAATTCAAATAGATTATTTTGATGGGGTGTTATATTTTAGAAAGAAAAGGAATGTACAGCAATGATCTCTTACTTCATGGCACGATGATACATGATATACCCATAAAATAAATAACAACCTTATTACTTCACATCTCACGATTATATGATACGTATACGTAGATCGGATTTGCCAATAAAAATAAACAGAAATGGCAATCTGTTGTTTCATCTCGTCCACATCAAATTGAGCATGAAACAAAAAGGTTAGGGTCCTTTTTCAAGCTACATATTTCTTATGCGCAATTATCAATTATGTATAACATTGACATTGCTATCATATTACTTGTTTGATGATTGAAGAAAACTGTCTCTCGCACAGGGCGTCCGTTTCACTGATTCAGCCTCATTGCTCAGCATTGCCTGTTCCTTCCTTTCTCGGATTCAGTTTCCTTTCTTGAGTCTGACCACTGATCCAGCCAACGCCCCCACCACTTTAAGCCACCCAACACCTTCATCTGCCTAATATCATCACTTTTACCCTAGCCACACCAATCATTCCCACTTTTTTATCTTTCACAGACCAAACACATGCACGCCAAGACCGACTCCGAGGGAACCAGCGTCGACACCTCATGGCCACCGCGCTCGCCTCGCCGGCCTGTGTACTACGTTCAAAGCCCTTCCAACCACGATGTCGAGAAGATGTCTTACGGGTCAAGTCCCCTGGGTTCTCCAGCCCACCATTACTACCATTGTTCGCCTATTCACCACTCTCGCGAGTCCTCCACGTCCAGGTTCTCTGCTTCTCTTAAGAACCCGCGAAGCCTCACCGCTTGGAAACACGTGCAGCTTGGTCACGACGACCGTGAAGACGACGAAGAGGGGTTGGACGCTGACGGTCTCGGCTCTGGTCGAAACGTTAGATTGTATTTTTGCGGGTTTTTGTTCTTTGTTTTGCTTTTCACAATGTTCTGCTTGATTCTGTGGGGTGCCAGCAAGTCGTATGCGCCTGAAATTATCGTTAAGGTACGGTTTGATTTTACTAAAGACTGTTAGTAGTCTGATAGTCTTAGTTTGGTTCATGATTCATCCCGGTTTTAAGTGAAAATAAACTTCCACCTGTATGATACAAAGTCCCTTTGTCTTCCCATGACCTTTCATCGATGCAAATGCAATGGCTTATTTTCAATAGCAGAACTGACAAAAATAACTATGAGACCGAGGGTGAGTAAGGTGGTGGGTGGTCCCTAGTTAATTAATTAAGTCTAAGTCTATATTTCGGGAAATGGGATGTTTTACTGATAGGCGCTTCTGACAAGGAAAAAAGGATCAGGATTGCACTGTGCTTTTCTGTTTTTATCTTATAATATTCCCTCAGTGCCTCAGTGGCAGCCTTTAATTTGCTTGTTAACGATGTTTATTACCAAGCGAAAATTCGTAAATGATAATAAGATTTCTCACCAGCGTTTGATGTATTGTTGGATGGCAGAGCATGGTTTTCGAGAATTTTAACGTACAGGCAGGGAACGATGTCACGGGTGTGCCAACGGATATGCTGTCATTGAATTCTACGGTCAAGATTCATTACAGGAATCCTGGTACATTTTTTGCCGTCCACGTTACCTCTACACCTCTTGAACTTCACTATTACCAGCTCAAAATCGCCTCGGGACAGGTAAAGCTGCAGTCTTTTTCAGCCCTAATTAATTTTTCATTTTAGTTTTTATCATTAGTTTGAGTGAAGAAAGACAGGTCTAGGGTAAGGTCCAAAAACAGGTTGTTATTTGTAGTGACTCCTACTGGAGGAGCAACCGGGTCCAAAGACTTTTCAGTATAGATAAATAGAATGAAAGATACCTTGGAATGTGGGCTCGGTGGGAAAAGAGATTGAACAGTGTTGGGTGACTTTTATTGGTGTCTGCAGAACCTGTACCAACTGTCAGCCAGTCTCTTTTAATGGGAACTGCAATAGAGCCCATTAGTTTGACTTTTAGTGGTGATTACATCCAGTTGCTTGGTGCTATG
Organism: Erythroxylum suave; assembly: GCA_027563595.1. Taxonomy (NCBI): domain Eukaryota; kingdom Viridiplantae; phylum Streptophyta; class Magnoliopsida; order Malpighiales; family Erythroxylaceae; genus Erythroxylum; species Erythroxylum suave. The sequence continues at coordinate 46,999,330 of JAOSBN010000179.1, forward strand.
ATATCTCTTAGCCTTGGTTTATTTTTGTGGGGCTTCCGTCTGTGTCATGCGACTGTCTAAGTCAATGTGCCTTGAATATCCATAATAAAGGTTGGCCGTATAAAATCTTGCTCTTCATGTTGGGGGGAGCTGAAAAAAAGGTTGAATTTTTTACTTGTAGTCTATTCTTTGAACCATAAGGGAATGTTTAAGAGATTAATTTTTGCTGATAGTACGAGGATGATATCTTTCTTCTTGCATTTCATGTAGATGAGTTCTTATTCAGTTGAATACGTTGTCTTTCTGAATAAAAATACAGATGAAGAAATTCACTCAATCGAGGAAGAGTCAGAAGACAGTGGTAACAATAGTGCAAGCAAACCAAGTTCCCCTCTACGGAGGTGTGCCACTTCTCGCAAGTGGTAGAGACCGCAGTGAAAAAGTAGCAGTGCCTCTAAACCTGACATTTGTGATTAGATCGAGGGCTTACATATTGGGAAGGTTGGTGAAGTCCAAATTCTACGATCGCATCAGGTGCCCTCTTACTTTAACCGGAAGCAAACTTGGCAAGCCCCACAACCTGACAAATTCGTGTGTTTTCGACTGATTTTTTCGGACAGTTATGTCATTAGTTAGAGAGCTAGAAATGTGGAGCTGCATGATGATTATGAATCTGCGAAACTAACTGCATAAACTTTTCTGTACACTGTATGATCTAAGGTGTCCATTATTGTTGTAAAATGTATATTGAACACATGTCAGTTTATGTCCTACCAAAGTTGTATCATGCTGTTGCACCTCAGTAAGCACAATGATCAATTGAAGAGTGGGATATGTTTGAAACTAAGTGCCGTCATTATGTCAAAATGAAATACACTCGTACTTGATCATGTATGCCAACTTGGTGGCCATTCTAATAGCCAATTCTGAGTAGGGTCTGACAAGAAGATCGGAATTTTCGTCTTTAGTCTTACAATTTTTTAAAATTATTAGTTTGTTTATGAATCCCATGTAATTCCTGATGTTATTCTTGAAAACGTAATGAAGAATCACGAAGCTACAAAGTTTGAGCTATTTAGGTGTTATGAGATACCCCACTTATCTTGGTTGCGCATGTAGTTGTCACTGCTGCACATCTAGGAAGCGAAGATTTTGACAACAGGTTAGTGAATTATTTTGTTGCTCAATTTATGAGAAAGCTTACAAAGGATATTAATGTTAATGCAAGGGCTTTAAGAGGTTTGATAATTGCTTGTGAACAATTCAGGAGAATATTATCTTCAACTACTCGAACGATTATGGAGATTGATTTTTTGTACGAAGGAATTGATTTTTATGGTACAATAACTAGTCACGTTTGGAGAGTTGAATTTGGATTTGTTCAAAAAGTGTAAGGAAACACTTGGGAAGTGCTTATTGATGCCAAGATTGATAAGAAACAGTCACAAGAGGTCGTTCTTGTTGGTGGGTCGACAAAAATTTTCAAGATTCAGCAATTCTTGTTGGACTTCTACAATGTGAAAGAGCTTTGCAATCAATTTTGACGAGGTTGTCGCTTATGTAGGTGTTGTACATAAGGTTGTCACTTATGTAGGTGTTGCAAGTAACAATTCTGGAACGGATGCACAAAAAGCACAAGACTTGAATATAAGACAACAAGAACAAGTTCTTCACATAAGCTCCACAAAACAAAACAAAACGTAAATAGGAAAAGACAAGGGTTTTACTTACCTGTCCTCTTACGAGCGGCGGGATAAGCACAGGCGCCTTAACGACTCTTCCAGAGGTGGAAGCTGCGACGGCCACACCTAACGCACAGGGTGTGGGTCTTGTTCCTCCTCTTACCAAAGCTCCCTGTTCCCTTTCCCTGTTGTTTTCATCAACATTTAAACAAACAAACCACCATTGATATAAACCAACAGACTTGTAAATAATACTATATTTCTGTCAATTAAGCGGAAGTAGCAAATTACCATTGTCCCTGATGCAGAAAGGCGCTAGAACTTGTATTGCTCCTACAATCTTTATCATGACTATTTATTAAAGTGTCTATTAATTGTCAACGTGCCAAATTTGTATTGCTCCTACAATCTTATCATGACTATTTTACATACATGGAACTACTAATTTGGTAAAGAAATGATGGAAAACGCCCAAGTAGGATAGTATGTAATATCATGTTGCTAAATAATTTTCTAGCTAAGCAAGCACACATTTTCCAATACACGTGTATATTCACAATTCAATTTTCATTCCTATGAGCATGAAAAGGTGATTCCTTACAAGATCAGATAAATTATAGGTGAAGTAACTTAAACACAACTGAAAATCTTCACAAAACTTGGAGGTTTCGCGGGAGAAGAACTAGTGAAATACAAAACTGGATTCGAAAAATAGAGAAAACACAGACAAAATGAAACAAGTAGATAATAATCGAATCCTGAGAATGTTAAGCAACCAAAGACAAGGTCAAGGAAGAAAGGAAAAAAAATATCAAATGAAAATCAAACTCAAACTTGAACAAGTGGCAAAAATGCAAGCTATTTTACAGCTTACCAAATCAAGTTGCAAGAAACAACAAAAAAGGTTTTGGTTTGAAGATAAAGTACTCAAAAACAGGTCCACAATCTCACCAACCCATCACTCCAAAGACCTTAAGCAGCAAGCATCTTCACAAGCCAACACTCGAAACCCTTTAAAACCCAACAACAAATCAAAAAAGAAACAAGAAAAAACCCTCAGTGTTGCCAACTGAAAGAGGCAATCAAAACCTAATTTTTGGTGGGTCATAAATTAATCATAACAAGGGAATAAGTAATAAGCAGGAATAGAAGAGTAATAGAATCAACCAAACAGCTTGTAAGAGAGATTGTTAAATTCGTCATATATTTCTTACTAAGAGCTTGTAAAGGCTAGCAAAATACTAGTGTGGAAGGTTGAAAAACCTTGAAAAACATACACTTGTAAGCTTGAAGAGACTCATCAAATTACAACATAATTTTTATAGTGAAATACTCAAGTTGGATTTTTGGAAACTGGATGTAGGCTTCATTATAAGCTGAATCAATATAAATACACTGTGTTATTTTCTCTCTCTTCCTTACTTTTAAGTTTTCGCATTATAAGTTTTCAATAGGTTCCTTCAGTCTTTCAATAGGCCCCTTCAGTTTTTATACCGCAAGAGTTTTCTTTCAAAATTTACTAGGCTCCTATTAATTAAATAAGATCCTCTCTTTTTTAGCACTGGCAGGCTCATGTTGATTAATAAGGCTCTTACCATTTTAAGCGTTAGTAGGCTCTTTTTGATTTATTGGCTCCTTTCTATTTGAGCTTGAATAGGCTCTTTTCGAAAAGTTTGTATGGCCATTCTATTTATAAATTTATTTTGTTTAAGAATGATCTTATTGATTTGAAAGTATCTTGAATTTTTTTTAACGCATAATTCACAACTTTATCACAACAAACAACCTTAACAAACATAAACCCAATAGCCTTAACGCCACCACCTCAACAACAATAAGCAACTTAAACCTCAAAAACTAATATCGTAGAATCCACAAATGGCCTCTCTCAATATTGACCCTTTAATCTCTTTATATCTTTCTCTATAACAACAACCAATTATGCAATTTCAATGTCATAATGACAACTTTAGCAGCATAGTATTATTGTCATTTTTGGATATCAAATCCAACAAAATGATTTCCTTTTTCCTTGATTGAACCAAATTAGGTAGCTATAATAGTACTAGTATAGTGGCTTCTAGAGATAACAACATCAGCAACAACAAGGGCTTTATGGATATGCTAGTCTTGGAAGGTCAAGTTCAACTTAACATAATTTACAATAAAAATCTCAAAATCAACGAATTGGTAGGATAATAGCACATTGCTGTTGAGATTCACATTGTTGGACCCCGATTTTTAAGTGGAATTTAGAAATATTAAATGAACTTGAATGAGTGTTATTATGTATATGTTTA
>JAOSBN010000179.1:47003390-47013990 GCA_027563595.1 Erythroxylum suave
ATTGAATTAAATTTCCTAATTAATCATACCATTATATACATCTCAATAACTTTATTATGTCATAATTAATTACTTATGTTGTTATAATTAATTATCAATTCTATCTTATAATAATTAATAAATAACTTAAGTAAATTAAAAATTGTAATTAATGTAATTCATAAAACTATAACTATTAACTTATTAACTTTTCACATAAATTTCTAATTAATTGAATTAAATGTCCTAATTAATCATACCATTACATACATCTCAATAACTTTATTATATCATAATTAATTAATTAATTATATATTTATATAATTTAAAGTTGTCACATAATATACATATTAAAAAAGGTGAAAATTTTATTAATTTTATGAAATATGAATATATGATATGCTTATAACACTCTAACGACGAGAAGCATTTAAAGTAATACTTATATCTTACATCAAGGTTTCCATTAAGGATCTAAGGAATTACTCCTAACAAACTTTTAATTATAGTAACTTAGATAGATATGAATTTTCTAACTTTAGAATTTAGATAAGAGAAAAAAATTATGAATGTAATTTATATAAATTTAGATTAATTAGAATATAATGATTTTAGAAACAAAGTAAAAGAACTATTTTTGACTTAATAAAATAAATAATTTATAAAAAATAAAAATAATTTATAAAATGTATTCTAGTTTTAATAAAATAATAGTTATTTTCAATGTAATATACTGTACTTATTTTTTTTTATAACTGAATTAATCATATATTATTTTGGAATTGAATAGTTGATACATTAGGATTAATAAAGTGATTAATTCATTTTAAGATTAATATAAATACATATATGCATAATGCATATATTATGTAAATATGAAAAATAAAGTAAAAAGCTTAAATTGACTTGTTTATAGATAAAAAGAATAATTACGATAACATTATCATTCATTGCTACACATTTTTAATAAATATAAATTGGTTTGTATTTTATATCTTTTATTTTATATAAATATTTTTGTATAATTTATATGTAATTTCATCTTACATTTTACTATAAATGATTATCTTATAATTTATAATTTATAAAATTTAAAAAATATAACTACAAGTTTTTAAAATCGTCTTAAAATTTTTTTAAAAAATATTAAATGCCCGGGTCAACTCAGGCCCTACAGGCAGCCCGTGACTAAAGCAAGCTGGGCCACGGGCTTGACCATGGACCAACCGGTCTCACCCCTCCCACGGGCCACAAGCAGGGTGATTGTGGCCCACATAGGCTGTGGGCTAGGCCTGCCGGCAAATTGTTTTGACTGGCCAGACCGGGCTCGGCCATCAACAGCTCAGCCACAACCTAGTCCGTTGACATGCCTATTAATGAATATAATAACCAAATGTATAAATATACCTAAAAATATGAAAAGTATTTTGAATCGTGTTAAATCTTAGGTTGTGTATTGATAAATAATGGTGGAATAATGATTCTTTTTATAAGATGATTAACTGTATATAGGACTTTGAGAAAATATTTTCAAATTGTCCATGTCAAATTCTAAAAGTGCTCTATAGTGAGTCTAGTTGGCTTATTATGCCTTACAGTTATTAAGAAAAGTGCAAGTTGTTCTTTTATAATCAAATGACGTATTAGCTTTAAACCTCGTGAATTCTTCAACTTATCACATAAGTTTAAGAAGATTATCTTCGTCATTCTTAAGTTTTATAAATCCTTGTAAGATTCCTATTCAAAAGTTTCAATATCCGATCATGAACTGATAGAGTAGAAGTTTTATATACTTACTTGTGTCAACGAAAATATTCATTCTCTTCTCCAAGTAACAAAAAAAATCATAACTTACTTCATTAATTCATCATCTGAATATGATTTGAAATCTAATAAGAAGGTCATGTATCTACAACATTAGTATTTAATAATTAATGAAGATATTTTAATATACATGCTAAAATAATTATAAAACATCATTACATTTAACATAAATTTAAGTTCATATCAAACACTTAATCAAAAGATTCATATCATTCATACATAACATATACTTAAAATGCTCAAAACATAAAATAGTTCTTAATACAAAAGTTTACTAGCCAATAAGACTTCAGTGGGCAATAAAATGAAAATATATCTAAAGAGACACAATCCAATCCATTTTTCTTGCATATGGCATCTTCATAAAAATATCATTGCAAAGGAGATAATTAAGTAAAGCCTTCATCACTTTTCCATATTGCACATCCTTAATATCTAAATCATGTAAAGAGTCAAAACATTTCATCATTTTGTTACTTTCATAATTTAACTAATGAAACTGCAATGAAGGATATTGCATCCATTTTTTTTAACTGAATCATTCTTTGTTTTTAACTATTTACAAATTGTAATCAAGACATTTTCAGGAATGTTAGAATATGTCTTTTTTTGCCTTTTTCTTCTTAGGAGATGTCTTTTTATTAGAAAGAGAATTTATAACTTGATCTCCTTTTTAATTGAGTGAACAAAATTCATCGACGTCAATCTTATGTTCTTTTATACTATTTGATGAAGATTAGTTGATGAATGTGCATGCAAACTAGTTGCAATAGGATCTCTCAAAAATTGACATAATTCTAAAAACTTCTTACATCCTTTTTCATGAAAAATTGAGCTAATTTATGCACTTATAAAGATGAAAAGTGTACGTGAAAACAAAAATATAATAAAGTAAATCAATAAATAAAAAATATTTTACCTTAGATAGATTTTTCCAATATTCATTTGTAGCATGAACTTCACTAATGCAAGAGTTATAATCGTTTCTTATTTCTCTGATAATGTTATTGAAATTCTTTAATCTAACCCTTAATATATAATATTTGTTCTTCAATTGAACATCTATTCACTCTTTACAAATTTTTGTTTAAACATTTCTATTCTTCCAACTGAATTTAGAAAAGGTAGTTGATGTTTGATTTTCCTTCTTCATTTCTTCAACCATTAATGAGATTAAATACATCTCTATAGCATTATCCTATAACATATCCTTTTCATTTATTTCTGCACTCTTTAGAATCATTCATATTGTTCAAAACTTTCATTAGTAAAAGTAATTACATATAGGTGATGACATAAAAGTGATAAGAAGATATTATATTAGACAAAATTTTCGTAAATAGAGGTGAACAGAACATCACGGAAGAGAAAAGGTGCATATGCCTACTTTCATCTTAAATTGTCACAGATCTTTTTCTTTAGATATAACAAGTTGTCTAGACATAAGATTTTCATCATAATTTTTTTGCAAAGTCATGTATATATATGCACATTTAGTTAAAACTCTTGTAAAGGGTTTATCTTTAGGTTTGTTTATCTTTTGGTTTAGGAGTATCCTTACGAGGATTTTAAGGGATTGGAATGATGTATTATTAGTTGGAGAAGCCTCCACTCTCCCTTAAAGGCTTCCAACATCAAATTATGGAAAATTTAGAAGTCTATGAGGGAGACTAGAGGCTTGTTCGCAACCCTAACAACCTAATGAATTAGGACAAAAGTGTAATTTAAATCTTAAAGTTTACATTAGAATATAAATTGAACCCTAAAGTTTCATAGCGTTCAAATTGAACCCCAACATTTACAATACGTTTCAAATAAACCTTATGAGGATGGAAAATCTAAGAGAGGTTACCCTCTATCAGTTAAATGTCAAGTCAAAATCATCGAGAGGTATCATCATCTATTACACTTCCCATGCTAACTTCTCACACTCAAAGGAATATTGTATGCAACTCTTACCATTGCTTTTGTTATCACCATGGGAGCTTTTATCTTTATAGTGGTCTTACTAAGCTTCAACCCCAACTTTCACGCCATCCTTTCCACAATAAAGAAATAAGTGGCCATCATAGCAGTGAGCTCCTTCCTATTAACTTATATCTTCAAATACACAAGGCGCTCAAAGGGACTCACTTTTATACTGACCAGATTGAGTAAGCAGATAGGATTACACCCCGTTTTTGAGTGACTGCTTTTGCCATCCACGTTTTCTATCAAGGCATTCAACTTCTTATTTCTTAGGCAATCATGGGCATAATAAGGGCCACTGTATAAGAAACAACTATAACCTTTCTTGAAAGACTTTTCACTTTACATAGGTTGCCCAGTTTGTTTAAACTTCCCTTTATGATCATTCTTCCTTCTCTTGCCTTGGTCTTTCTTTTTCTTTCCTTCAAACTTCTCTTGGTAAGTGCCATTTGATTTTTGAGAATAGGAAGAGCCCCAGTTTCTTTTGACAGTCTGAAATCTACCAAAGTATCTACAATCGCAATAACATCCACAACATCCTTAACATTTTGCCTTCAAAACTCTATTTGTGCCTAAGGTTGTAAACCAAACATAATGTTCAATAATTTATTCTCATTTGACATATTCTCAATATCAAGCATTAAAGAATAAAATTTCTTAACATAATCCCTTATTGACATATCATACGTCAATTGCTCTAAGACATCTCTTACAAGCCAGATAGTGTTATTAGGCAAGAATTGATCTTTCAACTTCTTTTTCATACTCTCCCATATATCAACAGGTGGTCAGCCAACACTAATTTTGGTAGAGGTTGAAGTTCACCATAATTTTATATCTCCATCAAGATATATTGTTGAAATGTTACCTTTTCCATTTCCGCAAGAAGTTCTCAAGTTTCTTAGCATTCCAAATGCCCTTGAAAAATTTTAGTTTATGCACCTTTAACTTGATGCTTTCAACATGTCCCATATCTTAAGTTACAATTGCATAAGTTTCTTAGCATTGCAATTGCATCCTCTCGTGTTTTAATTAATTAAGCCACTTGATCATGCAATTCTTGGATTTACCTCTTGAAGACTTCAAAATATGATGCATAAGAAGAGAAAATTTCTTCACTCATAGGTGAAGGATCAATAAGTGTTTCGACCTGTGTAACAAGCTTGATAAAATTACGAACACTCGTATTAAATCACCAACACAACTTTGATATTAATTATTACAAAGACTTTGCAAGAAACTCCAAGTTTGCATACAAAACAAGCCAAAGTCAGTACAGTAGTTGAACTTTTACCATTCAGCTTAACCTTACTAAATCCTTAGTGCTTAAGGTGTTTTTCATAAAGGCAAAGTAAACCCACGAAATAAGCCAACAGAATAGAACGAAAAGCAATAAGAAGAAAAAGATACACAAAGCTTTAGAGCAAAATTGTCAATTTTTATAGTCCTCACAATTGAGACAAAGGTATAAAAGCACTTTAGGAGGCGATTGGTTCGCATGGGATAATGATAATAGGAATGTGAATGAATATAGTAAGAAATGAGAATGGATATTATCATCATAATTATGGTGGTTAGTTAAGAGAAAAGAATAATTATCATTACCATTAACAGTGGTTAGTTTGTAAAAAATATGGAGAAATAGAAATTATTATATTTTAATTAATTATATTGTAATTAATTAATTACAATATTTTAATTAATGAATGAATTATATTTTAAACAATTATATTGTAACTAATTAATTAATTATTTTTAACTAATTAATTAATTATAATATTTTAATTGACTATATTGTAATTTATTATATTTTAATTAATTAATTAATTATATAATATTTTAATTAACTATATTGTAATTTATTATATTTTAACTAATTATATTGTAGCTAATTAATTAATAATAATATTTTAATTAATGAATAATGATATTTTAATTAGTTATAATTAATTAATTAATTACATTTTAATTAATTATAATGCAATTAATTAATTAATTATAACATTTTAATTAATTATATTGTAATTAATTAATTAATTACAATATTTTAATTAATGAATGAATTATATTTTAATTAATTATATTTATTAATTAATTACAATATTTTAATTAATGAATGAATTATATTTTGATTAATTATAATGCAATTAATTAATTAATAATAATATTTTAATTAATTATATTGTAATTAATTATATTTTAATTAATTAATTGTATTTAATTAATTAGTTTTTAAAACATTTTTAAAAATAGAGTTACTACTAAGGAATGAGTTTCATTTCTCTACTAAGTGGAGGGTATGGAAGATTCTCCAAAAGTGGGATATCAAACTATTGCCCCTATATTGATAATCAACAACCAATCACTCACTTTTACTCCTTACCCATTTACCCGTTCCCAAAGCTATCAACCAAGCACCTCCTAACTCTCTTTAATTGAATGAAGTCTTTGCTCAATTGAGCTATTTCTAAGCTTTTGGAGACTTGTTAGGCAAGAGTACAAGTGGGCACAAGGCAACTAAATCACTAATTTAAGTGTTGGTTGACATCTCCAACCATTTTAGACAATACTTTAGTAGGTGGTTTATATAAATTAACACTATCTCACTTCTGAGTAAAAGGAACATGTGATAAATAAAGACAAGACACCTCATCCATGTTCTTTTCTATATTCTCCTACTTATTTGATGATTCTTTCCACTAACTATACCACATCACCCATGATCTTTGTCCGAAGGTGAAGATTAGCCAAGTTCTAAGCTAATTTGTACATAGTCCGACTAACGCACACTCATGGTCAAGTTCGTTTTTCTATGGTCTATCATTTGAGAATAATTTCATCTCTAGCCTCACCAAAGATGTTTTACGCAAATTCAAGTCGCCCTAGCCAAACCAATCAATACCCTATGGTCCATCAAAGCTAGCCGAAGCTTAAACCATGCTTAATCTTACTTGGTTAAGTTACTTTGGTTCCTTTGGCTTGCTTCCTCATGTTTAATCCATGCTAGGTATTGGCCAAGGTTCACTAATAATTATTAGCCAAAAGGGTCAGGCAATATTAAGGGACTAACAGCAAGCCCCTTTAACCTTACAAATTCAAATGTTTTCAACTGATTTTGAACAATTGTGCCATTAGTAAGCACATACGAACTAGAGAACCCTTTTCTTTTCCCTTGTAAAATGTAATTGAATGTACACTGGTTGAATGATAGTTTAGATCTTAAACAATATTGGTTATCAAGGACTAAATAAGTTGGCGTCTACGCCATGCCTAACAAGATTCCAAATGGCTGCCACCACTATCAGAATGCTCATAATTACGCCAAAACTGCCTAGTCCTATGTTGAGAAACCATATTGCATCATATCTATGTTGTTTATTGATGCGAATCCACATGAAACATGGATAAGCAAATGTCAGGGGCAATGCCACTCCGCCGAAAAGAGGAGCTAAGCTAGGCAGAAATGGGAATGCAACGGCAATCAGAAATGTCAACCCTCCGAAAATACCTCGAAGAATGGTGCGAAGCCACCATGGGCAGGGTCTATTCTTGATGGCAACGTATCTTAGCTCCAAGTTGTCGAAGACTACCATGGCATAGATTTGGAATTGAGTGAGGCAACTTATTACTATTAGAAGGTATAATATGGCCTTTACAAGCTTAGAAGTTCTTGGCCCGTGGAATTGCGAAAATGCTGTCAGCATCCCTTCACTGGGTATCTGCCAAAAAGCAAATATTAATGGAATCTGTCAGAGGAGGATGTCTTCAACCGTGTGTCGTTCTTATTCAAATTCTGAGCACGGACTAGTTAACCTGGTTTCCATAAGCCCAGTACCCTGCTATTGCTAAGGGAAACAGACATAAGAGTATTATAAAGTATGATATCATCACTGCTCTCCACATAGGCTTTCTGGATGGAACTTTGGAATTTGACGGCAATGTACCCTGCATCAATTTTGGTAGTTAGGATCTCTAACAGGATCCAAATACTAATTTAATCACTTCATATATTACCTTTAAGCAGAATAGCAGCTATGACTATATATCCAGAGTAGGAGGTCCTGAGAAGTTTTAACGTTTTACCTGAATCTCAAGCACAAGGTTGTGACCCCTGAAGGCAAGAGCAATGAGTCCAATGGCATTCATGACGTTGCTGAATCCATTCACATCAGATTTCAAATCAAAGGATTCATATGTGACACCATTAGGCCTTCCCTTAGAGACTGGCAATGCCCAAAGCAGAGTACAGTAAGCAATTGCTGTGAATGTACCGATCAGGGAGATCACAGAAATGGAATGCAAGTTTGGTCGTTGAGCGATCACTATTGCCACACAAACGAACACCAAGAACCACTCTACCCCAGTCAATGGCTTAGGATTACATGCAAGCCCTTCTTCACACACCACTCTTAAGAAAAGCTTCAAGGTACCACCTGCTGTGATGATCAGAATCACACATGTGCCTCCTGACAAGTACATTACTGGGAATATTGCAAGTAATTTGCCAAGTTTTGGACCTGGAAAAATGGTTTGTTATTAGACATTTACAAGGCATTAATTGGTGAAACATCTCAGTACATCAACGAACTTCAGCAAGAATTTAGGTTCTGTGGACCCAAGGTACTTGCCAAAAGCAGTAAATGCAAGTAGAAGAAATCTGCTGTTCCTAGGTCCGGGAAATGATTCATGAAGCTGAACTAAAAGCCATGTAGTATAGAGTTGCCACAGGTATAGTATTACCAAACATATGGTGCCCCAGGTCCTGCAAACATAGAGTTTTTTTTAATAAATTTATTTGATTGAATTGATGAAGAAATGATAAATTGCTTTTTTCCTTTGACATAACTGCAATTTGATGAGGTTATATTCAATTGACATTTTTAATTCTCAACAACTAATACTTTAGCTTAATTAGCGAGCATAGTTTGTAATGCTGATTGCTGCATTTAAAGAAATTCCTCATGACCTTGAAGGCCTTGGTGGCTTTTTGCCTTGTAACAATGATTCACAGAACTTTTTAAAACTTGGTTTCTACTTCAAGGCTTCTAAGTAGGTATATCCGCAAAGCTAAAAGATCAAAAAGATTATGTTTGGCATGTTAGTTGTTTTTTTTTTTTGGGAACTTTCCAGCATGCTAGTTGACAAAGCGATAATGAGCTTATGTAAGAAGATGAACAAGATCACAGAAAAGAAAAAGGGTGGAATTGAAAAACACATGCATGTACTTGCCATCCGAGAGTTGCATATGCTACTGGGAGCAAAAGGGCCTGAACACCAGTTCCTGAAGACAGTAAATGGAATATCGATGAACAGATATTGCCATTTCTAGATTCTGTAAGAGGAAGCCAAGCCTCCAAGAGGTTGGTCTCAGAACCATTCCCTTGTATGCCTGTGGTACCATTCTCTCTTGAGGAGCTGGCTTCAATGGTGATGCCTAACAAAGGATTTGGACTCCGAAAAGAGTCGTTCGGAAAATTTACGTCTTCACAATCTCCCATTATGTTGCTTGCTCTTCGGTCTTTGTTTTCTCTGATATATGTAGATCACAAAGTCCTCTACGTGGACCACATGTTATTGGCACTCAAGTCTGAATAGGTGTCCTCATTGTCTGGCTAGATGAATAAGAAAAATATATGATGACAATAGCACGTGAAATCAGACTAGATGATGACAATAGCAATGACGAAGATTCTGAGCTGGAAGGCGTGACATCACCTTCATGACAAGCACGTGAAATCAGACTCAACTATAACAATCAATTAGCTCTAGGAAGGGCCAAATCAAACAATCGTCCATTGTAGGCATATCATTACTAGTTTCAGTATTCTCTTTACATATAATTCTCATGAACAAATCAGCGGTTGATTTTTCTATTCCTGTCCTGTTGTTTTTAGTTGTTGTACAGAAATGGAGAAAAGGAAATTAGGAAAATGGTCATAAAAAGTAGTGTCTCTGAACTTCCCTTTTCTGCCAAAAAAGTAGGCCGTAACTACCAAAAATGTACAAGCGCGTTAGCTTTACTGTCATTTGCAAACATTTCGACATTAGCAAACAAAAGAAGGAAAATTTAGAAGAGGGAACGACTATACATCTATATAGAGAGAGATGAACCATTATAGAGTACGAAGATCGCAATCATCAGAGAAGTTATAAGATAGAAAAGGCTATGTATCGTGTAAGGAATTCAGCACACAATAGGTGTGCGTCAGGTTAATCATTTATAGCAGAGTTTGTTACATGAGAGAGAAGGAGCAGAAATATTAGCCATACACGTGTTCTGTACAGAATAAAAAATAATAATAGAATATATACATTTTTGTCCTATGCGTTAACATTCCCCCTCAAACGAGAGGGTGCTGCTGTCAGTCCGAGTTTGCTCCGATGTTGAAGGAAGGAGGAATGTGTTAATGCCTTAGTGAAACAATCTGCTATTTGATAGGAAGACGGTATATAATGAATGTTGATGAATCCTGAAAGTATGAGATCACGAATGAAATGAATGTCAATTTCTATGTGTTTACTTCGTGCATGTTGAACTGGGTTGGCAACAAGAGCTCTGGCACTCAGATTATCACACCAAATCAGAGAAGGTTTTTGCAAAAACAACCCAAGCTTTGTCAATAATGAGCATATCCATTTAGCCTCTGCTGCACCATCCGCAAGAGCTCGATATTCAGATTCTGAGCTTGAACGAGAGACAACTCTTTGTTTGCGTGTGCTCCAAGAAATTAACGTGCTTCCAAGATATACAAAAATACCAGTTACAGATTTTCGATCGTCAATGTCTGTAGCCCAATCCGCATCCGTAAATGCAGTCACTTGAAGAGTT
>JAOSBN010000179.1:47037938-47108304 GCA_027563595.1 Erythroxylum suave
AAAGTAGACATCTGACTCTTTCCATCAAAGTCCTGTTCATCCTCTCAGCTACGCCATTCAATTGCGGTGTTTTTGGTCGTGTCATTTGATGTTGAATACCATGCTCTTTACAGTAAGCATCAAATAGTCCTATGTACTCTCCGCCATTGTTTGTCCTAATGCACTTTAGCTCCTTCCCAGTTTGTCTCTCAACTGATGCATGAAATTGTTTGAACACATCTAGCACTTGATCTTTAGTCTTCAGAGTATAGGCCCACGTTTTCCTGGAATGATCATCAATAAAAGTCACAAAGTACTGTGCGTTACCAAGTGACTTTGGCAATGGTTCACACAAATCTGAGTGAATCAGATCTAGAACATTCTTCATTCTGGATGGAGGAGAACTTTGGAAGGAAACCCTATTTTGTTTCCCTGCTAGACAATCTGCACATTTCTTCTGATGTATCTGATTTAGACCACATAGCTTATTCATTTTTACAGGCTGAGTCATTCCTTTCTCACCAATGTGGCCTAGTCTTTTATGCCACAAATCAACTGTATTATCATTCTCCACTATATTGACAACATTATGGGAGAGCTTTGCCTGCATCATATACAGTCTTGATTGCTTCTAAGCTCTAGCTACTACTAAGGAGCCCTTAGTAAGCTTCTATTTTCCGTTTCCAAAAGTATTTCGGAAACCTTCATCATCTAGCCTGTTAAAATCAAGTTCAGACGCATATCAGGAATGTACCTGACATCTTTCAGCAACAGTCTTGAACCATTTGCTGTTTCTAAAGAAACATCTCCTTTGCCAACAACATTTGTCATATTTCCATTTTCCATCTTAACAACGCCATAATTCCCAGGTGTGTATGATGAGAAAGATTGTCTGTGAGATGTAACGTGCATAGTAGCTCCACTTTTGATTATCCAACTTGTTTCTTGCGACACCAGGCTGATTATCTCTGTATCAGTAACAAGGTTAAATACATCAACAATGTTACCTTGTTCATCATCACTGCTTTCTTCTTTCTTCACATCTTTGTCTTTTTCCTTCTTTAACTTTCGACAAAATTTCATGATGTGGCCTTTCTTCTTGCAGTAATGGCATTTTACATTTGCATATCTGTTTGACTTTCCTCTACTCTTGTCTTTGGACTTTGGATCTCTGGATTGACTCATTCCTCTATTTTCTGTAAGCAGAACATCTGAATGTGATGAAAAGGCTGCATGCTGTGATTTACATCTCATCTCTTCATTTAGTATACTGCTTTTAACAGACTCCATATTTAATATACCATTTGATGTAGTATTTGTCAAAAACACCTTCAAAGTCTCCCAAGACTCTGGTAATGAAGCTAGCATCATGAGAGCAATCACCTCGTCGTCAAACTTTATGCCCATCTTTGATAACTGATCAACCATCCTTTCCATATTGTTTAAATGATCAGCTACAGAAGTACCCTCCTGGTATTTTACCTACATCAATTTTGTTAGATAAAATAATTTGTTGTTGTCTGTCTTTGAAGCATACAACTGCTCCAGCTTATTCCACAGCATTCTTGCATGAGTCTCGTTACAAATGTGATTATACACATTATCATTGACAAACTGTCGAATATAACCACAAGCTCATTCATGCTCAAACTCCCAATTTTCGTTGGAAATCTCCTCCGGTTTACTTGTTGAAAATACTGGCAAATGCATCTTTGTGATCATCAAGAGGTCCTTCATCTTGGTTTGCCATTTACGGTAGTTAGTACCGTTTAGATTGATCATTTTGCTCGTCTTCACCTCCATTTCCCAAATTAAGCCAAATTTGAGAAAACCGATCTCAAAAATGGAACCAGGACGTCAAAATTTGGTAGAAAGATATTTCTAAATTTTCACCACAGGACCAGAATAATGTCGTCGGACCCCACTGGAATAGTGTTGCGGGACCCGATAAATAGTAACTTGTGAATAGTGCTCACCGGAATAGTGTCATCGGACCCCACTGGAATAATGCTGCGGGACCTGTAAAAAGTAACTTGTGAATAGTACTGCAAACAGTGCCGCAGGACCCCGTTCCTATTGCTACACAGTGTCGTCACCTTGTAAATTCATTAAAACAACTTTGGAGTACTATTCATCACTTTTTCCGTTTTACGTCAACTTTTCGAACGGATCATGCCAAAAAATTTGTTGTAATTTTATCTTTCCAATGACATGCTTCTTTTCAAAAAATACCTTCAATGAAAACACAGCTCTGATATCATTTCTTGGGCGCAGCGAGTGTATTTTTGAAAAAGAAAAAGAAAAAGAGCAAAATGGACACAAAATATTTATTGTGGTTCACCCTTAACTTTGGGCTACGTCTACGGACAAAAACTTAGAATAATTCTTCCACTATTACAAATAGTAGGTATACAAAGATAAAACTAAAATAGTGGCTCACAAGGTATTTCCCAACCTAAAAATACTAATCTCACTATTTTGTCACTCACCAATCCTTTAGGAATATTTTTCCTAGCTTCAGAACATTTGGTTTGCTCTGATTTTCCTTCTGTATTCTATGATTTTGTTTGAATCAGGAAGTACCTTATATAAGCACTCCATCACGTAAGACAGCTGCCTTGTAGCTATCTTTTTGCTTATTTTCAACAATTACGATCGGTGCCGCAATGTTGGAATGATGGAGTCCCTCCATTTGAGAGGGACCCATCTCCAACAAAAATAACTTCATGTCATCACAAAAGAATTTACGTACACATATTGGAATTGCTATATTTACTACATAAAGTAGTTTGGAAAGATTTAACGTGATATGTTTATTTACATTACCTTATTCATTCATATTTTATGATAAATTAATATCATTTATTTATTTATTTTATACTAATTTTTATCTCATTTAATAAATTTGATATAAACTTTCTAGTTATAATATAATTAAGCCCAAGTTCAAAATTAACGTTAGGAGCAAGTGTAGCATAACTTTAAATCACAAACTATAAATAAGGCACTTTTTTTTTTTATAGAAAGAATGAGTAAAAGATGAGAAAAATTAAGTTACTTGACAAGACAGATATTGATCACATCATACAAGCATGTAAATTGTTCCTTATTTCAATTCAATATTCAATATGAAATTATTAAATCTCAAATTAATTTGTTAGTTAATACTTAATATTTTTTTTTGTTTGAGTTAAATTCAAATGATCTTTAAAGTTTAAAACAGTTTGTGAATTGACAAACTATAAAATGTCTTTAAATTAAAAAAATTATCAACAACTCTTTGTAAGATTGTGATTTTTTAATACTTCCTACTATCAACGTCATTAAGAACTCTAATTTCCAACACAAAAATAACATCATATTGAGCATCTAATGATATATAGTTTCATGCGGCGTCGTTTTCACTATAAAGAAGAGAAATGTCGGGGATTAATAGTTATTAAAGATGATATATCTATTGAAATACAGTCACGAAAAAAAGCTTAGGTTCATCAATTTAATCACTAGAGAGAGACAACTTTAGTGATGAGCATATTGTTATCCCTCTTCTTAAATCACTGAAGAATTTCACTTTTTGATTGTTTTAATGGAATAAGATTTTTGTATCCTTATTTTTAATATCGAGTATGTATCCATTTTTTTTGATTATTTTGTATCATTACAATTTTAGATCCCCATTTATGTTATTTTTTATGGGTATGTATGACTTTATCGAACCCCATCCACTCTTTTCTTTACATAGTCCATGTAACTAGTTTTTAGTTTTTGGTAATGTTTGACTTCAGAGACAATTTTGTTTATACGTACGTGCATTAAATAAAAGCAAAACTTATTTTCATTAATTTAATACATAATGTCACAAAAATATTATAATTTAAGTACATTATTTAATACATAATGTCATAAAGGTTCTACTCCTCTCGTCCTTATTTCTTGCATATATAACTACCAATTGCAACACCAAACATAATCCAAGCTAATTCCTATACCCAAATAAATTTACAATCTCCCTTTAGTTTATTACAAGCGACGTTCTACTCTCTTAAGCCATTTATAATATCTACACTTCTTGGAGTAAATTTTTCATCAAACTACTCAAATAAATAGCAACATTACTTTCTTTATGCTGGCAAGGAACATGTACAAAGGTATATGTGCGACTCATTCAAATGAGTTGCTTCCCTCTCGAATGATGAAGCTTATCCCTCATCTTCTTACTGGTTGAACAAGTTTCTTTCTAATCATAACTAAACCTTCTATTTTTTTCCTCTTACTCTATGGAATCAAAGACTTAGTATATCTAGTTTCAACTATATAAAAAATTTTAATTTTTCAAAAAAAAGTTAGTATATCTGTTTTGCCCAAAATGGGACCATCCATTTTAGCTTAAATCGCTAACATCTACCAAATGGTTGATTATCAACTACAAATTGGTTAAAATTGAAACCAATTAGGTTGAAAGCTATAGTGCCTCTATTTAGCTAGGTCTAACATTTTGTGAAATTCGTTTATAATTTTTTTTTGATGAACTAAGCAACCGCAAGGTGGCCGATTGAAGGTTATAACAACCCCATTATACATATAATAAACAAGATAAGTACTCTTTTTTTTCAAATAATTATCTATACATAAACATAAATCGTCAATTACGGTGGAGGGAAACTGATTTTACAAGAAACCTCCCAGCAACAAAACCATCCACCATCAAACCATCGAACAACGCTAGACTAAAATCTAAAGCAGCATTAAGGAGAAAACCAGCTAACACAGCAATAGACCAAAAAAGTAAAAACTAGCTAAACACGCAGGTAAGGAATTCCCAAATAATCCGTATGGACAATGCCTTTTAAAAGTCGAGGGCATCTTTGGATGTTCTCATAAACTTTCGTCTTCCCCCTTTCTCTTTGGCGAGCTAAAAAGTCTGTAGCAAAATTTGCTTCCCTAAACTTGAGTTGTACCATATAATTCATTCCCCTCAATTGCTCCCATAACTCATCCCAAAAATCCCATAGCAACCACATTGTACACTTTTTAGTGTGAATCCAACAGACGTGGACGACCGGGAGGATAGAGTCTTCCTGTACATACAGGAGGATCTATTACCCACCATGAACATACAGAGATACTTGTGTTCACTCAAGGTTACAGGCACTAAGTTTTACTAATTATAACCTTGGTAATTATTGCAAACACACGAGTCGTTCACGTAGGCCTAAGGTGTCGATCCTACTAGGAAGGGGCTTAGTCCTAAAATCTAAGGCAGCTAAGTTCGCAATACCTAATTAAATAACTAATGTGGAAAATAACTCAATTGATGATCAAATTTGAGAAATTAAAGTGCTACAAGAATAAACAAATAGCAAGCCATATAAATAATTCAAAAACCAAACTAGAAATAACTAAGTGAGAGAAAGGGGAATTCAATTCGAAATTAAGGAAAATATACCAATTATGCAAATTCCGACTTAACGGGCCTAGATGGTCATAGGGTGAAATCCTCTCTCTTGAGTTATAATTCTTAATCTTAATTGATAAACCCTAATTCAAATTATGAAAATTACAATCTCTTGATCTGTAATTGATTCAAAACCTAAATTAGTTCTGAATTTATCTACCAACCTACCAGGAGTCTATGCTTGATCTTGGTACATGACTCTATCGATTTGATTCAACTCTCTACCTATTGATTTACTTAACTCTTGTTAGCTTAAATCAATATTTTCACTGGCTTACCCTCTTAGTTTATCGCTAAGTTATTAAGAATCGGAATTGAATCACAATTAAATAAATTTCATTAATCTCAAGAACTGAAAATACCCGAAGGTGAGTTTAGACAAAAGATCAACACTCAACAATAGTCATCCCAATAAATATTCAAATCTCACACAATAATGCAATCAAAATAACAATAGAGAATACTATTGGAATGGATCGCAGAGATCGCAACTGCAGGAATTGCCTACTCCGAGAAGTACTTCATGTCAAACTTATCTCCGTGCCTCTCTTCCTTTGTCTCCTTCCTCAATCACTTGATCTCTCTCTAGGTCACTCTCAAATTTTTTAGCAAAAACTCCCTGTTTGATTGACTCTCTTTCCTCCTTCATCCCTCTGGCGGCTGCTAGATATTTTTCTATTTATTCTATAGCAACTCTAGGTCAAACTCGAGGTCGAAATGGTCCAAAAAATAACCCAAAAATAGAGTTTTCGTGTCAGCCTAACACAAGGCACGATCGTGGTCGGCACTTTACCTTATCTGTCACGAGCGTGGCTTAAAGTGCAGGATTGTGACTTGTCTTAACGCTTTCTATCACAATCATGGCCCAATGTGCACGATTGTGGCCTAGCTACTTCTTGCTCTTCTTTCTCTATCACGATCGTGGCCTATGTGCATGATCATGACCTGGCTGCTTCTTGCTCTTCCTTCTCTGTCACGATCATGGCCTATGTCCTTTAGCCTAAACTCTTTAAATCTTTACCACTCTTCTCTGTTTGCCCTACAACACTAGTACATGCATCAAGTTACGCAAAAAATATACAATTTAAGCTCAAGAATTCCAACTAACCCATAAAAACACTTCATTACACAAAATAACCTAATTAAAACCCTAAACGCATGCTCAACACTCAATTTAACACTAAATACATAACAAATTAAACTCTAAAATATCATATAAAACACAACGATCAACATCCTCATACTTAAATATTTACTTGTCCTCAAGCAAACAAAACAACAACACATAACATAACATAACAAACACACAATGCAATAATGTGACAATGACTCTAATCTTCATGAAATAAATTTAACCTTGGACACAACTATTCGAATTATAGCAAATCATTATCAAGAAAAATAGGTTGTTGGGGGCTTTAAGCTAAATATACAACTAAATCAAGACCTAGATGTCAACTTAATTACCCTTTTCAATTGTAAACACACATTAATAATTTTTTGATCCTTTAGATTTTGTAACTATTCTTAAGCATAATTCCATGAAGATTCAAGCTTATTACAACACTTTTATTTTTATTTTTATTTTTGTTATCTTAGGACTTAGCCTTTTACTCGTATGCAAACATTTATGATGAATGTCGAACCGGCTACTCGACTAAGTTATTTATTAACAGTTTGGTTGAAATGTCATTATAGTGTTTTTACGTGAAGGCACACATTTGTGATGTGTGTAGATCCGGTTACTTAGCTACATCACGTTTTCAACTGGCTACTAGCTCTATTCATAACCCGAAGGCTAGCAAAATAGTGATTTATTAAACACATTTTTTTCAGTTTATTACCTACTTTGTTGTTTTGCGCTTTTCGTTTCCATGAAAAATACTAGTCAAGCTACTTAAGCTAAAAGGCCTCAAATTATAAATGAATGTGATAATCTAGAGGGTGCTAAATTTACACTAAGTCCTAATTAGGCTGTATATTTATCCAAAGGCCCCCAATTTCGCAGGTTAATGATCATTCACAACCTAATAGGTTATGTCCAAAATTAAAAATGTTTTACTCAATCTAAGCCATTGACACATTTCACACGATGCAACCTAATACTATCATACGATATGCAAAATCACATACAATAGAAAAACACAGAATTCCTCTCCATACTTGAATGACCATTGTCCTCAATGTATGAAGGAAACACACAAAAAACATAACAGATAACAAAATGTGAAGACAAGAATTGAAGGAACAACGAATAGATAAAAGGAACAACTAATCAAAAAGAAAAATACAAATAATGTAACAATAAAATTAAAGGCAAATTGGGTTAGACTTGGATCCTATGGTGACGGAGGTGATGATGGTGTAGGAGGTGGTAATTGAATCCCTTAAGCTTCTGCATCAATCAATAATGTTTTATTGAGATTAAAACTAACTATCAATAAAAACTGCAACAAATTCTAATCATTTGCTAGTTTATCGTCCTTAGCTCGACCTTTCATTTAGGAAGGAATTTTAATTAGCCGGAGACAAGGAGATCACTTCCTTCTCATTAGGAAGTGCTCCCCCAAAATATAGCTTACAATGATGCCCATTGACCTTAAAAGTCTTCTTATTGGCATTTTTCAATTTGAGAGCTCCATGATCGAAAACTTGAATGGCTGTGAATGGTCCACTGAATCTAGACTTTAACTTTCTTGGAAATAGCCTCAACTGGGAATTATATAGTAAAACAGTGTCTCCTTCTTTGAATTTCTTTTTCTTGAGACAAGAATCATGCCATTTCTGAACCGTTTCCTTGTAGAGTTTGACATTCTCATAAGCATTAAAGCGAAACTCTTCAAGCTTGTCTAGTTGTAGAAGTCTTTTTTTGACGACTTGCTTCCAGTCGAAATTTAATGCTTTAATTGCCCAGTATGCTCTATGTTCTAATTCTACCGGTAGATGACAAGCTTTCCCGTACACAAGTCTATATGGAGTTGTTCCAATGGGTGTTTTAAAAGCTTTCTGATAGGCCCATAAGGCATCATCTAACCTTGCTGCGCAATCCTTTCGAGAGTTATTCACTATCTTTTCCAGAATTCGTTTCAGCTCTCAGTTTACAACTTTCACTTGGCTGCTAGTTTGGGGATGGTAAGGTGTAGCCACTCGATGGTCTACTCAATATCTTTTGAAGAGGGCATCAAAAGATCTATTGCAAAAATGTGCACCTCCATCACTTATTATCGCACGTGGTGCTCCAAATCGATTAAATAGCCGTTTAATGAAATTTTGTACCACCTTCCAATCATTGCTCAGAGATGTTATTGCTTCGGCCCATCGTGAGACATAATCGACCCCCACCAGCATGTACATGCTCCCTATTAAAGGTGGAAATGGACCTATAAAGTCAATGCCCTAGAAATCGAAGACCTCTACTTCTTAAATATTGGATAACGACATCTCATCCCTCTTAGATAGGTCACCTATTCTTTGGCATCTATCACTTTGTGCCATATAAGTTTGTGCATCCTTAAATAGCTGTGGCCAGTAAAATCCACTTTTAAGAATCCAAGTTGTTGTTTTGTTGGCTCCATAGTGCCCAACATATTGACCCCTTATGACATTGCTTGAGGATGTCTAACATCTCCTCTTCCGGGGCATAACGTCATATTAACCCATCTGCACAAGCTCTATATAGAGTTGGTTTGTCCCATATATAACAGTTACAATCGTGCAAGACCTTCTTCCATTGTTGATACGAGAGATAAGAGGGCAATATACCATTGGCAATATAATTGGAAATAACTGCAAACCACGGTATGGTCAATCTGTTGAGTAATATTAGAGTTTTGTCAAGGAAATTCTTGTTAATTTCGTTATTTGGCTTGCATTCCCCTCCCTCAAGTCTGGATAAGTGTTCAGTTATTATATTTTCGACTTCCTTTATATCTCACTTCTAAATCAAATTCATTCAAGAATAGCACTCATCAAATTAACCTGGGTTTTGCATCTTTCTTGTTGAAAAGGTATTTCAATGCCGCATGGTCGGTGAATACAATTACCTTTAATCCCAAAAGGTATTGTCGAAACTTATCACACACATACACCACTACGAGTAATTCCTTTTCTATAGTGGTGTAATTCAGCAGGGGTTTTGCAAGAGTCTTACTAGTACAGTAGATTGCATGCAACTTGTTGTCTTTCTGTTGACCTAAAATATAACCTATGGCCTGATCAATTACATCACACATCACTTCAAATGGCAACGTCTAATCTGGTAGTGATAAAATTAGTACTGAAATTAATGCCTCCTTCAAAGTATTGAATGCAAACATACACTTATCATCAAACATAAAGGGTAAACGAGCCGTTTTAGTAAGATTTGTAATATGAATACCTTTACGCTTTGCAGAGATATAAGGTCCCATTCTCGGATTCCATTTTCTAGTACCATGACCAAAATGAACTCCTGCTTCGAGCATCTCTTCCAAATTAATGTTCCAATATCTTCTTATCATTTCCATTTCTTCTCACACTTCCTCTCTCTTTTGTTTTTCTCCTTGACTAAAAGATTTGTTGGAGGTATTACAATTTGTGAAAAGTCCTGGACGAAGAAATGGTAGAACCTCGCATGACCTAAAAATCCTCGCGCACCTTTTACATTACATGGTGGTGAAAGCTTCTCTATCACCTCTGTTTTTGCTCTGTCAACTTTGAACCCTTGATGTAAGATTTTGTGGCCTAGCACTATCCCTTCTTATACCATAAAATGGTGTTTCTCCTAATTCAGCACCAAATGTGATTCCTCACACCTTTGAAGAACTCTATCCAAGTTCATTAAACACATGTCAAAAGAGTCTCTAAATACTGAAAAATCATCCATGATTACCTCCATTATATCTTTCTATCGTGTCCTCGAAAATTGACATCATGCATCTTTGAAATGCCGCTGTAGCATTGCAGAGTCCAAAGGGCATCCTTCTATATGCAAACATACTATAAGGGCAAGTGAAAGTGATTTTCTCCTGATCGTCTGGGTAGATGAAAATCTGATTGTAGCCTGAGTGTCCATCTAAGAAACAATAAAATGAATAGCCAGTTACCCTTTCTATCATCTGGTCTATGAATGGGAAAGGGAAGTTGTAACACCCCACTTCCATCCGACATATGTCCATATGCCCTTCGGATGCACGTACATATGCTCGACAGAAATAGCATGCTAACTATTTCACTTTCACTATATCGCATGATATTATAATTAAAATCATAAACAACATAATGTCTAAAATCCAAATTTCCTCATTTTATTTCACAAACCATAATTTACAATGTAGCATTATATCCATCATCCAGGTTTACACAATATCAACCTATTAGATTCTACAGCTCTGTCTACAAAGTATGCTACATACATGTAGATTAAACAAAAATTAAAACTAGTCCTTCAGTCCTAGTTGACCGACCTTTGAGCTATAATCTTCTATCCAAAAGTTGTACAGGATTTCTTCTAAGTAGTCTTAGAAGCTAAGTTGTTAATCTCTCGAACCTGAAAAAGTCAACATTACAATTTGGTTGAGTTTTACAAACTCAGTTGAGTAACCATCTTCAATGGTTCACTCTTATCATCATTTTATTGTGATCATGCAGAACATATTCATCGATAAGCATTCATAACTTTCATACTATAAAAGTTCTCAAAACATTGCAATTGCTCAATTTATTTATTTCATATATGTATGCAATATTTATGAGACTCAATTTCATTTATTACGTTGTTGTGACTGAGTGTCTTTTTCACTGTCTTGTATCCACTGTGGATACCGGGCTCTATCATACAAATTGAGCCATAGGCTCTTACTACTGATGTATGAGTTTTAAGTTCTTTTTCGTTAGCGACACTGGGCACAACTGCTTTTATATTTCATGCATTCATAGAATAAATGTATTTCACATTTTCAATCATCATATTCAGTATATTGCATTCGCGTTCACATTTCTCATTCACAATAATCTTCGGACTTGGTCAGACATTCAACATATAAGTTGAGAATACATAGTCAATCATATTCATATTCAAGTAGCACTTCCAATATAGTCCCGACTATAGAACTCCTCGGACAATCAATTGTCCGGAATCGGCACAATCACATTCACATACAAATAATGTAGCATCAATTATCCCAAAATCAATTAATCACAATTAAACCAAAATATGACAATTTTGCCCCTATAAACACTAATGAAATGTAAGGCACAATAATTCAAATAATAATCAAATAATGAAATAAAGACCAATTATGGTGACAAAAACTCATCCAAATGATATGAAAAAATATATAAATAAATGAGTTTGTCAATGTCATTTTTCTTAATAGAATGAATTTCTTCCTACATAGCTTGCACCCATTTCCTGTCTTTAACATCCTCTTCAAAACTCAAAGATTATCATGCACAAATAGACAGAAAAGATTCTCACTTTTTATTCTTTCGGTAACATCGTAGAGATCTCTTATGCTTTAAAATATTTGAGGTTGTTTGCTTGAGCTTGTTAAGTAAGAAGTTGGTGTGGAAGGATTTGAACTCTCGCCTTCAGTTTCTTGGTCCTCATTCTCGTCTTCCCCTAAATATGGAAGAAAACTATATGTTTTTTCTTCTTAAACACTCTAATCCTATTAGACATCTTCCTTAAACTCCAAATCTTTACTAATCACAACTTTCTTATAAACAGGATCAAAATATTTATACCCTTTAGAGTTCTCGGTATAGCTAATAAGCACTATCTTCTTACTCCTATCATCAAGTTTTTTCCTTTCTTATTCAGATACATGAATATAGCCAATAGATCAAAAAACTTTTAAATACCTTATATTTAGCTTCTATACATTCCATGCTTCTTGAGGGGTTATTGTCTCTAAAATCCTTGTAGGTGAATGATTCAAGAGGTAAAATGCACATGCAACCATGTCGGCCTAAAACTCTTTAGGCTTATTCTTACTTTTTAGATCCTCCTTGCCATGTTAAGAATCTTCCTACTCTTTATCTCTACAACCCTATTTTATTGTGGTGCTCTTAGGACTGTAATGGGACGTTGAATGCTATTTTCCTCACAAAGACATTAAATTCATTAGAAGTGAACTCTCCACCTTTGTTAGTTCTTAGAGCTTTAATTTTGTATCCACTTTTCTTTTGAAGAAGAAGCATTAATATTTTAAATGTCTAGAAAACTTCACTTTTATTCTTAAAAAAAGAAACCCATATCTTCCTCATGTAATCGTCAATGAAGAGCATAAAATATGATCATTTACTGAAAGATTATGGCTTAATAGGACCACACATATCTGTATGTACACATTATAGAGGCTTCATTGCTTATGAAAGTGACTCCTTTGGAAAGCTCTTTCTTACATGTTTTCTAAGTAGACTTATAAACACTTCGCTTTTTTTTTCACATTTAATATGAACATTCAGTTCTATATCGTGGGAATTTTAACAACAAGTCTATCTTCTTGATTTTGAAGCCATAAATAATTGTTTTATCATCTTGATTTTGAAGCCATAAATAATTGTTCTCTATTTTCACTTTGTGCTCGATCTCTAAAAATTGGTTAATGCTTAAAATATATTTTTTTTGGGATGTAGTAGACATAGTGGAGAAGTTTATGATCTCCATCTTTTATAACCAAAATCATCGAGAATTTTTCATTAATCTCTACCTTTGTATAATCTTTAAAACAAAGATTCCTAATCGCTTTTGTATCCAACCCCACAAATTTGCTTATGATTCCTATCATGTGGTTGGTTACGCCATTGTCAAGATAACATGTGACATATTTTTCTAAGAACTATCCTTTTGAGAAAACAAAATAGTATTACCTTCCACCTCCTTATGCTCGATAAAGTTGATCTCCTCATTACAACTCTTAGATTGACATTCCTAAGAATAGCGACCATTCTTCCCACATGCATAACGCTCTACTTAGCTTTTATCCTTTCTGCAATTATTATTTATGTCTCTTCCATGAACTTTTTCCATGAACTTTTTAAGAAATCTCATTTCCACCTTCAGGAAATGAATTTCGCTTGCCTTTTCCTTGACTACAACTATGGCCTCGGTCACAACCTTAGCCTCAACCACGACCTCTACCTCTTCCCCTTTTATTATTTCCCTTATGATTAAAGGAAAATTTTGCTTGCAAAACTTGTGCCATGGTTCTTGTTAGGTCCTCTTCATTCTTTCTTGATGAGCTAACAATGATCCATTTAACTCATCAATGGTCATGGACTCTATGTCCTTCAATTCTTTAATTGTCACTACTAAATGATTGAATTTTACATTGAGAAAGCTGAAAATCTTCTCTCCTACTCTTCATCTTCCATCTTTTCATCGAGCCGCATCATTTGATTCATCATCACCAATACTCAAGTAAAATAATCTACTATGGACTAATTCTCCTTCATGAAAATCTACTCAAACTCAGCCCTTAAAGTTTGGAGTAGCACCTTCTTCACTTTATCAACTCCAACCATGAAAGTTTTTAGAATTTCTTATACACCATTGACTCTTATTGCATTAACCACCATTGAAGACAAGATGTCACAATTAATTAATTGAAAAACTCTCATTACATTGGTCATTGTTTGGCTAATAAAAGTCGAATAAAACAGAATCAGATTCTATTTTTTATTCTTTCTCGCCTTAATGTTTTCAAGTACTAGTCGATTATATCGTACTGATACAAGAATCAGTAATACTTTATTTGAAGGTGCATATATCACTTATTAGCTTATTCTCGAGAACAAAGTGTTAACAAGAGTGAATGCACCAAGATTTGTGGTTATGTGAACAAGTGTTTAGGATTTCTTTAGTAGATTCACCAAAAATTGGATACGGTGACATATGAACTCAAACATGAAAGTCTACCATATCCTGAGATCAACAATTGGGCCTAGTGCACATTCCAGGGGATGGTGAGTGTACAATAGGATGAGTCCATTGACTCGAGTGATGATGCCAAATAACAAATGCGCCTGTTGAAAACTACAAGCTTTTGAAAAATTGTGGCAGATTAGCATATGGATCCATAACTTTTGTTTAGGCTCGTAACTGAGGAAACAAAAGGTGAAGATGGTTGGCTAAAGAGATTAGCAGAATCACGAATGTCTATTGGCCTGTAAAGTGCAGTGCTATCATGTAAAATGTTTATGGGATTATGAGGCCAAATATAGATATAGATCTTGATTCCTATACGTATAGGAGGGTTCTGCTCAAATTGTTAAAAATGTAATATACAAAAAAGTCAATTATTCCCTCTATTTTGCTCTTAAAAATATATGTTTTTTTATTTGTTTCTTTTTTATCATTTTACGTTTAATTATGTAACTATTAGTTTATAAAAAATTAAAATTAATTTTAATTATAAATATGCTACTATTAATTTTTTAAAAAAATTAAAATTAAAATGATGAAAAATAAAAAGAAACACTTATTTTGGTTTCAAATTAAGTGTCACAGGTATGATACTTATTTTGATTTTTTTTGTTTTATATCATTTTAATTTTAATTTTTTTATGATTTTTAAGATAAAAAGTTTTAAGTTTAAAAATTTGTTAAAATTTTTTTAACTACTACTACTACTACTACTACTACTATTACTACTACTACTACTATTACTACTACTACTACTACTATATTCAAGAATTAGAAAATCTTATGAAGATATTCAAAAAAATACTAAGATATAATACTCATATTCTTATAATTTTTTTAAAGTTATGCCTTTATTAGTCATTTTATACATAAACAGTTAATATTGAACATCTAATTTTATCAAACATCTTTAATAAACAACTAATGTGATTCAATGGTCAGATTGACTGATATAATCCACCATTAGCTATCTGCTGATAGAATCAACTAATATGTAATGCAATCAACTGATTGTCAAACATGATCCATGTCAATTTTATGTTCATGTTAGAAGTGAATCAACTTCAAGAATTAGAAAATTGTTAATAATTAATAATAAAGTCACCCTTAGCAACTCCTAGAGGCTAAATTAGTTGTTGCAGATGAAGATAAAATGAGATGAGTGACATTAAACATTTTTTCTTATCTTTCGAAGCACAAGTTATTGTTGTTGAAATTTGTCCAATATTCTTTCTTCACAAGTAGTACTTCCTTACGACGTGTGTTTTTCTTCACACTCATCAATAAGCAATCATCTCTTTCATTAAACATTGTCATGATATTATTTGTTTTACTTGTCTCTTATTTCTTGCTGGGGGAACCAATTCACATAAGCAACTCATAACTAAGACTGCAATTATATTAAAAATATCTTTTGATTTTTGAGCAAAAGAATAGATGACAAAATAATTTCTTAATGCAAAGATGTAAAGGGACTAGGGAAATACAAATTGAAACTTTGAACTATGTATATGAAGAAAAAGTTGTTAAAAAACTTGTATGGATCAAATAATAACATTTAAACAAACCTGACTCCATATTGTTTGATGTTCTTAATTAACTTTATTCCCTTCCTTTCGTTGCTTGTATTTTCGATGGTCAGAAAAGAAACTATAATGTTTCAGTTTGTTGTCATCTTCCTGAAACTATTTCTGTAACATTTAAAGGGAGAGGGAAAGGGCTGAAGATTACGCCCATTTGATCTTTTAGTCTATAAACCCCTTAACCATCATACTGAGTTTCTTAATTAGAATCAATCTATTATATATGACATGGGCCACCTTAATAAATCTAACAATCTCCCATTTGGCCCATGTTACGACCTGGTAATTCAATAATAAAATTTTAAATGCACACAATACATTGAATCGATCAAGTCATCCTTAAGTGAATTAAGATGATTGGATCATGGCGGTAACAAGTTATACAAGATGATTCCTTCCATGTATCACAGAATCAACTCAACTAATAAAACTTTAAGTGGGTAATTCTGTAATTTGTTATCTCACAAAAACAATGATTGCATACAACATAATATAGATAACAAGTCAATGAGCAAAAGCAAATGTGACTGTAATTAAATTTATAAGTGTCATGACAATTCGAGCAAGATAATTATATGTATATATACATGTTAGAACTCTATGCTAACAATGACTTATCTATAATATCCATTCGTTCAACATGGCCAATAAATGCTTTGGGCGGTAAGCCTTTAGTTAATGGATCCGCTATCATTAGAGTTGTACCAATATGCTCAATTGACACTTTATATTTTTGCATTTCTTTTTTCACAGACAAGTACTTCAAATCCATGTGTTTCGCACCTTTGGAATATTTGTCATTCTTAGATAAGAAAACAGCTGCGGAATTATCACAATAAATTTTAAAGGGTCTAACAATATTGTCGACAAGACTAAGACCTAAGATAAAGTTCTGCAACCACAATCCATGAACCATGGCTTCAAAGCACGTCACAAATTTAACCTTCATAGTAGAAGTAGCAATGACAGACTACTTTATACTTTTCCACAAAATTGCTCCCCCAGTTAATAGGAACATATAATCAAATGTAGATTTCTTTGAGTCTACACAACCAACATAGTCTTAATAAGAGAAAATTCAATATGTGCATTGAAATTCTAAAACATGACGACTCTGTTCAGGCATCGAAAGTGTGAAACTGTATGGACCAAGGGAACAAGGAAGAAACACACTCCAAGAAATGTAAAGAAAGTTTGTGCCTTTCCCTAACAAAATGGAGTATGAATTAGAGAGACATAGAAATGGTATC
This sequence comes from Erythroxylum suave, assembly GCA_027563595.1. Lineage (NCBI taxonomy): Eukaryota > Viridiplantae > Streptophyta > Magnoliopsida > Malpighiales > Erythroxylaceae > Erythroxylum > Erythroxylum suave. Next base: position 47,055,114 of record JAOSBN010000179.1, read on the forward strand.
TGCTGTCATCAGTTCACAGCCCACAAGTCTCACGTCCTCACATTTAATTTCACAGCTATAAGTCCATACACAAAGAGTCGGTGGTGGCGTGTAGACGAACCCCAATCACTTTCCTTTTCCTTTTTTAGCTTCTCCCCGTTTTGGGGCAAATACCTGTCCATTCCTCGTTATCAAAGCCTCCTCTGATATACATACGTTATTGTGTCTATGTCTTTCACACATTTATCAATCTTCCTGTCCGGGAAACATACTCAAAGCTTCTTGTGTATATATATATACATATATCTGGCATGTATATATTTTTTTTTTGGTGATACGCTGACCTGTAGTCAACACTTTTAATTTACTTCTATTCTGTCTCAGGTTACCAGTCTATTTATACCTTGTTCTTTTACTTCATTCTCTCGTCTCATTTTTACCATTTGGATTGCACTGGACTTCCGATTCCATACTGCTTTCTCTTCTTCTGTTTTTTGACGTTTCCAACCAGAAAAACAAGGTTCCTTTCCATTCCTTTCTATCCTTTCGCATCTCTTATGCAACTGCTTGTGATCATTGTGTACACCAATCAAAGGTTGCATATTTCTCCGAAGCTTCTGCGCTTTCTTGTAATTGTCACTTCCTTCTTTTTATTTCTTTATTTTATAATTTGGCGTTTTTTCTTAATAACTTCATCGACATGGACATATTTCAGTTACAAGACAAGATGTTGCAATGTCCCCGGAAGTGTTTCCGAGAGATTGTTGATGGCTAATAACTACTTTGTGAATTTGTTGCAGCTGGAGCTTGCGGATATGGTTCCATGGCAATAGACTACAACAACGGATACCTTGCAGCCGCTGTTTCTTCACTGTAAAAAGATGGAGCTGGTTGTGGGGCTTGTTTTCAAGTTTGTATTCCTTTCTAATTCATTTGACAATAACGTACTGTTTTCATCGGTTAAATCCTTATTCAATGATGTTGATTAATCGTTTTGTGACAGATAAAGATGCAAAAACAGCGATCTCTGTAGCACCATAGGAACTACTGTGATTGTCACCGACCTCAATAAAAATAATCAGAATTCGTTCTTAGCAGCAGAGCCTTCAAGGCCATGGCCGAGGAAGGTAGGGCCCAAGACATTTTGAAACTAGGAATTGCCAACATGGAATATAAAAGGTCAGCACTTCTATGTGATTTTTATGCTTTGCTTGTTCTTCTCTTCTTATAGAAAAAAACACAACGGTTCAATAATAATCCTGAATTACGTACCAGTACCTTCCAGTAATGGTTTCATTGTACCAAACCATTAGAGTGGGCCACTTTGACGTATAATCGTGTACAAACATCCAGGAGTTGATTGACAAGATTTCTTCAGGTTCACAGCCTACTGAGCTCATTAATTCGCAGCAGCGTTAGCCAATATATACTGATCTAGGCGATTACAATTATTGGATTCGATACTTTCTGTTTTCTTCTTAAGCTCGATAAGGAGCTACAAAAGTTCCAGTTCAGATCTTGAGGTTTATTATGTTCGTTTAATTTATTTTTCCTATGTTGTTGCCGGAACCACAGGGTACCTTGCAAGTACAACAGGAATTTGGCAGTGAGACTAGAGGAATCAAGTCAGAAACCAAATTACTTGGCCATTAAAGTGTTGTATCAAGGTGGTCAGACAGAAATAGTAGCCATGGATGTGGCTCAGATCAAACACATTCACATTACACTTGTAATTGTTACAGACAAATGCCAGCCTTAAATTGTGCTGATTTGTTTAACGGCTACATGATTTGCGGGTTGGATCTGCAAGTTGGGGATTCATGAGCAGGAGTTACGGGGCTGTGTAGGACACAAGCAGAGTTCCAACAGGAGCATTGCAATTCAGGTTTGTGGTGACAGCAGGATATGATGGGAAGTGGATTTGGGCACAGAACGTTCTTCCTGCAGATGGGAAGCCTGGAGAGGTTTATGACACGGGAGTCTAAATCACTGATATTGCACAAGAGTGCTGTTCTTTATGTGATGAAAGGCAACGGAAATGAGTGATATTTCCTATGCAAATGTGGATAGATACAATAATAATAATTATGTAGATGTAATTTGATTCCTTAACAATAACTTGGAAGGTTGAAAATGTCAGGACACGCAGGAGTAAGTTCTGCTTCAGAGTTTCAAGTTAAAGAGATAAATTCTTGACCCACATTTTTGTTTCTTTTGCTTAAATTTTTTTAAATAAAATTCTCTTTAATTGATAATACAAGGCAACTGCATTACAATAACTCTAAAGAAGGATGTTAAGAGAATTAATAGTTGTATGATCAAAATTAATTTTTTAAAGGCATTCGATACACTCAGCTGGAGATCCATTCAAATATGCCTAAAAGTTATGGACTTTCCAAACACTTTTGTGTAGTGGATCATGAAGTGCAACTCATCAGCCTCTTTTAGTATATTAATTAATGGCCTTCCTTCTAGACAATTTCGAAATACTAAAGGGATCAAGCAGTGGGATCCTCTATCCCTTACCTTTTCATTATTGGAATGGAAGGGATGTTTAGATTATTTAACAACATTCTTGCTTCAAATGGAAACTTCATTATCAATGTGAAGCCAATTGACTTACACACTTACTCTTTGCAAATGACCTCGTTCTTTTATGTGGGCTGGTCAATTTTTTGTCAACCTAATGATGCAACTTTTGGGACTATTTTTGAAATAAACTGGCCTAAGGATAAACTTTGAGAAGAGCAGTCTTCCTTTCTTCAGATGTGAGAAATTCAAAGGCTCAACCTTCTCTAATCTTCACATTTGAGAAATTCAGAGGCTATTAGCAGACTAACTGGTATGAGACTACACCCTCCATTCTTCGAATATCTTGGGGTGCTAATCACGTTTTCTAAACCTAAATACTCTGATTGTATCTCTCTACTAGAAGAGATCAAAGGTAAGGCCAATGTTTGGCACAACTGGTATCTTTCTTATGTAGCCAGGGCTACCTTAATTATATCAGTTCTCAACAGACTGCATCTGCGTTGGTCTGCTCACATTAGTTTGACTAAGAAGATAATAAAGGAGATAGACAAAATATTAAAAGCATTTTTATGGTCAGGTTTTATTGAATAAGCCAAGGAAGCCAAGGTTAAGGGGAGCAGGATCACCAAACCAAAGAAAGCAAGGAGGATTGGGCATAATTTCTGTCTCTACTGTGTAGAAAGTTTTACTGAGTAAGAGGATTGGGTACCTGTTTACTGGTCGGAGTACTTTATGGATAAAATGGGTGCATGATATACACTTACCACCATAACTTCTGGCAACTTAATCCCTTTAGTCACCATTCTTGGGTATTCAAACAATTGGTGAATATTCGAAGTCTCATCTATCCCTACATTACGCATAACATAAGGAATGGGGATAAACTTCCTTTTGGCATGATAATTGATCTATAGCTACTCCTCTTATTCAGAGAATTGAGCTCTTACATCTGCGAAACAGGTTTCCTACCTCCATCAGATTTTCGGCCTAATTTCAAATGGGAAATGGAATGGTAGTTTTCGAGGTTTCTCTACTTTGTAAGATCTGTTACCAAACCTCAGTAATTGTCGTAGAGATGATCTCATAATGTGGACACCTAACCCTTTAGGGACTGTTCACTAATGTCTCCTTTCGTGCCATCTTAATGGGTCCCACAACAGACGTAGCTTCGTCCAAAATTCTAAGAAAAAATCCTATAAATCTAAAAAGCTTCTATAATAACGAGGTTGGTGATTAAAAACAGGTTAAAGACAAAAAACTGATGGTATGGAGCATAAGATACAATCTGTGAACTACGCGAGAGTTTGCAGAAAGATCGCAATCATTTATTCTTTTCTTGCTGCAACTCTTAAAGTAGTTTAGGGCATAATACAACACATGCTGAATTTAAAGAATCCTACATATGAATGAGATCCAACGCTTAATGGGATCATCTTTTGTCCAGCTCTAGGCAACTAATCATAATGCTTATTAAAGCTGCATTTGTGACCACCATTTACTCTGTTTGGAAAAAACAGAACACCCAATTATAGAAGGGTGTTAGAGAAGATATAAATACCAACTTGTGGATAAAATTATTAATTGGCTTAAAGCGGTTATCATCACTAAGAACTTGGGAGCATCACCTCAATTTTAATATCAAATATACATGGCATCTTTAAATAGATTTTTCAACTAAGGATCTGTTCATGTTTCCTATTTTGCTAACCCTTTGTTGAGTTGTTTTAATAGTTAGCTCATTATCTAACTCCCAGTTATCATTAAAATGGTGTGATAGATTCCACTATGGTTATTATAGTTTCATTCAGTTTCCAAAAAAAAGTTGTAAAAAGCCAGCAAATTCATGGGAAGGACAATGAAGCGAGGATTAGAGGTTCTTCAAATTGATTATAATAAATTTCTGCACTATTATTCAAATGAAGATGGGATGTTAATGGTTGAGGAGATGGAGAAGAAATTGAGGAAGACAGGACTGGTAGATTTGGCTGATATATTTGCTCGTTATAGAGAGAACATGACAACTAGAGCAAGTAGGATAAATAGGGCAGTTGAATCGTTAAAGGTTTAAATCTTGAGAGGAACCTCCTTTGAATTGTTTAACTTCAGGATCCATTGGTCTAAGGGAGCTGCAAGTTGTCGTGGCTTTGTAGTGAAAGTGAACTTGATTATTTCTTATATCTGTTGGGAAAAAATCAACAAATTATATCTCATAGGTAAAGTAAGCAAGGAAATAATACACATAAATTTAACATGGTTTATCCTTTAATTTGGGTTATATCCATGGACCAAACTCTAAATAAATCTTCCACTAATAAAAATAGTATGTATAACACGCTAAAATAGTGACACTCACACACAAGGTACTTCCCAAATTTACTATCTTCAAGATAAAATCCTCATCATTTTGTCACTTAACCTTTTAGGAAAACTTTCTAAAAATACCCAAAAAATCACTCTCATAATCACCACATATCATGTATAATGCATATATCAGGAAAGAGGGAGGCAGGGTCTTTTTATAGATTCTCCATCATTAAGCAAGTTATGGACAACTAGCTAATGGAAGTTGTCCCCTTGCTAGCAAGTTGTCTTCCTTTTTTTTTAATAAAAACAATTCTAGAACATTTGTGGTGGTACCTAAGTAAGTAGGTGACATAGCGTTTTATAACACTACTCATAATAACTTAAACTAAAACTATAGTAATGATGAGTATAGGTCGATTTCATAGAGATTAAATCTAAGTATTTTTCCTAAATTCTATGTATATGTAAAATAGGGGGGTTAGGTTTGATGTAATTTAGAAAACAAAGCAAGATTGAATATATAAAAGCAACTCAAATTAAACAACCGAAAAGTAAGAAAATTGATATCTGGTTTGAAATCCAATTCTTTGGTTTAATCATGGCATACACACATTTTAACATACGTCATTGCATTATCATCTTCACACCTCTCTTTGAACTATTGATCAAGGATTAACATTAAGCTTCTTTAATCCTAATTTTTCCTTAGGTCATAGTTAATTAAAACAAGCTCTTTAATTAACCCTAAATATTGGACAAACTAAAATAAGCTCTCTAAGTTTAATCAGACAGCGTCGTTATGAGTGAGAAAAACAAATCAATCTAAGTAGTAATCACACACGCTTGGGTTATTTAACCTATGTTATGTTATCCCTAATGATTTAATACCAATAGTTGCCATATACGAATTCAAACACGACTATTATGAATCATATTCAAGTTCTAGCAATAGGTTTTCATTAAAAAAATATAATACAACATTAAAATCATTTTTACAAAATATCCAATCAATAAATACAAGATAATGTAAACAATCTGAAAAGAGGGAAAGAACACCATACACAAAGATGATATGCTTAAATGCGCTACTGCCTTCGACTTCACCTCTGAACTGATGTTGGGAAGTTAGCCCTCTATTTTGTCCATAAATCTCCAAAAAATAGCCATGAATTGCCTCTGTTGTCTTTTCTACTCCCGAAATCCTAAAAGCAAAGAATATTCAAGTCTAGAATGTTTCAGTCGTCAATACAAATTGTTTATAGTAAAAACTAGGTTTTTTGGGGATAGGTGGCTTAAAAGTCACAGGCGTGCCTTGTAGTGTCATGACCGTGAATGGCACAGAGGAGGTTCACGACCGTGACACACCTTTTGCATGGGAGTGACTTAGGTGTCACACCTATGTAAAATAAGTTATGGGTGTGAGATGCTAGTCATAACCATGACATTTTTAATTATGGTTGTGAGATGTTATACACCATATATACTTCATATTTTTGCATTTTCTTGTCTCCTCTTCATTCTAATCGTTTTCCTTCTTGTTCCTTGAAGAAAATTGAGTGTGAATCTCAAGAAGATGGCTCGATAAGTATGCTTTTGGCTCACTTTAGCCATTATACTTCCAAATTGTAACTAAAATCAAATATGAACTAAAGTGAGTGTCTTAAGCATTTTAAAGCATTAATCACTAAGTGTAATGGATTAAATGTGTCAACAATTAAGCACATATCAAGTTCCCCCACACTTAGGTTTTGATCATCCTCTGGAAAATCATCAAAATCAAAGTCCTAAACTAAAACATTTACTCATTTTCCATATTTCCCAATAATAGATAGTCATAAGCAAAAAGAATTAATTTCTAAAACTGCAGTAAGAACTTAATATTTCACACATCTACTCATGATCAATCAACATTCATCACCTTTAGAATTTGAGCGTTGGCAAAATATGTTTAAATATGATAAATTTATGGGTACACTTAAACACCATTCATGATGAAAACATTCCATAACTTTTCATATCATTTCATTTCTCCACCACTAATAGTCACATGCATAATCATAAATCAACAAACTTTTTAAGATTGTAATGTGAGCAAGGGTAAGGTGAGATGTATTTGGGTAATGTAGCATAAAAGATATCAAAGCTAGTGAAGCAAAAGTAACACTTAATGAAACATCATGCATATAAACTAACATTTATTCAAACTGGGTACCATCAACTATGATGAATGCAACAATTATATTTCACATTTCAAATTCAAGCTCTCAAACCATAAACCACATGAAGCATAACTAATTTGAAGGAATCACTCAAAATATTCGTTGATAACAATACATTAAAACTATAAGGAGTGATCCTTCAAAGCAACATCTACCTCATATGCCTTAAACTCAAGTCACCCGTTCCATACAACTTTAAGAGGAGAAACCAATCATAAACAACTTTTTAAAAACAAATGTATTTCCTCCTTGATACTTTTATTTACACATATTTTTTTCTTTTTCCCTCTCTTTTTGTAATAAATATTGAACGTAGCTACATCAACTTGGGAATTTCATTACTAAGATTTAAAATGGGATCCTAACAATTATAACCATCCTACAAATATGCAACCCCAATACCTATACTTTTGTACATCCACAATCATCAACAATCAATAAATGCTCCACTAGCGTTAAGGCTTGGGTAGGAAATTTGGTTTAGTTTAACACATGTAATGTGGTTAGCATAAAAAGAAAAGGCAAATAAAGCTCAAGGGGCTTATCAAAAAGAAAATCATATCAATAAGTAGGTCACTGGTTTATGTAGCTTATTAAATAAGGAATGCCTATACCATTTCCATGTTCATGCATGTGATAAAAATATGGTCTTAAATAGAAAATCAAAGTAAATTTAGGACGTACATGTCATGAAAGTTATACGTAAACAAAAGACAATGAGACTGATATGGATGTGTCAATCTATAAAGGCTCAAAATGTCATTGGTTTATATCTACTACTAGTCACTCCTCTTCTAAAGATAATGCATATTAACCAATCACAAGAGCAAAAGTAAATTCTCAAGTTGCCATGAATTCTTCTAGTTAATTCACTCTCTAATTATGACTATATAGTTTTAAAAGCAATAGAAAAAGAGAAATTGTTTGTTTGTTTGATTTTGAAAACATATACAAAAATTAAGATCCCCACCCCCGCACTTAAAACTTACATTGTCCCTAATATAACATCAAATGTAAGAAATGAAGCATTTAACAAAAGTAGCCAATGCGAGAATGTAAATAAAAAAGAAATCAACTTCCTTTGGGATGCCTCCTAAGTAGTGCCTTTGTTTACCGTTGTTGGCTCGATTCCCTGTTGCTCAATATTCATAATGATTCTAACCCTATCACTTCCACATCTTCCACTTGGAATCCTTTATAGAAAGGTTTCAATCAATGACCACTAGAATCCAATATTAACATAACTCACTTATAGTAAAAACTAGGTTTTCTGGGGATGGGTGGCATAAAAGTCACGGGCGTTACTTGGAGAGCCATGGCATTGAATGGCACAAAAGAGGCTCACAATTATGACACATCTTTGTATGGGAGTGATATGTGTTGGGCCCATACGTCAAAACTTAATTCGTGGCTACAACATGCTAAAATTTGAGGGACTTTTAAAAGAAAAAAGTAAAAAAAAAATCATAGTTGGGAGTAAAAGCAAATAATAACTCAAATAATAAAAAAAATGCACGGCATTGTACAAAAGTGCACGGGCGTGCTTTAATATGCATGGATGTGCACAGAAAGTGCACGGGTGCGCATTTTTACAATGCACGATCATGTGTTTAGGGAAAAACTAACCTTTGCACGATTGTGCAATTCCATTAATAATGGGGTTGGTCACGATCGTGCACCTCGACTTTTCCACTCAAACTTCTAACCTTCATAACTTTCAACTCTGATGTCCAAAAATTTCAAACTTTATGTTGTTAGAAAGCTAAGAGACAAAGCTACAACTTCTATAGAGAAACTTTGTCTAATTCGGAGTAAATCAATGCATTTTAATCATTTAAAAACAGAATACAATTTTTTGCCAAGAATGGTGCTACAACCTCAATCAATACCAATGGTGCTATTGTGTAAAGGCCATATCTTTTTCGTCTGAAGTCCAAAAATACAAACTTCATACCTTTAGAAACATAAGAGAATAAGCTACAACTTTCATGTAGACGACTTTGTCAAAATTTACCTATATCAATACAATTTATTCATTGAAGTCAGGACACAATTTTTGTCCCCTTATTCCTCTACTGCCTAATTGACATTCTCACAAAAACCAAAAAACCCGAATCCAACAAAAACAATTCATACATATAAGACTCCTAACATAACAGACTCCCAACACAACAATTTAAATAAGAAAAATCTATCCAAAGGCCATCAAACAACTCATAATTTTATTCCCAACCGAAATTGTCAACTTAACAAAGAAGAAAATTTTGCATATATACAAAATAGAAATTCTTCAACTCTTAATCTCATTTCTCAAACAAACAAAGTTTCATCTCTCAGATAATGCAGAGTTTATACATAACTTCAATTACATATTAAGTGTCAAAATGGTAGCATAATCAAAAAATACAACATGAATGCTTATACTTGATTTGCATGCAAAACTATTTAAGGTATTCAGACCATTAGAGTTATTTCAAAAAGACTTGCCATGGTAAGGAAGAAGGGGGAAACAAACACACTTAGAGGCTTATCGAATTATCTATCGAGCGATGAAAAAGATTAAAAAAAGATAAAAAAATTGACTATCTGTTTTACTGTTTTACGTCAAGCAATACGTGGAGTAACTCCCGATATAGCAGTAAAAGCTAACAGACACCTTATTTTTTTGAAACGAGACCCTCGGTAACATGACATAAAGACTCCTTTTTTAATTTTCTATAACTGTTCTATCTTTCTATAGAAATCTATCCACTCAAAAAAAAAGAATTGATTGAGCAGTTGACAGATCTTGCAAAGCAACGAGTTCTAATACTAATAACTCTCGGATAGAGTATTAGAATGGAAAAATACATTAGATAATGAACTAGTGGTTCTAAGCCATCTCTGGCAATGAGTCAACAATTCGAAGTGCTTTTCTTGAGTATTCTTAATAAACCAGTGTTTAGAAAATACCTTATTTGAGGACGGTGATGGAGCAAATACATTCCGCGTGTTTAACCCAAATCAAGCCGAAGAAACTTATTCTATGGTCACCAGTAACCGCTTTTGGTCCCTGATCTTTTAACTTAGTTACAAAAGATAGTAATTCTTGGAGTTTGTCCAAGATTGCAACGTTCAATGATCTTCTTTGTCTACACCTGAAGACTGGAAAATAATGGGGTAAGCTGCAAAACTTAGTGGTTAATACGTTTATAGCCATCGGTAATAAGCTATATACAACCAAGCATATACATATAGTTATATCACATTTTAATCTAACAATCAAATTATCCATAGTTCGGGCTCATAAACAGACATGTTATCATATAGATCAAATCATTTATTTATTTTTGATCATTAAAACATAGCATTCAATCATATATCATGTTTAACAAATCAAAGAAAAATGCACACATAGAATGGCTTGAGAGAATCTCATGGAATGAAATGGCGAAATCGAAGTTTACACTATGAATGAAATGAGTCAAGTTTTTAGAGCTCATGAGCCATAAGCGGGTAGCCAGGAGAAGGCTTAAGGTTAACGTGGTCCATTTTTCTAACCTTATGAGCCACAAGCGGGCAGCCAGGAGAAGGCTTAAGGTCAATGTGCACATGATGAACGAAATGGTAACTTTCTTGCCTACACAAGAAAAATTTTGATGCTCACATATTCATAACGTATTCATATTTTCATGCATTTTGTGCTTTTCTTCTTTTCATTAATACCAGAACCAGCAAAATCTTTCAAAGCAAACATAATATCCAATCACAGAACATTCTTCCCACATTCACAATAATTCAAAGAAAAGCATTTAAGTGCACACAATCATGTAAGAAATCAGCCCTTCATTACAATAACCATAAATATATTAGCCACCTATTTACTTGTAACTCCAAACTTAAGTTTGTCTCCTCTTGCTCTTTCCTTCGACTTTCTTGGTTTCTTTCAAACAAACAAACTTTCATTCAAACTAGTATACAAGTAGAAAATCTATAGAACTTTAATACTTCAACGTGAGCTTGGACTTAAACTACTCTTGATATAAGTAAGCTAAAATAACTAATATCTAGTAGAAAATCCATGAATATCTAAGAAAATTAATTTCTTGGCTCTCTTCTTTCTCTCTTCATTTTTAGCACATAAAACCTATTTTCTCTACTTACTTATTCTATCAAAATAAGAAGAATAGATAAAGTATGTCTAGAAATTCAGCTGAATCTTTTCCCTCCTCTTCTTTCTCCTTTCTTTTCTTTCCTTCTTCTTTTCTGTTTCGGTTTCTCCTTGTACTCTTCTAGTTCTACAACTTTCTCTCTTTCTTTCTTGCTTCCACATAACTCTCATGCAGTCTTCACTTACTAATTTAAGACAACTTTTGTCTTTTCCAAATTACCCTTTCATATTTAACTTAATACCAACTTACTCAGTAACTTAGCTTTAGCATTTCTTTTTAATCCATGCAGATAGATATAAATAAAATAAATTCATAACTAAATCCAAAAAATTATAAATTTAAAAATTTAGATTTCTGCTCATTCTAACTAATTCTACAGTAAATTCTACGAAAAATTTTGGGGCCTAACATTTCTCCCCTTTTAAAGAAGTTCATCCTCGAAATTCTTGCCTGAGTCTACAATTAGGTGTGGATACTTTTCTTTTATGGCTTCCAAGGGTTCCCATGTTGCTTTTCTTCTTGCATGGTTCTTCTATAAGACTTTAACTAGCTTCGCAATCTTGTTTCTCAAGACCTTTTCCTTTGAATCTAGAATCGCTACTGGTTGTTCTTCATATATCAAATCCTCCCTTAGTTAAACCTCTGAAGGTTGGACTACGTGTGAAGGATCCGATCTATGTCTTCTCAACATTGATATGTGAAAAACATTATGAATCTTGGATAATTTTGGCGGCAGAGCTAACTTGTAGGCGAGAGGCCCAATCTTCTCGATAATCTGATAAGGGCCTATTTTTCTTGTGTTAGATTAATTTTAATTATTAATTAGTGGCCTACGTAACTTATGGATTTGAGTTTAATGGAAAGAGCCAAAGATCATGGTTATTGGGTCTCAAAAAGTTGGGCTCAAATGGGTCCAAGACGCTTTCCCTCTCTCCTTTAAACAACCCATATCTTAGTCAATGGAAACATATATAAACGTTCATATGTTTCTGAAGGTATTACAACGTTTTTCCAAAAGAGAAAGTGAAGAGCATTATTTCTAAAATATCGGAGAAACAAAATAATAGAGGAATTAAGGAAGAGAGGGAACAAAATACTATCAAGAACAACAAACAATATGAAGTCAGGTTTGTTTACATGTTATTGTTCGATCCATAAAAGTTTACAAATGGTATCAGAGCCTACATTGTTCATATTGTTTGTGTTGTTTTCTATCATGGATATTGCACACTTTTGGTTATTGTCATTGGACACAAACTTCTGATTTTGTTTTCTATTTTCAACATTTCTGAAATTGGTTTCCGGCATTAGTGGTGAAATCGAAAGAAGAAAACAAAATCAAATATTATGTCTGAGTTTACTGTGTCTATTGGCGATAACGTTGTTGTTCCTATAAATATATGTTTATGTTTGTTAAGAAAGAATCGAAAGTCTTGGTTCTTGAAACCAAAAGATTGATTTTCATACGTGTTCAACATCGATTTTCCTTTTTTTTGTGTTATTGGATGTTCTCAACATGGAATGATGCCATCGTTTACTTGTTATGTTTCTTCAGAGAAGTGTTTATAGCTGTTCATTTGAAAGCGAAAATTTTGGTTATTATTATGATTTTTCTTGAGTTAAATCGGAAGACTCTTCTAGAAAGATGAACGTTAGGAAGGGATGAATGTTAGGAAAGGATGTCTTGTGGTTTGAAACAAACCCATGAAAGAAGAAGATTGTAGAATTAAAGAAAAAAATGTAGAAAACCAGAATGTTTGGAGGAAAACGAAGAAGGCAGCAAGCGCCAGATGTTATGCAAATGTAGCATAGATCTGGCACGTTAAGTGCATTAATTGGCAGACGTCTGGCGCGTGGACATTAACATAAGCACAGCACGTGCCAGACGGGCTTCCTAAGCCCAAAACTCAATTTTTTGGGCTGATTTTTGGACCATTGGGTCATTAAAGCATAAGCTTGGGTTATATTATGCAAGCTTAATTATTAAGTAATTAAATTATGGTCTTTAACCCTAAGTAAAACAATTTTAAAGAGGGGACATAAAGCATTTTTAATTCATAATTAATTTATTTTTATGCATAATATAAATTTGAAATTTAGTTCTATATTATATGTTTCATTTGATACTTTGAATATTTTATATTATGCAATATTTGGAATTAAATTGTCTAATTATATGTTGAATGTGTTACAAAACATAATGGTAATTTAAAATAGTTTGTCAGTGACCGAAGTAACCAAACTAATTAAATTAAAATTTTTCATGTACAATAATTGTCCAATTAGATGTTTATTGCATGGAAAGCTTATTAGTCACCAAAGTGGCCTAGCTTGAAAAAAAAATTGAACATTTAATTGTGAATGTTTCAATTGTTCATGTTAAGATGATGCTATTAAAATGACATAAAGGTTTAACTGAGTAATTGAGATTATTAATTATAGTGCGAGGAGGTCACCCAAAGGTGGACCTTTGCTTATAATTAATGATATTAAAGAGACTTTATCATCATATTTGGTTAATATGATTATATATCCAAAGATAACATATTTGTTGACTAGAAGATGATTGATTATCTATTATAGTGAACTATATATTTGCATCATGACAGGTTACAACTATGTATTTAAATATCACCCAAAGGAGAATTTAAATGAATAATCAAAGTTTAATATTAGTTTGAATCCATTTAAGGATACTCAAACTATTGATGTGTGGGCTATATGTTGTATTAGCAGCATCTACTAATTTGTTTGCCTTAGGAAATGGCTTAATCAAGTTCAACAGTCTGAACTATATGGGTTGGTCCAAACAAATCCAGTTCCAACTGGGTGTAATGGATTTGGACTGGCCATAGTGTTAGACGCAAGGCCCACAGCCATAACTGAGACCAGTTCGGAAGCTGACACGTCTTATTATGAGGCTTGGGAATGGTCTAATAGGCTAAGTTTGAATTTGATGGGAATAACAATTGCAGAAGATGTGAAGCCACCAATGCCTAAGACAGATAATGCAAAGGATTTCATGTTAAAGCTTAAAGAATACTTCGAATCTGATATAGTTGACAAGTCTATAAGAGGGACTTTAATGAGTGAGTTAATGACCAAGAAGTTTGACTGGTCACAGCCCGTTCATGACTATGTAACCCATATGTCAAACATAGCTGCAAAGCTAAAATATATGGGTATGGATGTGAGTGAGTCCTTTCTAGTATAGTTCATTATCAACTCACTTCCTCTTGAGTTTGGCAAGTTCTAGGTGAATTATAACACCATTAAAGAAAAATGGAACCTTCAAGAAATTAAGACCATGTTGGTTCAAAAGGAAGGGAGTTTGAAGAAAATAAAGGGCACTTCGTTCATCTCACATTTCATCTAAGAGCTAGTAGCAGCAATGTAACATCCCATGTTTGAGTCTAAACCCCAGAATAGGAAGTTGAGTGTACTATGACAGAAGTACATTGCATGCTCATGCATTATTATATATTCACACACATGTGAATATTTATTACTGATATATAAAATAATTGTACATGCATTCATTGACATTTTTGGGTATGATTGATTCATTAAAACATGAATTGTGACTTATTTGCTATAAAATTTTATTTGGAGACTATTAGTATTATTTCAAAATTTTTTTTGTGAATTTTAGGAAATTTTTGAAAAATTTGGGATCCTTTGGATTAGGACTTAGACCAATGAAACAGTGATATGTGGTAGCCTTGCATGTTGCCACATGGCTCACATGCAAGGGATACACGTAGTAACGTATATTTTTAGGGAACCACCAAATGCCTCACAAAATTTTTCCAACACTATTTTGATTCTTACACCAGTTTTATCCTGTGCCAAACATACCAACCAGACCAGTTTTTGATTTTGTGTAATTTCATTGTTTTCCTTCCCCAACCACCGAAGCCCTGTTCATTACTTACAGCACTGGAAATTTTACTGAAACATCAAGTAAGTTGTATTTAAGTTTTCTAGATGTTGTGTAGATGGATTTGATGATGTTTAGTGTTAGAAATGAATTCATGCATGAAGGATAGCTTCGGTGACGTTAAACTGAAGAACCTAAAGTTTATGAGAACTGAAAAATAATGCAGAAATCTTACTGAATATGTTTATGTGAAGTGAGAATTTAGAGGTATGGGATTTAGACAAGTGTAGAACATTGAATAAGGTTTTGCTTGTTTTGGAGTGTATATAATGAAGAATTAAACAAGTGTAGAAAAATGGAATTTACGTGTTTGAGTATACAGTTGTTGATGTTTAAGTTTGAACTTTGGATTTTTGAGTTGTTTGGTGTTGTCAAGCTGAGAGGGGAGTAGTATAAATGATGTTTTCATACTTGTGGATGGATGCATATGTAAGTGGATATAGGTTTTGTTTAGTTTTGTGGGTTGTTTTTGTTCATGAAAACAAAATTTACAGCAGAGAGAGAGGAAGAAGAAGGTGATGGTTTACGTGTACGGTTTTAGTTTTTGAAGTCTAAACATGAACTAGAGTATTTTTACTAAACAACTTTGATTCTTTTGGTTATATCTTGAGCTACATATTTTCAAATGAATTGATTCTTGGTTTATATTAAACTTGATACATATGTCTACAACTTTCTTGAAGAAGTTAAATTCTAATTCTATTCATAAGAAGCCCTGAAATTTAACTTGAAGTTTAGAGTAATATTATGTTGAGACATAAGGAACAGTATAGAATATTTTGATCATAACTTGCATGATATTGGATCAAAATAAATGAATTTGGTGTCGTTGGAAACCTAATACATAGAGAAATATTTGATTAGGAGAAAGTGTTGTCTAAAAACATCTGGTTATAAGTCAAAAATTACAAGAAAGAATGAAAGAGAAGGAAGAAAACACAGCAAGTCAATCTTTAGCACGATCGTGAATCTATTGAAAAACAAGGGAAGTCATCATTGTGCTGATGAAGGAAGAAAGTCATGACCATGCACGTGTACGATCACGACTCTAAAACTTTGAAAGAAAGGAGGGACTGTTTTGAACATCCTTTGATCTTTTGTCCATATTTTCTTCTCCCGATCTCCAAATTACATGGGACTTGAACCATTAGACTCGAAACACATTTTTTTACATGTACAAAAAAGTTATAGACATATGAAATCATTTGTAAAAGATTGGGTGATAAATTTGAGATGAAATTGACAAGGAGTTCTAGAATTTCATAACTGGAGTATTTTCACTAAACATGATTCGGTATTTTGACAATATCTTGATCTATACGTATCCAAATGGAATGATTTTTGACTTGGAATAAACTAGAGACATCAGGCTAAAAAGTGTATGAAGAAATAAAATTTTAATTCTGTATCCAAGAATTTCAATTTCTTGGTGGAAGTTGAGTATAGATCACTGTTTTAGTATAAGAACAATCCAAAAATATTTGGAAGGTGTTGAAATTGCTTATAAAGTGTATTAAAGAAACATACCTGAGAAATTTTCATTAAACATGCATAATACATGATACATTCATGAATGTGCTTATGATTGACTATTTATCTGAATGTGTAAATTTTGTATATGATTGCATATAAAAGAACAAGTAGATCGAATATTTCCCTGATATTGCCAGAACTTCCAGGCAATAGCTTTGGGAGCAAATTTTGAGTAACCTAGACGGTCTCACTCAATTAATTGTTTTGATTATGATTGA
This sequence comes from Erythroxylum suave, assembly GCA_027563595.1. Taxonomy (NCBI): domain Eukaryota; kingdom Viridiplantae; phylum Streptophyta; class Magnoliopsida; order Malpighiales; family Erythroxylaceae; genus Erythroxylum; species Erythroxylum suave. Next base: position 47,071,990 of record JAOSBN010000179.1, read on the forward strand.
ATTCTCTTCTGAATGTGTGATTGATTATACTAATTCTGGACATGAAGGTCCAAAGATTCTGATTAGTTGATTGCGATATTGAAGTGCTCCTTGTATGTGAATTTGAATGAATAAGTGATACTCCACATTATTGTTGAATGCCGGACCAAGGAATGATGATAAATGTGAATGTGAAAGTGAAACTAAAGTCAAGTGACTAATTGTATATATATGAATGTGAAGCATTTCATCATATGAAAGCATGAAAAATAGAGGCAGTTGTGTCCGGAGTTGCCAGTGTAAAGAGCTTAAAGCTCATACTGTGATTAGAGCCTCAAGCTTAGTTATGAAAGTACCTAGTATCTACTAAGGGATATGAGACATTATTTGGTACAACTCGGTATTCCTTAAGGGATATGAGCTAGTAAAAAGGCACTTGATCACAACAACAACTATAACAAGTGAAAGTGAGTCTCACGTGCATTGCATATACATTTTAATACATGTGTTTGACTGATTAAATGTATTGGTACCTTGTATTTGAATAAGAATATAATATGTGATATTTCTTGTAAAATGCAAAGATGTGAAATATTTGTTATGAATGATAAGGTGTTACATGAATTGAGTGAACCATCGATGATGGTTACCTCTGAGTTCGCAAACTCACCCAAAATTGTATATTGACATTTCAGGACCAAGAGAGGATATTAGCTATTGGGAGACTATAAGAAGCATAATTCTTGTACTTTTGTGAAAAAGAAATGGCTCAAAGGGCGGTCAGCTGAGACTGAAGAGTTTAGATAGATATTTTGTATATTTCCTATTTCATGTAATGTATTTGTATTAGGCTTGATAATGTATATACTCTGATGATATTGGAAAATTTCAATGTACATGTATGGTTGTTGAAAGCTACATATTCGATTTTTTGGTTTATGAAATGAAAAGAGGAATACAATTTATTAATTTTGTTAATTTTGGTCTTTAATTTTAGTGAATTTTATGTATAATAGTTGATGCCAAGACTAAGTTGGATATGTTGCCATGTTATAATGTGAAGGTGAGATAGTTAACACACCATTATATAGATTATATATTAGAATGTCCTCAGGGTGTTCTGGTATGTAATTTATGATAATGGGATATATTAAGCAAGCACAAACCAGGAAAGAAAGGCAAAGATAAGGACAAACCTCTCAGTAAAGTTAATGATGGTCGAATCCATCATAAAGATAAAAGGTGCCACTTATGTAAGAAGCTTGGTCACTTCAAAAAGAACGAAAGGCTTGGTTCGAAAAGAAAGGTACATATTATGCCTTAGTATGTTTTGAATCAAATCTCACTGAAGTACCTAAAAATATCTGGTGGTTATATTTTGGTGCAACTACTTATGTGTCACATGTTTAATAGGGATTCCTTTCAATCCAACCCATAAACAGAAATGAAAAGTTGTTACATATGGGGAACATAATGAAGGCACAGATAGAGGGCATTGGGACGCATAGATTGATCTTGGACACTGGGTGTTACCTGGATTTATAAAAGTGTCTTTATGTTGAATGTGCTAGAAACTTAGTTTTTGTTGCAAAGTTGAATGTTGTAGGATTTCAATTTAAGATTAGAAATGACTTTTTTTCATTGTATAAACGCAAGTACTATTATGGTTATGGTACTTTAATTGATTGCTTATATTATTTCAATCTTGATGTTGATTTTGCTGTGTCTCTGTTTCATGTTGACCATATTATAAGAAGTAAATGTAGTGCACAAAATGAATATTCTACTTTTTTCTGGCATAAAAGATTAGGTCAATATCCAAGGAAAGGGTATAGAGGTTAGTGAAAAATGATGGCTTACCTCCATTGGATTTTGTTGACTGGGATATATGTGTGGATTGCATTAAAGGCAAGCAAATCAATCATATATCAAAGCATCCAACCATAAGAAGTAATGAATTATTATAATTAATACACACTGACATCTATGGTCTTTTTGACGTTCCTTCTTAGGGCGACAAAAAATATTTCAATACCTTTGTTGATGACTTCTCACGATATTGTTATATTTATCTACTGCATGAAAAACTCAGTCTGTGGAAATCTTAGAGGTGTTTCGTTAATGAGGTAGAAAGGCAGTTGGATAGAAAAGTAAAGATAGTGAGGTCTGATAGAGGTGGCAAATATTATGGAAAATTCGATGAAAGTGGACAATCTCTAGGTCCATTTGCAAAGTTTCTTGCAAGTTGAGGCATATGTGCGCAACACACAATGCCTGGTACACCACAACAAAATGGTATAGTCGAAAGGCATAATCGTACTCTTATAGATATTGTTAGGAGTATGTTAAGTTATATTATTGTACCATTATCATTGTAGATGCATGCATTAAAGACCGTTACATATATGGTTAATAGGATTCCTAGTAAAGCAGTTCCTAAAACACCTTATAAACTGTGGAAAGGAAGGAAACCTATTTTATGACACCTTCACATTTGGAGTTGTCCGGTAGAAGTAAGGTTGTATAATCCACATAAAAAGAAGCTTGATGTGAGAACTGTTAGTGGCTTTTTCATTAGCTATCACGAAAAATCAAAGGGGTATAGATTTTATTGTCCTAACCATACTATGAGAATAGTTGAGTCTGGTAATGCTTGGTTCATTAAAAATGGTCAAATCAGTGGGAGTGGATAATCGTGAAAAGTGGATATTCATAAGAATCGTGTAGAAACTACTTCAAGTCAAATAGAAACTACTACATCAAACGTGATCCCACTAGTTATTATTCCGCTTGTTGCATCACGGATACGCAACATACCAGAACAAAAAATTAATGTTCCAATTCCATAAATTGAACATATTAATGAAGAACCAGCTAATAATGTTTAAGTTACAAATGATCAAGTGATGCCATAAGAAGTGGCATTATGAAGGTCACTAAGGCAAAGAAGACCAGCTATTTCAAGTGACTATAAATTTTACTCACGTGAACATGAATGTGACTTGAGCATTGATAAGGATCCAGTCTCGTTCAAATAAGCCATGGAACATAAAAATCATGAAAAATGGTTCAGTGCTATGAAAGAAGAGTTGAAACCAATGGATGACAACAAATTCTAAGAATTAGTTATGTTGTCAGAAGGTGCAAAGCAAGTGGTTTGTAAATGGGTCTTTAAGACGAAACGTGACTCACAAGGCAACATTGGAAGGTATAAAACCAAACTTGTTGCCAAAGGTTATACTCAAAAGGATGGCATTGACTATAAAGAGACCTTCTCTCCAGTTTCAAAGAATGACTCTTTAAGAATTGTTATGGCCCTGGTAGCTCATTATGATTTAGAGCTTCACCAAATACTTGTAAAGACCACCTTTCTAAATGGTGACTTGGAAGAAGAAGTGTATATAGATCAACTAGAAAGTTTTAAAACCACACGAAAGGACAAGTTAGTGTGTAAATTAAAGAAGTCAATATATGGACTGAAATAGGCTTCCCGGAAATGGTATCTTAAGTTTAATAATACCATTATGTCTTACAATTTTGTAGAGAACACTGTTGATCAGTGTATCTATATAAAAGTCAGTGGGAGCAAGTTCATTATATTAGTCTTATATGTTGATGATATCCTCCTTGCTGCGAATAATATGATTTTGTTACATGATGTCAAGAATTTTCTTTCTAATAATTTCGAAATGAAAGATATGGGTGAGGCATCCTATGTGATTAGAATAAAACTATTCCGTGGTAGATTACAAGGATTATTAGGGTTGTCTCAGAAAGGTTATATCAAGAAAATATTAGAAAGATTTAAAATGGAAAAGCGCTCCACAGGGATTGTTCCAATTTAGAAAGGGGACAAATTTAGTTAAATACAATGTCCACAAAATGATTTGGAATGTAAGGAAATAGAGTTTATTCCTTATGCATTAGTAGTTGGGAGCTTAATGTATGCTCAAATATGCACTCGGACAATTATCAGTTTTGCTGTTGGAATGCTAGGCTGATATTAAAGCAATCCTAGAATGGACCACTAGAAAGCTGTAAAGAAAGTCCTTAGATATTTACAAGGCACCAAGGACTATATGCTCATATATAAAAAGTCAACACATCTTGAAGTGATAAGTTACTCAGATTCAAACTATGTCAATTATGTAGACACACAAAAATCTAAATTCGGTTATATGTTCCTATTAGTTGGAGGAGCAATTTTGTAGAAAAGTTGAAAATAGTCCATCATTGTTACTTCTATTATGGAGGCTAAATTTGTGGCGTGCTTTAAGACCACAATTCATGGATTATGGTTGCAGAACTTTATCTTAGGTCTTGGTCTTAGTCTTGTCGACAATATTGCTAGACTGTTAATAATTTATTGTGATAATTTCGCAGCTATTTTCTTCTCTAAGAATGACAAGTATTCCAAGGGTGTAAAACATATGGATTTGAAGTACTTGTCTGTGAAATAAGAAGTGTAAAAACATAATGTGTCAATTGAGCATATTGGTACAGCTCTAATGATAGTGGATCTTTTAACTAAAAGCTGACCTCCCAAAACATTTATTGGCCATGTTGAACCAATAGGCATTATAGATAAGTACTTGTTAGCATAGAGTTGTGACATGTATATAAACATATGATTGTCTTGCTCGAATTGTCATGACACTTGTGAATTCAATTACAGTCACATTTGTTTTTTCCCATTTACTTGTTATCTATATTGTATTGTATACAGTAATTATTTCGATGAGATAACAATTATAGAATTACCCACTTAATGTTATATGAGTTGAGTTAATTATGTGATACATGGAAGGAATCATGTTGTATAACTTATGACTGCCATGATCAAATCATATGATCCAATCATCTTAATTCACTTAAGGATGATTTGATCAATTCAATGTATTGTATGCACTAAAAGTTTTATTGTTGAATCACCATGTCATAACATGGGCCAAGTGGGAGATTGTTAGATTAATTTTAACAATTAATTAGTGGCCCATGTAACTTATATGAGTCTAATAGAAAGAGCCTAAGATCATAGTTATTGGGTCTCAAAAAGTTCGGCCGAAATAGGTCCAAGAACCTTTCCTTCTCTCCTTTAAACAACCCATACCTTAGTCAATAGAAACATATATAAACGTCCATATGTTTTTGAAGGAAGTACAACGTTTTTCTAAAAGAGAAAGTGAAAAGCATTGTTTCTTAACCATCGGAGAAACAAAATGATAGAGGAAGTAAAGAAGAGAGGGAATAAAAGATTATCAAGAACAACAAACAATATGGAGTCAGGTTTGTTTACATGTTATTGGTCGATCCATAAAAGTTTACATCTTGGATTGAGCTTACCTTTTCTACCAAATTTTAAGACTCCTTTCCATAGTGAGGCCCTAAAAAATACTTTGTCTCCAACTTCATATTCCATCCCCTTCCTATATGCGTCTATAGAGCTTTTCATCTTATCTTGAGTTGCCTATAGTCTTTGTTTCACCAATTTAATCTTGTCAGCCATATCTTGTACCAACTGAGGTCCTAAAAGTGTCCTTTCACCTTCCTTATCCCAACAGATAGGAGTTCTACGCCTCCTACCATACAAAGTTTCATAAGGTTCTATTTGAATTCCTGACATTAAGGAATTATTGTAAACAAACTCAATTAAAGACAAATGATCATTTCGAGAACCTTTGAAGTCCATAACACATGCTCTTAACATTGCTTCCAACATCTTTATTGTCCTTTTTGATTGGCCGTCAGTCTGCGGATGAAAAGTTGTGCTAAAATGCAACATGGTTCCCAAAGCCTCTTGCAAACTTTCCCAGAATCTGGATGTGAATCTGGGATCTCTATATGAGACTATAGAACTTGAAATCCCATAAAGTCTGATTATTTAATCTATGTATTGCTTGGCCAAAGCATTCAAAGAATCAGTCTGTTTAATTGGCAAGAAATGTATTGATTTTGTTAACCTATCAACAATCACCCATATTGCATCATGCTTCTTACTTGTCCTTGGTAACCCCATCAGAAAATCCATTGTAATCTTTTTCCACTACCATTTTTGGATAGTCAAAGGCTTAAGCTTACCGGTGGGTGCTTAATGCTCTGCTTTAACTTGTTGACACACCAAGCATTTTCTAGCATATTGTGCAACATCTTTCTTCATTCCCCTCCACCAGAAGTGTTCTTTTAAATCTCTATACATTCTTGTACTTTGCAGATGCATTGTATAGGGAGCATTATATACCTCATTAAGAATTTCATCCTTAACCTTTTGTATATCTAGAACACATAATCTATTGCCTACCATCATCAATCTATCTTCTCTTACCTCTATTTTCGATGGCTTACCATTCTTAATTTCTTCTCTAAGTTTGCTTAAGTACTCATCTTGTTCTTGTAGTTCCTTAATCTTCTCACTTAACACTGACCTTATTCTAAAATTAACCAATATACTACCGGATTCGGCTCACTTCAATATCACCTTAATTTTAGCTAATTCCTCAATAATGGAAAATATACTATCTTCACATTTGTCATAGTAAATTTCCTACTCAATGCATCTGCTATTGCATTAGCTTTCCTCGGATGGTAGTTTATCATCAAGTCATAGTCCTTTAATAATTCTAGCCACCTTCGTTGCCTCAAATTTAACTCTTTTTGGGTCATCAAATATTTTAGACTCTTGTGGTCTGTAAATACCCTAGTGGTGACTCTATATAAGTAATGTCTCCATATTTTCAATGCAAAGATTATAGCAGCCAACTCCAAGTATTGTGTGGGATAATTCGTCTCATACGGTTTTAATTGCCTAAAAGCATAAGCAATCACTTTATCCCCTTGCATCAACACATGCCTCAATCCTTTCCTTAAGGCATCATTATATACTATATACCCATCACTACTAGAAGGCAAGGTTAAAATTGGTGCAGTTTTAAGCCTATTCTTCAATTCCTCAAAGCTCCTATGACATTCTTCTATCCAAAAAACTTTTGAATCTTGTTAATTTGGTGAGTAGGGCTGCTATTATGGAAAAGTCTTTTATAAATCATTTGTAATAACCAGCTAATCCTAAGAAATTTCTCACTTCTGATACATTCTTAGATGCTTTCCATTTAACTACAACTTATATTTTCCTTGGATCTACATGTACTCCTTTTTCCAAAATTAAATATCTAAGAAACACCACTTCTTTAAGCCAAAATTCACATTTATCAAATTTGGCTTACAACTCTTTATTCCTCAATGTCTCTAAGGTGATTCTTAAATGCTCTTTATGCTTCTTGTCATTCTTGGAATAAACATATATATCATCAATAAAAACTATGATAAATTGGTCTAGAAACAGCTTGAAGACTCTATTCATTAGGTCCATGAAGGTTGCAGGGGCATTAGTTAATCCAAAGGGCATAACAAAGAACTCAAAATGCTCATATGATGTTCTGAAAGCAATCTTTGTCACATCAAACTCCTTTATTCTCAATTGATGATAACCTGATCTCAAGTCTATCTTGGAGAAGACTTTTGCTTATTGTAGCTGATCAAAGAAATCAGCTATACATGGTAGAGGATCTCTATTATTAATGGTGACATGATTGAGCTTCCTGTAATCCATGACATCCTCAAGGATCCATCTTTCTTTTTCACGAAAAGAACCGGAGCTTCCTAAAGCGAAAAGCTAGGCCTAATAAATCCTTTTTTGGACAACTCTTCTAACTATTTTTTAAGCTCCTTCAATTCTGTCGAAGCCATTCTATAAGGTGGAATTAATATTGGTGTAATACCCAAAAGAAGCTCTATAGTGAACTTAATCTCTCTAGGCGGTGCTAGTCCTAGTAACTCCTCTGGAAAGACATCGAGAAATTCCTTGACCATAGGAATATCTTCAAAATTTCCTCCATCTACCTCTGTGTCTACCATATATGCCAAGAATGCCTCACATCCTTCCCTCATCATTTTCTCTACTGTTAGAGCTGAAATAATTCTAGGCAGGCTTGCCTTTTTGTCCCCCACAAATATCACCTTTTACCTTGGTCAAGCTTGAACTCTACTGTCTTCTGTTTGTAATTCAAATTGGCATTATATTTTTCTAAGGTATCCATTCCAAAAATCACATCTAATCCCTTCATCTTCAATGGCATTAAATCCACCAGTAATGTTGCTCCACTAATATATATTTCGCAATCTCTATAAACTTGACTAATAATGATCAACTAGCCAATTGGAGTACTAATCATCAAAGGGCTATCTAATGGACTCAAATTTCTACCATGCATAATCATACTTGATGAAATAAAAGAGTGCGTAGACCCCGGTTCAATTAAAACAATAATATCATCATTAAATAATTTAACCATTCCAGTTACACCTGTCAGAGCTGCTTCTGCTTCCTTGTGCGTTATTACAAATGCTCTCGCTGGTGCTTGTCCTTTCGGTCATCCTGGAGGATTTACTTTCTTAGCTTCATTAGAACTGCCTACTTCAGTTGCAGACTTAACTTCCACAGTCTCAACCCTCTTTGAAGCTTGCATCTGAGTTGCCTCCTGTCGAGCATACTAAGGACACTCTCTAGCCATGTGCCCTTTTTCTCCACAATTGAAATAAGCTCTAGTCAACCGATAGCAGTCCTCTTTATGGAATTTGCCATAATGATCACATTTAGGAATGGATAACCTATCCCCCTCTCCTCTTCTACTGCCTCTAACAATTAAGGCTTGATGAGATATGGTTCTTATCAATTTGGGCCTGCTTGCCCCACTACTCCTAACCTCAGATGGTGTAGGGAAAGTCTTGGCACTCCTTCCTGGTGTAGGAGTACTACCTCCCCTGCTAAGCTGTTCCCTTCCCTTCCTCTTTCTGTTTATTGCACTCTTTATTTTTTTTCACATTCGTAACCCTTAAAGTAGCTTCTACCAGCTGTTGGAAGTCAGAAAAATTCTGTGCCACCACTTTTTCTCTGATGGACAAATGTAATCCCGCTTCAAACCTTCGACACTTAGTTGCTTCGTTCATCATCAATTTAGCTGCATATTGGGACAATTGTGTAAATATGCATTTATATTCACTCACTGTTATCTCCCTCCAGGTGAGACTCGAAAACTTCCTTTGCTTCTACTGGATATAGACCTCAAACAAATATTTCTTCTTATAGGTAGCTTGGAAATCCTTCCATGTTAACACTGGCGATTTTATCTGACTCCCTGGTATACTTTCTCACCAATGCAAGGCATCTCCTTATAGCAAACTTGTAGCATACATTACCCTTTCATCATCCTCACAGTCCATCTGTTCCAATATTCTTTCCGTCTTCCTCAACCATGTTTCGGCCTCTTCTAGATCAGTTGTTCCATAAAAGTCCACTGCGCAATACTTCCTTAGCTTATCAAAATTTCCCCCTTTCTTAGTTAGGGCTAGGGTAGAAGTTGATCGTATCTGGCCCATGGCCTAGATAAAAGCCTAAGCAAAGGTTTGAAACAATCTGGGATCAAAAGGATTAGGCATTTGCTCCTGGGGAAGAAGTGACTTAGGCATTTGTGGTCGAAAGGGCTCACTATCTTGGCCTATAGTCGCCTCAGCATTTGTTGGGGCTCTCGACTCATCAATATCTCCTCTCTTGGTGGAGAATCAGGTGCAGTAGATCCTTGCAAAACTCGTGTTCTTCTATGAGGTGGCATTTCACTCCTTCAGGAAAACATTATTATTTAGCTTACTTTTCATTTTAATTTTGTTTCCTACATGTATGCATGATATGCATGTCACTTAATGCAATCAATCAATTCAACAATGCAAACAATTCATCACATATCATAATAATTCATAGTATAACATATTCTAAGCCTAGGAATCCTTAAAACCGTAGGTTCTGATACCAAAGATGTTGGGCCTGGGTCTCTAATCTTAATTCATGACTACAATACACCAAAATTTGAGGGACTTTTAAAATAAAGAAGTAAAAATAAAAATAAAAAAAATAAAAAAAATGAATCACAGTTAGGAGTAAAAACAAATAACAACTTGAATAATAAAAAAATGCACGACCGTGCATAAAAGCACATCCATGCACAGAAAGTGCACGGGTATGCATTTTAACAATGCAAGATGTCATGATAGTACGTTTAGAGAAAAACCAACTTTTGCATGATTGTGCTCAAGCACGATCGTGTAATTCCATTGATAATGGGGTTGGTCATGATCGTGCTTGTGCACGATCATGCACCCCGGCTTTGCCACTCCCACTTCCAACCTTCATAACTTTCAACTTTGATGTCCAAAAATTTCAAACTTTAAGTCGTTAGGAAGCTAAAGACTAAGCTACAACTTCTATGAAAATAACTTTGTCTAATTTGGCCTAAATCAATATAGTTTAATCGTTTAAAAACAGAGCACAATTTTCTTCCAAGAATGGTACTACAACATCTATCAATACCAATGGTGCTATCGTGTAAAGGCCATATCTTTTTCATCTAAAGTTCAAAAATTACAAAATTTATACGCTTAAAAGATTAAGAGAATAAGCTAAAACTTTCATGAAGACGACTTTATCAAATTCTACCTAGATCAATACAATTTATTCATTGAAGTCAAGACACAATTTATGTGCCCTTATTCCTCTACTGCCTAATTGACATTCTCATAAAAACCAAAAGACCCTAATCTATCCAACACGATTAATACATATAAGGCTCCTAACATAATAGACTCCCAACACAACAATTTACTTAAGAAAAATCTATCCAAAAGCCATCAAACAACTCACAATTTTATTCCTAACCGAAATTGTCAACTTAACAGAGAAGAAAATTCTGGACTTATACAAAAAGAAATTCTTCAACTCTTACTCTCATTTCTCAAACAAAAAAAGTTTCATCTCTCAAATAATGTAGAGTTTATACATAACTTCAATTACATATTAAGAGCCAAAATAGTCACATAATCCAAAAATATAACATGAATGCTCATGTTTAATATGCATGCAAAACTACCTAAGGTATTCGAGCTAACTTAGTTATAAAAGATAGTAATTCTTGGAGTTTGCCGAAGTTTGGAAGGTTTAATGATCTGCTTTGTCTACACCTGAAGAGTAAATAATAATGGGGTGAGCTGCGAAGCTTAGTGGCTGATACTTTTATAGCCATCGGTAATGAACCATACATACAACTATATCCTCAGTTCATCGGTAATGAGCCATACATCACATTTTAACCTAATAAACAAATTATCCTCAGTTCAAGCTCATAAATAGACATGTTATCATATAAATCAAATAATCTATTTTTTTAATCATCAAAACATAGCATTCAATCATATATCATGTTTAACAAATCAAAGCAAAATGCACGCATAGAATGGCTTGAGAGAATCCCATCGGATGAAATGGCGACAACGAAGTTTACACCATGAATGAAATGAGTCCATTTTTCAGAGCTCATGAGACATAAACGGGCAACCGGGAGACGGTTTAAAGTTAACGTTCATGTGACAAATGAAATGGCATCGCTCATGCCCACACAAGAAAATGTGATATCCAATCACAGAGCATTCTTCCCATATTTACAATGATTCAAAGACAAGCATTTAAGCACACATAATCTTGTAAGAAATCAGCCCATCATCATAATAACCGTAAATATATTACCCACATATTTACTTGTAACTCCAAACTTAAGTTTGTCTCTCCTCTTGCTCTTTCCTTCAACTTTCTTAGTTTCCTTCCGACAAACAAACTTTCATTCAAACTAGTATACAAGTAGAAAATCTATAGAACTTTAATAATTCAACGTTGAGCTTGGACTTAAACTATTCTTGATATAAGTAAGCTAAAATAACCAATATCTAGTATAACCAATATCTAGTAGAAAATCCATGAAAATATAAGAAAATAAATTTCTTGGTTCTCTTCTTTCTCTCTTCATTTTTAGCACATAAAACTTATTTTCTCTACTTCCTTCTTCTATCAAAACGAGAAGAATAGATAAAGGAGACCTAGAACCTTAGTTGAATCTTTTCCTTCCTCTTCTTTCTCCTTTCTTTTTCTTTCCTTCTTCTTCTTTTTTATTTTGGTTTCTCCTTCTCTTCTTACAGTTTCTTCTACCACGTTCTCTCTTTCTTTCTTATTTCGACATGACTCTCATGCACTCTTCACTTATTAACTTAAGACAACTTTTGTCTTTCCCAACTTACCCTTCCATATTTAACTTAATATCAACTTACTCCTTAACTTAACTTTAGCATTTCTATTTAATCCAGCAAACAGATATAAATAAAATATATTCATAACTAACTCCAAAAATTTGTATAGTCAGATATTCAAATTTATGCTTATGCTTGCTAAGTTAATAGAATAAATTCTAAGAAAAATTTTGGGGTCCAACAACATGGGTGTCACTCCCATGTAAAATAAGTTATGGGCGTAAGATTCTAGTCACGACCATGACATTTTTAGTTATGGTCGTAAGATGCTATACAACATATGTACTTTATGTTTTTGAATTTTCTTGTCTCCTCTTAATTCTACTTCTTTTTCTTCTTACTCTATAAAGACAATTGAGTGTGAATCTTAAGAAGATGTCTCAAAGAGTATGCATTTGGCTCACTTTGGTTATTATGTTTCCAAATTGTACTTAAAATTAAAAATGAACTAAAGTGAGTGTCTTAAGCATTAATCACTGAGTGCCATGGATTAAATGTATCAACAATTAAGAAAATATCAAGTTCCCCTACACTTAGCTTTTGATCACCCTCGGGCAAATCATCAAAATCAAAGTCACAAACCAAAACACTTACTCATTTTCCATATTTCCCAACTTTAGGATTGAAATATAAGGATTTATCTTTAATGAATTCCTCCCTTAGTCCTAATGGCTCAAAACTACTAAATCCTTACTCGTAAGGTATTTATTTTCCTATTCCTTGTAATTAACATTTTTCCTTAAAAATGGACTCTATTGGTTTTAGAATGATTTTTAATGGATGGTTATCTATTCATTTTTCATTGTTGATTTTCTTTCATTACATGTCTTTTTAAGAGAAACTTTGGTCTTTCTAACTATGTAAAAAGTTAAATTCTAGGCATTCTTTTTTTTTTGAAAAATGAATAATTGGATGTTATTATAACTGAAACTAATGCGAACGTTACTATAAGTTTAAGACTAATAGTCAAATAATCATGCGACAAACATTAAGGGAAATCTAAAACATAGTAACTGGGATATAACATATGCCAAGTGAGCTAAAGAAGTAAAAAATGCATCTAAATTACATGTCTAAGGAGAGAGTATGATGCATTTCTTTAGTATATAGGTAGTTGTGGTTCAAGTTAACTAGCCAGTCAACAACCAGGCATTTTTCCATCCTCTTATAGGTGAAACGTCAACTATGATGGTCCTTCCATATTGTGTAAATGGTAAGTTTAAAGGCTGCTTTAAAGAGGGTTGTGTTAGGTTTCCTAGGCTTTAAGTTGCATATGATCAAATGTAATACATCCTCCCAGTTGTAACTACCGTTGCTAGGAGGTAGTGGGTGGAGTATTTAACTCCAAATCACTTTTGTATAGTGGCATAAAAAGAAAAAATGGTCCTTGTCCTTCTCGGCCTTATGAAAAAGAAGACAAGTAGTATTAGCTATAGTACCATGCAATTGCCACATAATTTATAGTTGATTTTTGATTGTGAACCGAGTGATGAAGGAATCCTTAGGACTAATTGAGTTTTTCCATAATAAATTAGCCCAAGGTTCAATTGGATAGTGCTATAAAATAGTTGATAACATAACCTGTTACTAAAGATGTTGTTACAATTCAACATCCATACAATAGAAGTATCATTCTCTAGATTTTAAATAAGGGAAATGCATAGAGAGGGTTGAAGGGAGATGAGCCAAAATTACTTGTGTAATAAGATACAGAGGTTTTGAATTCTTATTTATGTCATTCAGTCTCACCAATGTGCTTACTACATTTTGCACACTCATGAACAAGCTACTGCATCCTTTCTTAGATTACTTTGTTGTTGTTTATTTGGATGACATTGTTGTCTATAACAAATCATTGGATGAGCATGGCCATACATTTTCAACATTTCTTCTAAGCTTTAAGGGACAGTGAATTATATCTTAAGAAGGAGAAATGTGCATTAGAGAAGTTGGAGGTAGTATTTTTAGAATAAATCATGTGACGAGGCAGGCCAAGGATGGATTAATCCAAAGTGTAAGTTATTCTCAATTGTGAGCCACTAACGAAGATGAGTGAATTGAGATCCTTCCTTAGGATGGCTAAATAGTATCAAAGGTTTATCCATGAATAATCTTCTATTGTGGAAACCTTAACGGATATGTTTAAAAAGGGATGGATTTGGTGATGGGATGCTAAATGGAAAAGGCATTCAAAGCTTTGAAAGAGGCTGAAATGAAGGATCTAGTCCTTACTCTTCCAAATAAGACAAAGCCATTTAATGTACAAATGGATGCTTTTGATTTTCCAATTGGGGTATGTTGATGCAAGATGGACAACCCATTGCTTTTAAGAGTAGGAAGCTAAATGACATCGAGTGATGCTACATGATTTAAGAGAAGTAAATGATGATCTTCATCTATTACTTGTAAACACGGAGAAATTTTTTTGTTGAGGACTAAGTTTATGGTGAAAATAAACAATATTGCCTTCAGTTAGTTCCTTAACTAAAAGAAAATGACGCCTAAGCAAGCTAAATGGCAAGATTTCTTAGTAAAGTATGATTTTGAGATAATGTATAAGTTAGGCAAGGCAAACTTAGTGGTAGATGCATTAAGTAGGAAAGTTGAGTTAACAACTATCTCCCATCCTTGTTTCCCTTTATGTGACCGGATGAAGGAAGGATTGCAATATAAACCCTAAGCCAAAGAGGTATTGCAATAAGTTAAGTAAGGCAAGGCTTGTAAGTCTATACTATATGATGGATTGCTTATCACCAAAGGAAGCCAAATTTTGTGCTCAAATAGGATGGATTGAGGAAGGAGATCATCGAAGAGTGTCATAACTCTTTATGGCATAGACATCTAGGGTTGGATCAAACTTTGGAACTTGTAAAGCATGGCCATTATTAGCCCCAAATAAGATATGAAATTGAGGCCTATATGAAGAATTATCTTATGTGCCAATAAGAGAAGATGGAGCATAAGGTATGGGTTGGATTGTTAAAGCCATCACTGATCATTAAAAGACCATGGGAGAGTGGCTCATTAGATTTCATTATTGGCCTGCTAAAAGTGAAAGGATAA
This sequence comes from Erythroxylum suave, assembly GCA_027563595.1. NCBI lineage: Eukaryota > Viridiplantae > Streptophyta > Magnoliopsida > Malpighiales > Erythroxylaceae > Erythroxylum > Erythroxylum suave. Next base: position 47,087,212 of record JAOSBN010000179.1, read on the forward strand.
GGCAACATAATGTTTGTTATAGATCATTTCAATAAGTATAGTATCTTCATACCTGTGTTAATAAAATTCAGTGCTAAAGATGTTGCTCACTTATTCTTTAGACATGTGGTGAAGTATTAAGGCATTTCACAAAGTATTATTAGTTAAAGGGACATTTTCTTCGCAAGTCAATATTTGATATAATTGTTAAAGTTCTTGGGGTTAAAGTTAAACTTTTATATGGGCTTTCATTCATAAATAAATGGAAAAATCGAGCAGGTATGTGCCTTATTTGAGTTGTATTTATAGAACTATATGCGTGTTACCTAATAGAATTAGGTTTTTTGTTTGATGCTGCCCATTTCTCATATAATTTGTAGCAGAGTGAGTCCACTAGAGCTAGTCCTTTTAAACTAGCAATTGGTTAATAGCCTTTGACCCTACACACTTTTTCTATTGGCTATAGTGATAAAAGTCCTAGAGCTTACTTGTTTGTTAAAAGTTGGTATAAGAAAATCGACATGGCATGAGCATGTTTAAATTTAATGCCAAAAAGATGAAGAAATGAGTCGACAAGAAAATATAACACTTAAAGATTGATGAAGGAGACTTTGTAACACCCCATTCCCATCTGACATATGCACATGCACATGCACATGCTCAATAAAAGTGGCGTGTTAACTATCTCACCTTCACTTTACTACATGGCATCATAAGTAAAATCAAAATAACCCATTACTATAATCCAAATATTTCCTCATTTCATATCATAAACCATAACTTACAATGTAGCATTTCATATGGATACATTGTCAACCTATCAAAACTCATAGTTCAGTTACAAAACATGTTACATCAATGAGGAAATAAACCAAAAACAATAAACTAATCTTCTATCCCTAGCTGACCAACCTTCGAGCCATAACTTGTACCCAAATGCAATCTTAGTAGGTAAGTCGTCGCTCTATCTCAAACCTGAAATCATCAACATTACAATTGTGGTGTGGTGTGATTTGCGAACTTAGTAGAGTAACCATCCTCGATGGTTCACTCTTGTCATACAACATAATAAATCATGTTATCATGTAATTTCTAATCAACTTGATTTTTTTTCAAGTAGTATCACATAACACTTAACCACATTTGTCATATTTTAGAACAAAATTCAAACATTTTATCATTTTTGTATAATTTTGCAAAATATACACATTGAAAAATTATCACATATTTCATACACAAGTGTCTCAAATATATTGCAATCATTAACTTCATTTAGATCATATATGTATGCAATGTTATAAGACTCAATTTCATTTATTTTATTGTTGTGACTGTGTGCCTTTTTCACTGACCCATATCTGTTATGGATACAAGGCTCTTTCATATTATCCCTTATCCATTGTGGATATAGGGCTCTTTGTACACATTAAGCCTTAGGCTCTAATCATGAATGTCTGAGCTTTAAGCTCTTTTTCACTAGTGACATCAATCATAACTGCCTTTATATTTCATGCATTAGAATGAAATATTCCTCAATTTCAAACATCACAATTGATCAATTACATTTGCATTCATGTTCTTGTTCATAATAATCATCAGACTAGATGGAACAGGAACATTAAAGTTGAGAACCAGGTAGTTAATCTCATTTACATACAAGTAACACTTTTAGTGTCTTAATTATACATCAAAACTCCTCGAACATTTCATGTCCATAATTCAATACACAATTCAGTACACATTCATCAATATCAAATTTAATTAAGTAATAAACAAAACTAATCAAGGTGAGACTATCTTAGGTTACTCATAATTGCTCCCTTTTTGCTTATTGCCTTGAGTTCCTACAATATCAGGAAGCGGTTGCTCTACTTGCTCTTCTACATTTAATCAAATACAATTTCATGTTACCACATTGTTTATGTAGCCAAATATGCATTTTTATAAATGTATCATGTAACATGCATATTTAAAGACTTTTACCCAGGTATACTTCTGTAATAAATTGATGCATAGATCAATTGTACTCCAAATGTGTCAAAATTCATAAACCCATTAACTATTCCAGCTTTCATGTCAACATAACTTTCAGGTCTACATTACAAGATCATTATGAATAGGAAAACGGTGTACTTCTATAACACTTTCTTCTAGAAAGTTGTTCCCCTGTGCCTTAAGTTTCTAATGACTTCAAGATCATACAATTTTGTTCATTATTCTATGAGTTATGCTCAAAACATTATAGACTAAGTACATTTGAGAATTTGGCTAGGGTGATCATGCATTCAAGTTGTACAACTAATATCTCTCAAGTACAATATCCAAACATTACAAACATTATACCAATGAAAGATAAGATAATAAACTACAACTTTTGTGAAAACAACTTTGTTTGATTTTGCCTACATCAATACAGTTTACTCAATAAAAATAGGACATGATTTCTATCTCAGGTAGTACTACAACATAAGTCAAGACTCAATTTCATTCCAAATTTTGAAATTCTTAGATACAGAATTAAAAGTCAACTTCTTCAAGAAATTTGTATCCATAAATCTCTAATTTATTCACAATCAAGAATCAACTCATTTGGAAATCTACAAATCAAGATATAATCAAAATAGCGAAGCATGTTCAATAAAAATATTCCAGTTCATAATATTCGAATAGACTCCCTCACTTTCATCAAATCAATTCAGACGGCTCTAAATTTTTATGGAGAGGAAAAAAATGTGTTATGAATCTATTGGCTAAAGTTTCAAGTCGTTTGGAGGTTGGATGAAAAAGTTATAGCCAAAAGACTCGAAACTATTCAGTAAAAATACTATAGTTCATATGCAGACTTCAAAAACCAAAACCAGACACGCAAACCATCACCTTCTTCTTCCTCTCTCTATTGCAATTTTGTCTCTCCAATGCAATTTTGTTTTCAACAATTCTTAACAGAATCTATATCCTATTTTTCACATCTTTCTGCAGTTAATAGCTTCACAAACTTTCATCTCATCTCATCTCAATATAAACAATTCTAACATCCAAGATTTAACCATAAACATCAAAACTGACATCCCTCATGCATCTTCCTTATTTTCCACATTTTTCTCCATGGTTCTGTACTTATTCATTCTCACGACTGAATTTGTTTCTTCCCATATCACCCATGTAAGAACCTATGTACAAAAATTTAAAACTTTATAAAATGTTATTCACGAAAAACTTACTTGATTTAGAAAAATTCCAGCTCAAAAATTCCATATTTTCTAATCCTACCAAGTAAATAAACATCAATACAAACATATAATCATCTTCAGCTAGTTCTCCGGTAGTTGAGATTCAGAAGCCAAATACACTAACATGCATAACAAGTAGTTTCAGTGATGGATGAAAAGAACAAGGAAAAGAGTGTTAGTGTTGGTGTTTTCGGTGGTGAAGAAGAGATGTGAGCTACAAAAATTTTTCTCCAACAAGCAAGATGATTGTGTGGGTGGATAACTTAATGACACATGGCACCCATGCATGTGGGCCATTTGTTACTCTCCCATTTTTTTTTCCAAAATATCCCAAAAGTTTCAAAAATTCTCTAAAATTCACCAAAAATTTTGAAAAAATGATAATACTCTCCAAATAAATTTTCAACACAAATAATCCAGAATTTACATTTTAATCGCATTTATAAATCAATTATACCTAGAAAATGTCAATGAATGCATGTACAATTATTTCAAGAATATCAACACAATTTACATATTTAAATATGCCTTATGATGCATGAAATGCACTTGTAATTTCTCAATACACACTATTCAAAGGTCCCAGCCTTTAACATGGGATATTGGGACATTACAATTCCCCCCTCCTTAAGAAATTTTGTCCTCGAAATTCTTACCTGATTGATGAAACAGGTGGGGATATTGCTTTTTCATATGCTGCTCTGTTTCTCAAGTTGCTTCCTCACTATAATGATTTCTCCATAGAACTTTCACCATATGAATTTCCCAATTCCTCAATTGTTTTGTTCGATAGCCCAATATCTGAACTGGCTCCTCATCATAACTCAAATTACTAGCAACTTCAATTTCTTGAGCCAGTAACACCTGTGTTAGATTAGATATGTATCTTCTTAACATGCCCACATGAAACACATTATGTAACTAAGACATTTCATTAGGCAAAGCTAACTTGTATGCTAAAGGTCCTATCCTCTCAATGATTTCATAAGGACTAATGTACCTGTTAAGTCAAGAAGACTTCACTTTTTCTATTGATTTTAATGAAAGTCAAATAATAATAATGAAAGAAGTGTGTTTTGATGAGTTTATTAAGTGCCCAGATAAATGTAAGTATCACAAATCATCAAATCAAGACGATACTCAAGAGCTTACTAAGATGAAGACATAAGACGAAGTGAAGATATAAGACGAAGCATACAAATTAAATCAAGATGATATAATTGAAGAATAATCTATAACGTCAGTTAGTTAGTTAGAGTTGGTTACAAGGCTCAACTACAAGGCTCAGCTAATAATAGATCTTTGAAGATTCTACAAGTAGTTTTCTCAAGAAGACCATTAAAAAATTAGACTATAAATATCAGTTGTAGTCATAGACAAAATAACTTTTTCTTACACTTACTTTACTTACATAAAATAATTATGTGATCAAGTGAGTATACTATAAAAATATCCTGAGTGAAAAGAAGGAAGAAAGAGATCAAGAAAACCTGTAACGTGAGTGTAGAAAGCTCAAACAAAATCTTTTCAAGTGAAAGGAAGGCTAAAGCCTGAAGAGGCTAAGATGGCAGATAAAGAATACTTTGTGAATGAGACCTGAAGAGGCTTTGGAGGAGTAGAAATAATACTTGTAAAGTTACAAGAGATAGTGAAATCTCAGATAAATTTTAAAGACTAGATGTAGCCCAAAGTTTAAGGGTGAACCCGTATAAGTCACAGTGTCATATTCTCTAACCCTTATCTCTTTAATTTCCTGTTGTTAGAAGAATAAATATTATTTCCACTGTTGTATTACTTAAACGAATTAACTGCATTTGTTTGTAATCATCTGAGTTTTTCAAAAAAATTAAGAAGATTATAAAGATTAATATCTTAGACGATTTAACATAATTCAACTGCCCTTCTTGTGTATTTTACATATTATATGTGATTTCTATATTAATAAGTGACTTGCTTCAGTTGGTATCAGAGCACAAGTTTCCAAGAAACACTGTTACAAAGTAAGGACAAAGATCCATGGCTGAATCACATGTTTTTATAGCTGAAGGTGCCTCTGTCTCAAGACTCCCTACATTCAACGGTGAAGATTATCATTATTAGAAGGACAGGATGCGGCTTTTCATAGAATCCACACACATTGATCTTTAGGATATCACTAAAAGTAGCCCATGTATTCCAACAGACTTCAATGGGAAAAGCATCTCTCGTGACCAATGGTCAACTGATCAGAAAGCTCATGTTCAATTAAACTCAAAGACCAAGTTCTTTTTAAGTTGTGCTCTAAGCAGAAGTGAATATGATAAGGTTTATAAATGCGAATCTGCAAAGGAAATGTAGGACATAATAGCCATTGCACGTGAAGGCACAAACCAGGTGAAAGAATCCAAGATTGGTATTCTTGTTCATCAGTATGAGCTATTCAAGATGAATGATGATGAGTCTATTGATCAAATATTTGGACGATTCTAAAAAATTATTAATGTACTTAAAGCTCTGGGGAGAATCTGTGATAGTCAAGATCATGTCAGAAAGATCCTCAAAAGTCTTCCAAAAAGATGGAGACCCAAAGCGACAACAATACAAGAGGCCAAGGATTTAAGCAAGCTAAAGCTAGAAGAATTGCTTAGTTCACTAAAAATTCATAAAGTAGAGCTTGATGCAAAAGATAAACCCAGAAGGGATAAATCTATTGCATTGAAGGTTAGTCAGAAGAATCAGAAGATGCAGAAAAATAGAAGTACGTCTTCAAAAGCATTAAAGATTGAAGAAATCACGAATGATGATGCCAGTGAATATAATTAAGATTCATGTTAGGATGAAGACGAGCTATCATTCATTTCAAGAAAAATTAAAAGGATGTGGGAAAAGAAAACAAAGGGAAAGAATAGCAAAGACAATTCGAAGAATGAGAAAATCTCTATCATCTGCTATGAGTGTAATAAACCAGGAAACTACGAGTCTGAATGCCCCTTGTTCAAAAGAAAACAAAAGAAGAGTCAATAAAACAAAAAAAGCATGATGACAACATGGGAAGACCTAGATTCGTCTGAATCCGAATCTAACTCAGAATCATTTGAACAAGAAAATATATACTTGGTAGCTAAAGGTGAAAGTGATGATGAGGTAATCTCTGACTTTAAAGATCCTCAGTATGCCTATTTAGAATTTTTAGAAGATTCACATGCTATTCTAAAACAATATAGATTGTTGAAAAAGAAATTTGTTGAAAATTCTAAGAACACAAAACTCTTAGAAGAAGAAAACGTCTGCCTTAAGAAATAAGTAGACGACATGAAAAAGAAAGTAACTGTAGATAGATCTGAGGAGATTAATTAGTTAAAACAAAGGATTAATATTCTTTCAGTGGATTTATCAAAATTTACAGAAAGTACAAAAAGGATGAATGATATGATTGAAAGTTATAGACATCCAGACGATAAAAGTGGCCTAGGCTTTTCTGGTAGAAGTACTGTTCATAATAGTAATGTTCTTCATAATAGGAATTTTGTTCTTAATAGAAAGAAGAAGAAACAATATTCTTACTATTATTCTAAGCATAATTATAAGACTAACCCAACAGGACCTAAGAAAATATGGGTACCTAAGAAGGATATAATATATACTGTAGATCTCCTTACTTGGAAGAAACAACCACCATCAATGGTACTTAGATAGTGGTGGCTCGCAATACATGACTAGCAGAAGGTCTATATTCCTAAACCTCCAACATAAGCAAGGAAGGAGACAACTAGCAGGAAAAAATAATTGGGATCGGCAAAATTGGTAAAGATTCCTTTTCATTTATTGATAAGGTTCTGCTAGTTAATGGTTTAAAGCATAATCTAATTAGTATAAGTCAATTAGGTGATCCTGGTTTTGAGACCTTGATAAACCAGATTATGTGTATAAACTTCATAAAGCTTTGTATGGATTGAAACACGCACTTCATGCATGGTATGATCATCTGAGTTCATTTTTGATTGAAAGTGACTTTATTAGAGATCAAGTTGATAAAACATTATTTAGGAAAATTATTAAAAATGATTTTATTGTTGTGCAAATATATATGGACGATATCATTTTTGGTGCAACTTCTAAAAAGTTATGTTCAAGTTTTGAGATTCTTATGAAAAGTGAATTTGAAATGAGTATGATGTGTGAATTAAAGTTTTTTCTTGGTTTACATATTAAACAAACTGATGAAAATATTTTTATTCATAAAAAAAAGTATATCAAATAACTTTTAGTCAAATATAAAATGGAAAATGTTAAACCAATGTCAACTCCTATGCATCCTTTAATAGTCTTATCAAAGGATGAAGTTGGTAAGAAGATTGATCAAACTCGCTTTAAAGGAATTATTAGTTCTTTGCCCTACCTAACTGTAAGCAGACCTGATATAATGTTTAGTGTTTGTTTGTGAGCAAGATTTCAAGTAGATCCTAGAGAATCTCATTATATTTCTGTAAAAAGAATATTGAGATACTTGGCAGGTTCTACTAATCTTTACTTGATGTATGAGAAAGGTAAAGATTTCAAGTTAATTGGATACTATGATGCTGATTATGTTGGAGATAAGATTGATAAAAAGAGTACGAGTGGAGGTTGTCACTTTCTTGGTCATAGTCTAATTTCTTGGTCAAGCAAGAGGCAAAGTTTAAATGCTTTATTTACTACAAAGGCTGAATATATATCAGCTGCAGGCTATTGTTCACAAATGTTATGGATAAAGTATCAGTTAGAAGATTATTCTATACAAGAAGATCAAATTCTAATCTTTTGTGACAACACAAGTGCTATCAATCTCTCAAAGAATCCAATACAACACTCAAGGGCAAAGCATATTGAAGTTAGACATCATTTTATAAGAGACTATGTACAGAAAGGGATCATCAATCTATAATTTGTTGAGACGAATCAACAATAGGTTGATATCTTCACCAAACCCTTAAGTGAAGACAGATTCAAGGAAATCAGATGAAATCTGAATATAGTAATGTTAAGTAACCATTCGTCTAAAACTCCATGATCCAGATGATTCGTCCTAGTGAAGCAAAAAAGTAGTAAGTTTTCAGAAGGAATAGTAACGGTAACTTTCACTCGGTAGTATCAATTTTATGATTACCTGTGGATCAGTCATAGATGTTGCAAACAGTAACTTTTCAAGAGTGTTTATAAAAAGAAATCATCCCAAAATCTGCAACACTCTACATTCTAAAATTTTCTTAGTGACCAATTTGCTTCAAAGTGCTCTCAACAAAGACGATTCAATCCTTTGTTCTCTACATCAAATCTTTCTCATTATCATTTCATATCTTTCCTTTAATTGTTTTTATATACTAACCTCGCTTATTAAGCGAAATACATTTATGTGTTTAGTGTTTATTCATTATAGATTAGAAAAATGTTGAAATCTCTTATTTGTGGGAGACTCCTCGATTTCACTTCTCTAAAGGATGATCGAATGGATATCAAACCTGAGATCAAAGCAGCTAGATGGGAAATTTTTTCAATATATGAGAACCAGAATATCCAAATGAAGTATATGAGTTCTGGAAGAATGCAAAGGTGGTAGATAACAACTTGGTATCAATGGTATATAGGTTGTTAGTGATTGTCACACAAGACTCTATTATGAGGGCTATTGAGTGTCCAAATGAAGGGGCAAAACTGTTCAACAATACAAAGTGGATTGCTTAAAGTCACATCCATGAAGACAACATCAATCTACACTACTATATGGATAGACTAATCCAGGAGTCAAGAAGTCTTCAAAACCTAATTCTGAAGGCTAGGGTTCTTCATTCAATTCTTCTTCACTGTATTATGCCAAGAGTAGCATCAAAGGATTTGGTGACAATGAATGATGAACATTGTCTATTTCATCTACTCACACACCAATCCATTAATCTTCCGTTTTTGATTCTGATCTACATGATAAAGGATAGGGAGGATTATCATCTAAAGAGTGATTCGTTACCTTACGGTATGCTGTTGACAAGATTCTTCAAAGAATCTGGAATCCTACTTGATAGAGGAAATAGAGTAAAGATGAATATTAACAGTGTTATCAATGCCTCTATTATTCACAAACTATGGATCAAGACTAAAGCTGAAGCGGATAAAGATTTCATACCGAAAGTACAGTCTAAGGAGGAGCTTTCAATCAGACAAAGAAGGAAAGAAGATGTTTCATCTGGGATACAAGCAAAACCTCAATCGTCCGAAAGAATCTCAACAGAGGTAAAAGTTGAACAATCATCTTATAAGTCAATACAAGCTAAGAAGATTCCTAAAAAGAAGGAAAGTAAAGTTCAACAACCAACTCACAAAGTGTCTTTAAAGAGGAAAGCTGAGACATTCCAATCAGAAAGACCTGAAAAGTCAAGAAGGTCACTAAGATTGATGACCTTATAACAACAAGAATAGAAAAAGCAAAAAACTCTGATTCTTGGTAGAGTTTTTGAAAGTGTAAAGGAGCACTAACGATAGCAACAATAGCCTACCAAAGCAATTGTCTCTATCCCTGAGGCTCAATCAGAACAACCGTCTGGAGAGATAGAGATAAAAAGGAAGTTAGTATTTGAGTAGAAGAAGTCTCAACAACAACTCTCTTCCAAGTTAGCAAAAGAACAAAAGAAGGCAAAACCAATTCAAAAAAGAAGGTTTCATCATCTGATGTTCAATAAAAGACCCAGATTGTTGGAAAGAAGCCAGTAACTTACAATCCCCCTCAACCATTGAAGAAAGAAGATTTAAAGATGTAGATTATAGAAGAATCAATACTAATCGCAACAGAGGTTTAGTTAGCATCAGAGAACCTCCTAAACAAAAAGTTAAGGTTCAAGTTAAACCTATAACAGTAAACGATCAGATGATACATCTTCTAAGCCTTGAAGAAAGAAGATTGTATAGTATTCTGTGAGATGAAAAGGCAGAACTATATCCATTGAAGATGACAAAAAATCCTTACACCATCTACCCAGTAATAAGTAGAACAACAATAAAGATTGTACCAGATATACAAACTAAAAGTCCAACACTAGTAGTTAGCAAAGACAAAGGAAAGAAGAAGAAATTTCCTGAGAAACAAAAAGAAGATCTCACGGAAAAAGAAATTCGAGTGGCGATGAAGAATATAGACGATGTATGTCATGCAGCTCAACCTGTAGGCGTCTATATATCACATCACATATCGAAGGCATCTGGAAGTAACTTTGGTGCATCAATCACAGATGAAAGTTTCAAGGTCGTTGGGACAATATCAGAAGGAAGGTACAAAAGTATTACAATTGAAGGTATCAATTTTTACTTAGAAACCTTTGTGCATTTACTTATTCATTTTAAACCCTTAGGTTTCATTCCTTCAGTCAAAAATATCCTACACCTTCTTGGAAAACCAAATTTCTAACTACCCAAACCTGATGATCTTGACATCCTTCACCAAACACAACCTTTCCAATTACCCTCCATCAAAATTATTGAATTAGAGGACTTAATTAGAAAATCGTCTACCTTTGAGTATCTTCATCTAGTTAATGAAAAGCTATAAGATTCTACCATTAATTTGGAGCTCTTGAAAATTTCATCGAATGGATTGAAGCTTGTCAAAAGTAGAAGGAAGTTCAAGAAGCCTTAGCTAAACATATTGAAGAAATTGATACAAAGATTGATGAACTAAGTGACTCAGTAGGTGATCTTCATGAGGAAGTAGCACTTCTACATAGGACTATAGAAGAAGACCTCAAGACGATCCGCACTGATATTCAACATATGTTCTCTGAAATTTTGAAGCATCTGAAATGACATATTTTTTGATTTATAACAAATAGGGGTAGAATAGTAGAAAGGAGAGGAGAATTAGTATTAGAATTTTTATTATATACATACTGTATATCTTGCATTATTCGTCTGAATAAATATATTATTTGTCTAAAAATTATTTGTCTGAATATTATCGTTATTTGTCTGAATATCATTTTTATCTTCTAATATTATGATTATTTGTTATCATCAAAAAGGGAGAGATTGTTAAGTCAAGAAGACTTGACTTCTTCTATTGATTTTGATGAAAGTCAAATAATAATAATAAAAGAAGTGTGTGAACTATTTTAATGACTTTATTAAGTGCGCAGATAAATGTAAATAGCACAAATCATCAAATGATGACGATATTCAAGAGCTAACTAAGACGAAGACATAAGACGAAGGGAAGACATAAGACGAAGCGAAGACATAAGACAAAACATAAAAATTAAATTAAGATGATATAATTGAAGAATAATCTACAATGTCAGTTAGTTAGTTAGAGTTAGCTATAGGACTCAACTAATAATAGATCTCTGAAGATTCTATAAGCAGTTTTCTCAAGAAGACTGTTGAAGAATTAGACTATAAATATTAGTTGTATTCGTAGACAAAATAACTTTTCCTTACACTTACTTTACTTACAAAAAATAATTCTGTGATCATGTAAATATACTGTAAAAATATCCTGAGTGAAAAAGAACGAAGAAAGAGATCAAAAACACCTGTAACGTGAGTGTAGAAAGCTCAAATAATATCTTTTCAAGTAAAAGGAAGGCTAAAGCCTGAAGAGGCTAAGATAGCAGATAACTTGCCCTTTTTACCAAATCTTAACCCACCTTGCCAAGGTGACTCTTGAGAAAACATTCTGTCTCCTACACTGTATTGCATATCCTGTCGATGCTAATCCACATAGCTCTTCTGTCTATCATGAGCCACTTTTATTAAACTCCTGATTAGTTTCACCTTATCCACAATATCTTGTATCAACTCTGGGCCTTTTATCATTCTCGAACCTGCTTCATCCCAATATAAAGGTGATCGACATACTCTCTCGTACAATGCCTCATAAGGTGCCATTCTGATACTACTGTGATAGTGATTGTTATAAATAAATTCAATCAATGCAATATACTGATCCCAATCTCCTTGAAACTCCAATACATATGCCCTGAGTCCTCTCACTTTGCCCATTCGTCTGATGATGAAATGCAGTACTGAAGTTCAACTTTGTACCTATAGTTGACTGCAAACTCTTCTAGAATCTCGAAGTAAATCTAGGATCCCTGTTCGATACAATGGATATTGGAACCCCATGCAGTTTAATCACTTCATTCTTATACTTCCGAGCCAGCTAGTCTAGTGAATTATTCTCCATGACTGGTAAGAAATGGGCCATTTTAGTTAATCGGACCACTACAACTCATATAGCATCATTTTGCCTTAAAGTCTCAGGCAAACCTATAATAAAATCCATAGTGATTTGTTCCCATTTCCACTCCGGAATATGCAACGATTGTAGCTTTCCAACTGGAGCCTGATGCTTGGCTTTAATCTACTGACAAGTTAAACACGTAGCTACATAGTATGCTACTTACTTCTTCATTCCTGGCCACCAAAAATGTTGCTTCAGCGTATTATACATCCTGGTCATGCCAAGATGCCTAGCATAAGTGGCCATATAAGCTTCTTCTAATTTCCTTTCTCAATTCATCCACATTAGACCCACATAATCTCTATTTTAACCATATTGTCTCATCTCTCAATTCAAATTCAAAATTGGGATTCATTTTAACTTTCTCAATCAGTTTCACCATTTCAGGATCTTTACTTTAAACTCTTCTAATTCAATCATAACATCATCCTTAACTTTAGTGTAGCTGTCAATGCTTCATTATGCTCTATATTCAACTCCACATTCAAAGCTCTCAATTGAATTAAATTTGGTAATCTCGATAATTGAATCTGAGCTACACTATTGTGTGACCTCCTGTTCAAAGCATCTTCCATTATATTCACTTTTCCAGGATGACACTTAATTGTGTAGTCATAATGTCTTGACAAGTCTATCCACCTCCTTTGTCTCATGTTCAGCTCTTTTTGACTCAGCAAATATCTTAAACTCTTGTGATCAGTGTATATCTGAAATGTCTCTCCATATAAATAATGTCTCCATATCTTTAGAGCAAAAACAACTGAAGCAAGTTCTAGATCAAGTACCGGATAGTTTATCTCGAAGACTTTAGTTCTCTCTATGTAGAGGGTATCACCTTGCCATTCTGCATCAATACATATCTTAATCCTTGATGCGAAGTATCATTATATACAATATATCCACTAGTTTTTTATGGAATAGTCAACATCGATGCTGTAGTCAACCGATGTTTCAACTCCTCAAAGCTCTTTTGACCTTCATAATCCCATTGGAATATTACATTCTTCCTCATAACTTTATTCAAAGGGGCAGAGATTAAAGAAAACCCCTTGACAAATCTCCGACAATATCCCACTAATCTGAGGAAACTTTGGATTTCAGACACATTCTTCAGAGCCTCCCATTTCATTACTACATCTATCTTTATTGGATCGACTTAACGACCATGCCCAATTACTATGTGACCCAAAAACAACACTTATTTCAACCGAAACTCACATTTACTAAATTTAGTATACAACTGTTTTTCTCTTATAATCTGTAAGATCACTCTCAGATGTTCAACATGTTCTTCTCTACTCTTTGAATACACCAAAATGTCATCAATAAACATTATCACAAATCATTCCAAGTAGGGATAAAACACCTTATTCATTAATGCCATAAATGCAGTTGGGGCATTAGTTAACCCAAACGGTATTACTAAGAACTCGAAATGTCCATACCCACTCCTAAAGGTGCTCTTTGGTATATCAGCCTCTGCTATCTTTAACTTATAATACCTAGACCTCAAATTTAATTTAGTGAACACCTAAGCTCCCTATAGCTGATCAAATAAGTCATCAATTCTAGGCAACGAGTACTTGTTCTTCACTATAACCCCATTCAGTTGCCTATAGTCAATACACAGTCTCAAAGTCCCAAATTTCTTCTTTACAATTAGGACTGGAGCTTTCCAGGGTGAAAAAATTGGGTCTAATGAATCTTTTTTCAAGCAATTCTCGCAACTAAGCCTTCAACTCCTTTAGTTACATAGGTTCCATCCTATATGGAGGAATAGATATAAGAGGAGCACCTGGAACTAAGTTAATTATAAACTCTGTTTCCCAATCTGGAGGTAAATCAGGTAACTCTATGGGAAACACATCCAGGAATTCCTTAACCACAAGAATGCCTTTTATATTCTGCTCAGCTCTAATATCAGTAATGTGGGCCAAATAAGCCTCACATCCACTTTACATTAACTGCAAATCACTTATGAATGAGATCAGTCTGGCTGGCACTGCTTGGCTAATACCTTTAAAAATTGCTCTTGGTTGATTAAGAGATTCTAAAATTACCTTCTTGGTATAGCAATTCATTATGGCCCTATAAGCAGTGAGCTAATCCATGCCTAGAATAGCATCTATCTCCTTTAACTGTAACACAATCAAGTCTACTTCTAACTCTACCTGATCAATTTGAATCAAACACCCCTTGCAAACCTCTCCTATTATGGTGGTATTACCTATTGGTGTACTCACCTCCAATTCGCATCTTAATAATTCTCTATCACAATGCAATTTAGATGTCAAATAAGGTGCGATAAAAGAATCTGTAGGTCTAGGATCTAGCAATGCAAGAGTCTAAAAAATTAAAGATAAGAAGCAAACTTGTAATGACATCGAGAGAATCCTTAGCCTCCTTTCTAGTCATGGCATAAGCTCAGGCCTAAGTTTATGATCGATTGCTTTATACCTCAGTCCTGATAGGAAGACTCCCAGAACTCATTCTGCCCCTACCGCGGCCTCTCTGGCCAGATCCACCAACTCGACTCTAATGAACCATAGTTTTTGTTGCCATACTTCCTCTCCTTTCAAGCTGTGCTCCAAAAACCATAGAACAATTCTTGATCTGATGATCAAGTGAGCCGTACCGAAGGCAGGCTCTTGTTACCATCAACAGTCACCACTGTGCTTCTTCCCACAATGCTCACAAGTTAGAAACTAACTCGATATTGCACCTCTGTTATTACCAAATTGAACTGAACTACCTTTCTGTCTGAACCCTGACTGTTTTGATCCAGTCGGTAGTCTGAAAGCTTGAGTCTGACGCTTACTAAACCTTCTGCTAGAACCTCCCTGAAATTCACTAGGCCTCTTTTGTCTAGATTGATCTCTGCTCAGATTAACTATCCTTCAACAATTGCTCTATTTAGATCAAGGTTGTTCTGAACTCAGTGAAACTGCTCAAGTTAGTAAGAGCTAGCCTTGTTCGAATCTCCATGTTCAAGCCATCTTCAAATCTCCTGCACTTGTCTTCCTTAATAAAAATCAAGTTAGTAGCATATCCCATCAGCTCATTAAATTTAATCTCATATTTTTACACATACATCCTGCCCTGTTTCAAATCCAGAAATTCCTTCATCTTTCTGTCCAAGTAGATCTTGGGCATATAATTCTCTTTGAAGCTTCTCAGTAAATCCTCCCATCTCAATCTACAAGGCCTGATGGTACTGCCTAGAATATTTTTCCACCATTGGTAAGTTGGGCCTTGCAATAAAGATACTGCATAGTCGAACCTCTTGTCCAACTCACAATCCATCTTATCAAAGACTCTCTCTGTCTTTTCTAGCCATCTCTTGGCCTCTGTAGTTGCACTTCCATAGAAGTCCACAAACCCCCTGCTTTAGCAATTTATCGCACCTCCTTTCTCTTCTCTCAATTATTCTAAGAGGTCTTCCCTTAGGTCGAGACGTAGACGACTTTCTACTGCCTCTTTTTGATCCTAGGTCAGTTGAGTGTTCCATTTGATCGCCTACGTCGAATAAGCTATAATACAAAATAATTTCAATTACCATCCGAAATTTTCATAACATTTCATACCTAACATTTCTACATATCCCTATGGATGTCAACCATACTCTGATACCACAAACTATAACACCCCACTCCCTTTTGACACATGTATGCGCACATGCTTGATAGAAGTGGCGTGCTAACTATCTCACCTTCACTTTACTACATGACATCGTAAGTAAAATCAAAATAACACATTACTATAATCCAAAAATTTCCTTATTTCATATCATAAACCATAATTTACAATGTAGCATTTTATATGGATACATTGTCAGCCTATCAAAACTCATAGTTCAGTTACAAAATATGCTACATCGATGAGGAAATATACTAAAAACTAAAAACTAATCTTCTATCCCTGGCTAACTGACCTTTGAGCCATAACTTGTACCAAAATGTTGTCTTAGCAGCTAAGTCGTCGCTTTATCTTGAACCTAAAATTCTCAACATTGCAATTTTGGTGAGATTTGTGAACTCAGTAGAGTAACCATCCTTGATCGTTCACTCTTGTCATATAACACATAATAAATCATGTTATCATGTAATTCATAATCAACTTTATTTTTGTCAAGTAATATCACATAACACCTAATCACATTTTTGTTATTTCAGAACAAAATTTAAACATTTCATCATTTCTGTATAATTTTGTAGAACATACACATTGACAAATTATCAAATATTTCATACACAAGGGTCTTAAAATATTGCAATCATTTACTTCATTTAGATCATATGTGTATGCAATGTTATGAGACTCGATTTCATTTATTTCATTGTTATGACTATGTGCTTTTTTCACTATCCTATATCTGTTATGGATACCAGGCTTTTTCATATTGTTCTTATCCATTGAGGATACATGGCTCTTTATACACAGAGAGCATTAGGCTTTAATCACGAATGTCTGAGCTTTAAGCTTTTTTTTTCATTGGCGACATTAGTCATAACTACCTTTATATTTTATGCATTGGAATAAAATGCATTCCTCAATTTCAAACATCACAATTGATCAATTACATTTGCATTCATATTCTTGTTCACAACAATTATTGAACTAGGTCCGGTATGAATATTCAGGTTGAGAACCATGTAGTCAATCTTATTCACATACAAGTAACACTTACAATGTTTTAATCATACATCATAACTCTTTGGACATTTCATGTCCAGAATTCAGCTCACAATTCAGTACACATTCATCAATATCAAATTTAATTCATTAATAAACAAAGCAGGTCAAAGCGAGACCATTTTAGGTTATCACAGTTGCTCCCTTTTTACTTATTTCCTTGAAGTTTCAGCAATAGCTGGAAGCAGTCGCTTTACTTGCTCTTCTATATGTAATCAAATACAATCTCATGTTACCACATTGTTCATGTTACTGAATATGCATTTTTGTTAATTATGTAACATGCATATTCAATGACATATGCCTAGGTATACTTCTGTAAAAAACTGATGCGTAGATCAATTGTACTACAAATGTGTCAAAATTCATACACCTATTAACTATTCCAGCTTTCATGTTAACACAACTTTCGGGTCTACTTTACAAGATCATTATGAAAAGGAAAATGGTGTATTTATGTGACACTTTCTCCTATAAAATTGTTCCCCTATTCCTTAAGTTGCTAATGGCTCCAAGATCAAATAGTTTGGTTCATTGTTTTATGAGTTATGCTTAAAATACTGTAGCCTGAGTACATTTGAAATTTTGGCTATGGCATGAACATGCATTCAATTTTCACAACTCATACCTCTCAAGTACAATATCCAAAAATGACAAAAATTTATACCAAGTCAAAGCTAAGATAGTAAGCTACGACTTTTGTGAAGACACCTTTGTCTGATTCAGCCTACATCAATACAGCTTATTTGATAACAATAGGATATGATTTCTATCTCTGGTAGTACTACAATGTGAGTCAAGACTTATGTTCATGCCAAATTTTGAAATTCTTAGAGACAGAATTAAAAGTCGACTTCTTTAAGAAAGTTGTATCCATATGTCTCTATTTTAATTAAAATTAATAATCAACTCATTCATAAATCTACAGGTCAAGATACAATCAAAATAACAAAGCATGTCTAATGAAAATATTCCAATTCATAATATTCTAGTAAACTTCCTCACTTTCATCAAATCAATCTTTTTCAAATCAATTCAGATTGCTCTAAATTTTTATGGAGAGGCAAAAAATGTGTGAAGAATCTATTGGTTCAAGTTTCAAGCTATTTAGAGGTTGGATGAAAAAGTTATAGCCAAAAGACTCGAAACTGTTTAGTAAAAATAGTCTAGTTCATATGCAGACTTAGAAAACCAAAATTAGACATGCAAACCATCACCTTCTTCTTCCTCTCTCTACTGTAACATTGTCTCTCTACTGTAATTTTTTTTTCAATAATTCTTAATAGAATCTATAACCTATTTTTTACATCTTTCTGTAGTTAAGATTTCACAAACTTTCATCTCAGCTCGTCTCAACACAAACAATTAAAAAATCTAAGATTTAACCATAAACATCAAAACCCACATCCCTCATACATCTTCCTTATTTTCTGCATTTTTCTCCATGTTATTGTACTTATTCATTCTCACTACCGAATTTGTTTCTTCCATATCACTCATGCAAGAACCCATGTACAAAACATTAAAACATTATTAAATGTTATTCATAAAAAACTTACTTGATTTAGTAAAATTCCAGCTCAAAAATTTCAGATTTTCTAATCCTCTCAAGCAAACAAACATCAATACAAACATATAATCATCTTCAGCTAGTTCTCCAACAGTTGAGAGTCAGAAGCCAAATACACAAATATGTATAACAAGTAGTTTCAGTGATGAAAAAAGTGTTAGTGTTGGTGTTTTCGGTGGTGAAGAAGTGATATGAGTTACAGAAAATTTTCTCCAACAAACAAGATGATTGCATAGGTGGATAACTCAATGACACATGGCATCCATACATGTGAGCCATTTGTTACTCTCTCTTTTTTTCCACAATATCCCAAAATTTTTAGAAATTATCTAAAATTAACCAAAAATTCCAAAAAATCATAATACTCTCCAAATAAATTTTCAACACAAATAATCCACAATTTACATTTTAATCGAATTTATAAATCAATTATACCAGTAAAATGTCAATGAATGCATGTACAATTATTTCAAGAATATCAACATAATTCACACATTTAAATATGCCATATGATCCATAAAATGCACTTCTAATTTCTCAATACACACTATTTCGGGGTCTTAGCCTCTAATATGGGATATTGGGATGTTACAATTCTCCTCCTCTTAAGAAATTTTGTCCTCGAAATTCTTACCTGAATGAAACAGGTGGGGATATTGCTTTTTCATATGCTTCACTGTTTCTCAAGTTGCTTCCTCACTCGAATGATTTCTTCATAGAAATTTTGCTATAGGAATTTCCCGATTCCTCAGTTGTTTTGTTCGAAAGCCTATTGTCTGAACTGGCTCCTCAACGCAACTAAAATTACTAGCAACTTCAATTTTTTGAGCTAGTAACACATGTGTTGGATCATATCTATATCTTCTTAACATGCTCACATGAAACACATTATGAAACTGATACATTTCATTAGGCAAAGCTAACTTGCCTAAGGTCATATCCTCCCAATAATTTTATAAGGACCAATGTACCTAGGGCTCAACTTGCCATTTTTACCAAACCTTAGCACACCTCGCCTAGGCGACACTCTTAGAAACACTTTGTCTTCTACACTGTATTCCATATCCCGTCGATGCTGATCCACATAGCTTTTCTATCTATCTTGAGCTACTTTTATTTTACACCTGATTAGTTTTACCTTACCCACAGTATCTTGTATCAACTCAAGGGCTTCTATCATTCTCAAAGCTTCTTCATCCTAATATAGAAGCGATCGACATACTCTGTCATATAATGCCTCATAAGGTGCCATCCCGATACTACTGTGATAATGATTGTTATAAACAAATTCAATCAATGTAATATACAGATCCTAAGCTCCTTGAAACTCTAATACATATGCCCTGAGCATATCCTTAATAGTCTTGATTGTCCTCTCACTCTGCCCATCCATCTGAGGATGAAATGTAGTATTGAAGTTCAACTTTATACCTATAGCTGACTACAAACTCTTTCAGAATCTCAAAGTAAATCTGGGATCCTTGTCCAATACAATGGAAACTGGAACCCCATATAGTGTAACCACTTCATTCATATACTTCTGAGCCAATTGATTTTGTGAGTTATTCTCCCTCACTGGTAAGAAATGGGTCGTCTTAGTTAATCGGTCTACTACAACCCATATAACATCATTTTGGCTCGTAGTCTTAGGCAAACCTTGATAGCGTGTAAATCTAGCATGTTTTAGTTCCTAATTCTATGCTTATTTGATGATTTATTGTGCTTAAGTGTGAGCTTTTACTTGTTTTTACATATTTTGGTCAGGGATTACCAGATATGATGAAAAGGAAGCATTTGAAGAATATTTGAGGAGTATTTGGAGCATAAGAGTTGAAGCCGAAGATTTCTAGATGATTTTGGTGCTGCCAGGAGTTATCTTTGGGCAAGACTAACAGCAGAGCAGGAGATGACGAGATGAAATTACGTAGACAGCTGGACTCGCATTTTAGTGACATTTTGGGCTTAAATTATAGCCTAGGTAGAAGAATTAATTAGTTTTTATTGGGCCTTTTTGTTATATTAGGGTTGACCCACTTTTTATTAGTATATAAGTGAATTTTAGGGTGAGGAAGACACTTTTTGCCTTCTACATCAGTATTACGAATTTCAACCTTTTTTTTTCTAGAATTTTACTTGTTTTCTCCATAGCTTTTAGAGGCTAAACTCTTCCCTTCAACCAAGGGTTAATTCGAAGTGGATTTTCTTCAAGTTTGTGAGATGTTAATTACTTTATCTTTTTTATTTACATTGCATTTATGTCTTTTCACTGATTTATTGAGATAATCTATCCATAGTGAATTACTATTATTTGTTCAAACAGGGCCCGTTGTTCATCTAATAGGAATTTACATAGCCAATCAACTAGGTTAAATCCGTAATTG
>JAOSBN010000179.1:47108404-47151345 GCA_027563595.1 Erythroxylum suave
CTGCTTTTCATTCTGTCTTATTTTGTTTGTCATCAAAATCTCTTTATACGTGAAGTCATAATTCTGACTTAACAATGAAAAATAAGAAAGATAAGGGTATAAGTGATATATATATATATATATATATATTCACACCTATACACAAATAAACAAAAGTATATGTATAAGGGGAATAATCAGCCCAAGATCAACCATAAACTTATATAAAGAGAGAAAATAAAGAAAATTACTTGTTTTAATATCCATTACTCAATGAACAAGCTACTGAATTATTTGGATAAGCTATTGGATCCCTTAAATAAGTTGCTCAACATATAAATAATTTTTAAAAATTGTTAATTAACCTTTACCAAAGTTATATACCTTTATGTTATTCACATCTTTTTATGTCTTTCTGTGAGTGCTTTTAACAGGTTAGTGAATCTGTACGTCTATGAATTATCTTTAATATAAATCAAATTTTTTTTAACCTTAATTTTTATAAAAACTCATAATTAATAATTGTCTAGAAGGAATTTAAATTCTAGTATTCCCTTGTTTCATGTCATCTTAGACTATATTTTAGGGTTTTAATACTACACATGCTTGAAGGTGGTAAAAAATAGACCTTGTTTTTAGAGGAGGGAGTACTATGGTGGTGGTATTGTTCTTAGGTATAACCACTACTACACTACTTTTTCCTATTTTGAAGTTTTGTCAATGTTGTTTTAACTTTCTTATCCTGCCTAAATTGTATGGGGTTTTTATGTTTATAATATCATTCCATAGGATCTAATGAATAAAGATGTGCTCAAACTTATTTTTTATTGAGATCTGTCTACTAGCAGAGATTCACCTTAATCTTTTTTTCTTTGTTGATTTAAAATTTATCACTAAGTTGTACGTATATTAATTTAAATCCTATCACTTTGTTACAATTTCCTTAAATATGATAAGCTTATATCACTATATGTAGCATTGGTTTACATGTATAGATACCATTGTTCAACTTTATGTAAAAAAA
Source organism: Erythroxylum suave (assembly GCA_027563595.1). Taxonomy (NCBI): domain Eukaryota; kingdom Viridiplantae; phylum Streptophyta; class Magnoliopsida; order Malpighiales; family Erythroxylaceae; genus Erythroxylum; species Erythroxylum suave. The sequence goes on from JAOSBN010000179.1 coordinate 47,109,408, forward strand.
ACTATGAAAATATAAAACATCTAAATTTCACTATATATTTATTCCTTTCATAGTGTCAGAGGCCACCTAAGTATATTCTTCATATTTTCCTTCTTTTTGTACCTCTTATGACCCTGTCATCTTTCTACACAAGCATACTTACAATTCTCAAACTCACCCCTAAAATGAATCTAGAAACCTGTTGATAGTTTTACATAAAAAATTTCATGATGCAAGTATATAGATTATAACTCGTAGTATAAAAGGTTTAATTCCCACAAGGAATAATTAGCCACCTGACAATTTGAATGCACTTTATCTACGGTATTAAAGATTAAATAAATTGAATTAAAATAAATTAATTGAAATTAAGACAACTAATAGAACTAAATAAGTGAGTAATTGAAAATAGCAATAACAACAAAGTTAATTAGTGATGGAAACCTAGGAATTTTTCTATCCTTGTTTTTTCTTCCCTTTTTCTTGTTGATCCAATTTATGCTTGATCCTAGATATCCTAAGCTTTTTTTCACCCTCTCTTAAGATCTAATCAAGTAATCCTAATTGAATTCAATAATAATATGATGGCAACTCTTGATTCGCAAAACTATTCCTAACTATTCAATTGGATTTGAAGCAGTCCTAAGGATAATTAATTCATAATTAAGATCTCTCTTCAATTATTTATTAATCTGGTATTTTCAGGTCTAATAAGCTATCAACTCTCATTATGCTCCCTAATACAAAAAATTTGCTTCAATATCTCTATTTATTACTAAGTATATGCATAACAAATATCTCAAAACATTGATAAATCTATTGAATTCAACAAAAATATAAGTTCAGCAAAACAGTTGAAGAACAATCCATAATATGGATTTAGAAACTCATAATCATGTTAAAAATCTTCTAAATCAACATCCAAAACAATGAAATATATAAAGAGAAAAGAAAGAAAAACAGTTTGGTTTCTTAATCTTGAAAATCTGGAGTTGCTCGTGAAATCTCTTCTTTAATCTCTTTAATTATGATGTGTTGCATCCTTTTTGATGTTTTCGCTTTCATTAAATACTTCTTAAGGCTTTTATGGTTCTTCCTAAGGTTTCTTCACTTAATTTGGTTGCAATAATAACCCCAAAATGTCAAGAATATTAAAAAAACTTGCAATTAGAAAAGTTGTTTATGTAATCATCATTATTATGGCTGGAGTCACGATCTTGGCTTCTTCGATTCTTCAAGTTCTTTATCTTTTCTTTAATTTTCCTGTTTTCAATCACTAGAAAACACATCAAACACCTATTGAGACATAAAATTAAGATGAAATTCTTACTTCACAAAAAATCAAAACATATAACGACACTAATAAGAACATAATTCTAAGTCCTAAACAAATGATTATCATTTAAGAAAGCACTTAAAAACACGCAAACACCTAGAAAACATATTAAAATATACACCTATCAACATCCCCACACTTAAATCTTTGCTTTTCCTTAAGTAAATTAAAAATACACGTAAACAAAACACAAAAAACTCATAAACACATAATCGTGCAACAATCCAATAATGGTACAACGACATCAAATGTCGCGGAATTAAGTTAATCTTAAACATAAACCATTTAAAAATTGCCAGCATACTAACTTATTTATTTTATGTTTAATTTCTTTGATTTGAATATACATATCAATCAAAATATTAACACCTTATTCATACACCTATGACACTTATGAACATGCAATAATTATCGTTGGTCAATTAAAAAGGTGAACTATCACTAAGTAATCTTTCATGAAAATTCTTGCTATTTTTAAAACATCAGTAGAATTAATTTTATTGAAATCACCATTTTTCAGATTTTCTTTAACTATCACCTAGTCTTTTGATGTGAAGACAAACACCTTGTTATAGATGTCTCCTAGTTATTCAAGTAGGTTACACTTTTTTTATTTAACTTGGTTAGAGTGTCATTTTAGCCTTTTGACACAATGACAAACATGTTTTTATGAATGCCCCCGGTTATTCAGTTATATCATAACTCTCAACTACCTACCAGCTTTATTCTTAACCTTATTTTCTTAAAAAGGGCTAGTATAATAGGAATTTTTATTTAACATACTTTTTTTAAATTTCTTATCCTACCTCATTTCTTCTTAGTCAATCGTTTTCATGAAAGGGTACTAATGATCACAACCAATTTAATTGAATGTATTTATAAGTGTATCCAACCAAGTGTTATAAAGTGAAAGAATAGGTGTCATATCCTAATTAACATGTATATTCATAAAAAAGACACTTAAAACATAAAATTTACAAGTTAATATACTTTTACAATTTAAATGAAAATGTTCAAAAGTAAGTCAATTCCATTCAATTCTTGCCACTGACACATTCATAAAATGCACAATTCATGTAACAAAATGTTCACACAATGCCATCCTAATCAAACTAATACAATGCAAATGTATATTCATAAAAAAGACACTTAAAACATAAAATTTACAAGTTAATATACTTTTACAATTTAAATGAAAATGTTCAAAAGTAAGTCAATTCCATTCAATTCTTGCCACTGACACATTCATAAAATGCACAATTCATGTAACAAAATGTTCACACAATGCCATCCTAATCAAACTAATACAATGCAACTGTAAAATTCACACTCAATAAGTATGCTAAAGCATATAAGTCGTCACACTTAAACAATATATTTTCGTTGATGTGGAAAACAAAATAATGCAAATAAAGAGAAAGAATAATAAATTGAGGGAGTTATCATAGATTTTCAGCTATATACTTAAACTGAGAGATTTGGTTAATCCAAACATTAAGCATCAGTTGAGAGATGGTAAAGATACTTGGTTATAGTTTGATAATTAGACTACACACAACCCATTCATTTAGAGAGAAGAAAATGAAGTACTCAAAAATATAATTCCTCTCACTACTAGAGTATCATCACTTATTCAAGATGGAGTTTTAGGATGGAAATTTTAGAAGCTTTTCCTTGATCATAGATTACTTACCCTTTATTCCTACTGGAGTACGAAAAGGATGACATTATATCCCTTCACTCCTCAGGTACCTTAACTAATTGCTCCTATCATAAGTTAATTATTTGCAGTGATGAGGTTGTTCCTTGGTTTGATATTATATGGAAGCAGTCTTTAATTCCTAAAGCTTCAGTTTCTCCTAACTAGTGCCTAAAAATTAACTTAAAACTAAAGACACATGGTTTTGAGAATATGATCCGATATGTGTTCTGTCTAACCAAAAAAATGAGAGTAGAAATTATTTATATGTCAATTATAACTATTCTAGATCAATTTGGAGCAGAATCATACACATGCTACAACTTCCTCGGTATACATTTGAGATGATGGAGACAATGAATATGCTTATGGTTTATAGTAAGCAAGGTAAATCAGATTGTCTGCTTCTCAAGAAAACTTTCAAGATTCCCAACTATTCCTTATGGAGAGAAAGGAATCAAAGATTGTACAAAGGAATTGAACAAGGAAAATATCAGTTAATAGAAAACATAGTGAATTGGAAACGAGAAACTTTTATTGCCCACAACAAACAATATACACTTAGCCAAGGATTAAAGAACAACTGGATGCTGTAATTAATCTTCAATGTATAGTTGTAACTATTAATGTTCTAAATTAGTATGCAGATCATGTGACTCATTGTAATGTTTTTTAGTAGATTTTGCTAGTATTAATACAATTATTTTTTATTTTCAAATAAATAAATAGTAAGAGTAAGAAAACTTATGGTGATTTGGGTGGTGATGATGTTGGAGATGGAACCTGAAACCTTGGATAGTAAAAAATTTGAGCAATTTCTTTATTTGATATCATTATTGACTCATAACCTCAATATGAGATTCAACAATCAAAATCACTCCCAAAAAAAAATAATGAACGCCCGTATTAGAATTTATGAAAAGCCTAACTAGCAATATATGTAAACAAAATGAAATAAAATATAAATAGAAAACGTATCCTAATTCTTAGGTTACCTTCTAAGTAGCACCTGTTTAACATTGTTAGCTTGACATACCCTTCCTGTCTACCATCAACCTAGGTTTATAATCAGTGGCTTGCTTCCACTTTTTTCTCTCTATTTATATTTACAGAAGAAATAAGGAGTTTCTGTGACCAATTCCCATGCTCGTGGGAATCATGCAAAACCCACGGACGTGGGAACTATAATCTGAGGCAATCTACGAGGTTTCATTAAACTTAGGATTTTTGGTCTATAAAAACATCATTAAGCCTCCATTTTCAAGAAGAGACAAGACCCACCTCTAGCAACACCATCTTTGAGTGAAGAACACATGTTTCGAGAATTAAGGAAGGATTGAAGACAAGGATCATCATCAAGATTGGGAAAAATAGCACTTCAACGCCAAAATTCTAGATTTTGGCAAAGAAGAGAAGTGGTCTTTCTATTCCATTTTCTGTCATTCTAATCTCTTCCATTTTTTATAAAAATTGTTTATTTGATTGTTGATTATGTTATGGAGACCATATTAGGCTGATTTTATTGTAGGGATTGCTTTAGAACTATTTTGTTATAACTCCAATTTTATTGAATTGAATGCAATTGTCTTTGTTGATTGTTGTTCTTAATTGTCATCTTGTAACAAATCGAGATAGTGAGTGAGATTAGATTCATGTAGGATTGTACAACGAGAGTTGGTGACCTATAGACTGGCAATCATCATGTTAATTGAATAGTTGGAAGAGAGATCTCGACTGTTTAATTGATCATCGGTAGTCATTGGGTAGGTTGAGAGATCATTCAATCGATTCCCGTTAATTCAACTAGGGACAAATAGTTACACCTTGAGAGAGGGTGATTAGTACATTCGAAAATCTAGGGTGAGACATAATTCAATCAATAAAATAAGAGGCAGACAAAATAGGGAAAAATTAATCTCTAGCATTTAGATTCTTAAATTCAAATTTTCTACAATTATGGTACTGTCCATTGTTTCTATTAGTCTTTTAATTTTAATTTAATTTTTCCATATTATCCACATTTAACAATTTCATTTCTTAAACAAAGTTTTGTCTAACTTAAGCGGTGTCTAGGCATCAATCCCTGTAGGATTGATATCCGCTCTGTTTAACTACAAGTCACAACCCGTTCATTTATGATTCTTTAGTGTAAACAAGTAAATAGGTTTTACTATGAACAATCATGTATTTGGCATAAAAGACTTTTGTGAAGCATCTTTTGTACTTGGTATTCAAATTTACTGGTCTTTTATAAAGTGCATACGTTGAGTTTAATATGGTTTATTGTAAACCTATAGTGGCATTTATATCTTATGGTGAAAGATTATCTTTGACATATTATCCAAAGAATGATAAAGAAATAGAGGCAATGAAGAATGTTCCTTATTCTATTGTGGTTGGTATCCTAATGTATGCTCAGGTGTGCACTAAATTAGATATCATTTGTTGTTGGATTGCTAGGTAGGTATCTGTCTAACCCAAGAATGCACCACTAGAATATAGTTAAACAAGTTATAAAATATCTAAAAGAACTAAGGATTATATTTTGATATTTAAAAAAGTCAACAATCTTGACCTCATTAGTTATATGAATTCAAATTTTGCTATGTGTCTAGATGACAAGAAGTCCATATCAAAATACATTTTTATGCTAGGTTGTTTAGTAGAAGAGTCTCAAGCAGACACTGATAACTTCCTCGCCTACAACAAGAGCAACAACAACAACACCAAATAAAAATCACATTGAGATACAGGATCTAGGGAGGTCTAATAGTACGTAGTCTTTTCCCTAACTAGTGTAGAGACCGTTTTCAAATGATCCATGCAAATGAATGAAAATAAAAAAGAAAAATAGTAAGGTAAAACAAACAAATAAATAAAGAATAATAAATAAAAATAAAATTTGGAAGACCATAAAATAAAATAAATAAACATAATATTATTAATAATAATAACAATAATAATAGGGAAAATTAAACAAAATATAATAAAAATAATAGTAAAAATAAAATAAAAATAATATTAATAATAATTGAAATACCAATAATAATAATCTTACTAACATTAATAATCATAAACAAATAGTAATACCAATACTAATGCTAATAATAAAGATATTAATAATAGTACTAATAACAAAGTAGTAGTAGTAGTAATAGTAGTAGTAGTAATAACAAGAAGAAGATAATACGTAATTACTATTGAGGCTAATGCAAAAGGAAAAAGTTAAAGATATAAGAGAACTATTAGGATCTCTTTACAGGGGATCCTTTACCTGAATCCCAGCGTGCCAAAGTTTTCTATTGTGAGTCATGTCCTCGATAAGCCCAACATTGTCATATCTTTTTGAATCACCTTCCCCAATTCTTCTTAGGCATCCTTATTTTTCTCTTACAACTTCTTTGACTATTCATACAAAATTTGTAGCATAAGATGAGGCTACTTCATAAGCGATTTGGCTGAGGAATTTAATTTTTGAGTTATTTGTGGCTGATTCAATACTTAGACCTATTCAGTTATACTGTGATAATCTCTCTATTGTACTGTTTAGTAACAAAAATAAAAATATCACAAGTTCTAAGCATTTGAAGGTCAAATAGTTAACTATAAAGGAATTAGTGCAGAAAGGTGACATCACAATAGACCATAAAGAGATTGACCACATATTGGTTGATCCACAAACTAAAGGACTACGAATAATCAATTTTATAGATATTTATATAGTATAGGCTTGTTGAATCCTTAGATATTGTTAGTTAGTGATCATTATATTTGGCTCCTGATATAGTTGTTTTGTTTTTCATGTATTATTATTGTACATTTTATATGTATAATGATGATCATCATTTTATATTCAATCATTAAATTTGTGGTATGTTGTTATAATAAAGATGAAAGTCTTAAGATTTGTGTCAATCTTAAGCATTTTAAATGTTATTGGGTATATATAAAAATTGACCTTGGACTTATTTCTTTAGGACATAAATAGATATATAGATAAATCTATGGATTTCACAAGACCTAAGGGGATATAAATGTTTAATCCTATAACGGTTTTCTCTAATATCATTCGGCATTAAGTGAGAAATTTTTTTTCTCTAATGCAGTTGAACTTAAAGTTTAGAGAAGTGAGACCAAAAAATGAAATAATGATACATTTCATATCATATAGATATCATTGTAATTTATGACACTTAATTTTCTTATTCACATTAGTAAGGTTTTAGATATGTGTAATTGCTTTGAATCTGTGTTGAATAATGGCACATACATTTGATACTTTATAGTATTAAAAGCCTTGTTAGACCAAATGATGAACTTTAATTATCTTTGGATCAAATGTTTTATTTTGGTTAATTATTATAGCTATTGTAATTTATAATTGTCTAAGGGGAATGTTGGAATTAAAAATTCTTGTTGGACAGTTATTAATTTCAAATTTTTATAAATTAAGTTTGATCCAGATTAATTATAATAAATGGGCCCATAAAGGATTGGTTAAATTGGTGAAAATTTTAGTAAGAAAAATAGACTCTAATTAGTGTCGGTAAATCTGCTTATTGGACTTGTGACAAGAAAGTCCAATAACATTTTTATAAATAGCTACTAAGGTCTCTTATAGCCTGTTGGTAGAAGTCCGTAAATGCAAGATTACTCGGATCTATTAAGAGGTCCACATATTTAGAAATAAATAGAAAGATAATAACAATATAAACAAAGTCATAGAAGCTCATTTATACGTCAAGGAACTTGTTTGAAAGATCTAAGAGCTTATTCATGATAAAACAAACTTATGCAATAGATACATTTAATTCGAATAAAACGACAAGGGCCTATCAAAGTTTAAAACAATAGGAGCCTACAAAGCAACAGGAGCCTATTAAGCGGTAGAAGTCTGTTAAATAATAGGAGCCTACGTCCAGTCCCGGAATATCCAACTTGAGTGTTTCACTATAAAACCAACTAGTAATTTGACAAGCCTCTTCAAGCTCATAAGTACATTTTTTCAAGGTTCTCCATCCTTCCAATGAGAATATATTTTTCAAGGTTCTCCAACCTTCCCATAAGTACATATTTTTCAAGGTTCTCTAACCTTCCAACTAGTAGTATTTTGCTAGCCTCTATTAGCACTCAATAAATGAAGAGGTAATTTACTCCATATAAGCTTCAATGATCTCTCCAAAAAATAATTGTCACTTTCTAAGGCATAAGAGAATTGATAATGATATGACTTTTAGAGTATTGATGTATCTCTACAATTTGGCTTTCTCTCTTCTTTCCTTCCATGCTTCTCTGTTTGGCAACTTTAGTGGCTTTTGTTTAAATAGACATTTTCTTTAACTAGTCGTTGTTTTATTTCTGTTTTGAATTTGACTTTGAATCTTTAATATTATCTCTATAAGAATCTTGAAATAATCAACCGTTAAGAGAAATTTGGAGCTAATTGACGAAACATAGATTAGCAGGATCCTTCCGGATTTTGTAGAATAAACAAGGTAAGTTCATAAAAATGTTTATGTTTGAAAGGAAGCATTTATCATATGATTTTATTTCCTTTTGAGAATTAACTCGTTAGTAATAGAAGAAAATAATCCAATTTGAATATTGAAATATTATAAGGTCATCATCTAAATCATTGATAAGCCTTAAGTTAACAATCTCCCTCTTTTTGATGATGGCAAACAATAATAGATATATTTTCAAAATTCAAGTAAGAACAGTAGTTTTTGAGAGATACATGTAAGCTTTATAAATTCTTACTTATTATAAGGAGCCTTTCCTTCCTACCATATAGACTTCACAGAAAAATATATCATAGATTATACCATAAATTTTCTAGAAAGTATATGAAATATCATATATCAAAATATATCTCTTTAAGTCTTCCCCTTTTTCATTATCAAGAAAAATATAGGGAAAAGAAAGTTATCGCAGAGATATATAACATGTCATGCCTAAAATTATGCAAGGCGAAAATATATCATCAACTGACTCTTAACTCTCCCCCTACATCAAAGCTGAGAATCCTTCACAGAGAGACGGAAAAGTAACACAAAACTAAGATAAATGGTCATTCTCTCTTTCTAGTATGAGTAGTTTTTTTATTGGAATAACGAGGCTTTGAGACGGATTGTCCCTCAAAACTTCTCAAGGTGTTCTCTATGATCTATCACGTGTTGCAAATAACAAAATTGTGAATCCTTACTTTGATACCAAATGATAAAGCAAACATGCGCAAGAGATACTTCTAATTCGAATAAAACGATAAGGGCCTATCGAAGTTTAAAACAATAGAATTATAACATCCTAGTTTGATGATTATACAATGTAATGTGTTGTACATGCATTTCATAAAGTATGCTCTATTTATCGTGTACTAGAGTAATTTAAGCTTTTAAATGTATTATTGAGGTTATAACGAAGATCACGGATAGACCAAAGATGATTATGGTCTCAACTGAAAATTTCTCAAAAATTTTTTGAAAAATTTGAAAAGCTACGGAATGAGTCCGTTTAAAAGCTCCAAAATGTGCTTTCGAGATTTAGGTGATACTTTTGAATAAAATCTAGATGATTTCAGTGACATTTAGTGATTTTCAAGTTCAATCTAAAATTTTTTTAGGATAATCGAAAAGTTACAAAATAATTTCAAAATATGATGAAAAACTCCAAAATTAGGATTGGAGTCTATAGGAATTGAAACGGGTCAAAACAGAGGTCGTTTGAATAGAATTCGGGTAATCTGAAATCATTGGACTAAAATGCCCCTTTTGAAAAATCATATGTATTGATGATACCCATTCAAAATTTTTAAGAGCATCCAATCAATCAATATTGACTCTAGTTAGAGTATTTTACAGTCAATTTGAAAATAAGACAGTTGTGGAATATTTTCTAGAGTTAATGTGGTTAGTCGGTCAATTAAATGCATTAAAGGACAATTTGGTCTTTTTGTACTAATTAAGGACAATTTGATCTTTTTACAAGATATTAGTAGATTAATGAGTCACTAGAGATGACCAATGAGATGATGACATGTGTTTGATGAGTCATTAGTGATCACAAATAGGAAGGTGACATTTGTAATCCATTAAATGAGTATAAAAAACTGAACTTATGACATTTAGCTTCATTCTTTCAACATAAACAGGAGAGTGATGAGAGAGTAATATTGGAGACAAGAAAAGAAAGGTAAAAGAAGAGAATCCAAGGGTGAACATCGGCCAAGGAGAGAGGAAGAAGAGTGTAGTTATTTTTAATGGAATTTGATGATGATTTGGAGAAACCTTGAAGTATTCATCAAATACTCAAAAGATTGAAGGAAAAAGTGGTAAGTTTCCTAACTTAAATTTCTAAATTTTATGGGTTTTCTTGAGTGAAATGGATGTGTTAAAGATCAATGTTGTCTTGGGATTACTTTGATGTTTCTTTGTATAGAATTAGTTGAATATGACAAGAGAGGAATGTGTAATGGGATTCTATCTTAGGTTAACTTAAACCAATATCAATATTTTAGCCATTACTCAGCCTACAGGCCTCCAAATTGAGTGATTCTACTTGTAGCTAAAACCTAAGACATAGTTCTAAAACTCTCTAGAAGAGAGATAGACCTAATTCCAGATGAATTATATTGAAATTTGAGATCAAAAGTAGTAACTGACAATGCCCCTGTGTTGAAACAGCTTGTGATATTTGGTTCAGTTTTCATGATTTAGAAGTGTTTTTGAAGAAATTGGTAAGATAGAATGGATAAAATATGGTATTTAAGTGATTTTTGAAGATAGATTTGGAAATAGTGACTAATAGGTTAGCTTACGAAAGAAACTGAAATATGATTAGCCTGCGTGTTACGACTAAATACAAATCTCAAATTCAGTTAAATTGAATATATAGTTGTAATGCCTTATTTCCTAATTTCGAAATAAACGCCTAAGAAAATTGTGTTTTGTTTAGGAAAAGGATAGTCACCGAATGCGTGTGTGTGCTTGATGATAAGTGTGCAAAACTGTAAGTGTATTTTAAATGTTTTGTATGACTAAATTATTTGTAAAAGAATTCATGACATGTGATGTATTTTAATTGTTTTATATGACTAAATTATTTTCAAAACAATTGATGACATATGAGTGTATTTTATTTGTTTTATATGACTAAATTCTTTAGAAAAGAAATGATGACATATGAGTGTATTTTAACTATTTTACATGACTTAATTCTTTGTCAAAGAATTGATGACATATGAGTGTATTTTAACTGTTTTATATGACTTAATTATTTGTAAAAGAATTGATGATGTGTTAGTGTTCTTTAAATTGTGTTTATGCAAATGATTTTCATTTGATCATAAAATGAATATTTATACTGAGTTTTATGCAAATGATATTTTACAAGTGAATATCACTAGCATAAGTATATGCATTGGCAATATATGAGTTTTAAATTGAAAGTTAAATTTTATATGAGTGGGATTTACATTGAAATAATTCAGTTATGAATCCTCCCATACTTAATTTAAAAAGTAAGATGAGTCGTAAATGTAAGAGTTGCTTTTTCCTATGGTACACCTCTAGGCTTTATACATAATATTATACTGGTATATTTATAATGGTTAACCTGTTACAGGTAAGCGATGTCGAAACAGCTTTATAAATAGTGGTTAAATAGGTATGGGTAAGCATGTAGAACTAACTCTGTGACTTGTTACAAGTAAGTTATATAGAACCAGCTCTGTGACTTTAAGTGTTGGACCCTAAAATTTTTCTTAGAATTTATTTTATTAAATTAGCAAGTATAAGCAGAAATTAGAATTTTTCTGAAATTTAGAAATTTTTGGAGCTTAGTTATGAATATATTTATTTTCATGTGTTTGCATGTATAAATGGAATTGTTGGAATTAAGTTAAGGAGTTAGAAGGAATTAGATTAAATATGGAAGGGTAAACTTGGAAAAGCAAGAAGTTGTCTTATTTTAATAAGAAAGAGTAGAGAGTCACGGAATAGAAGTAAGAAAGAGAGAAAGTAGTAGAAAAACCTAGAAGAAACTAGAGAAAGGAGAGCAAAAACCAAATAGGAAAGAAGAAGAAGGAAAGAAAGAAAAGGGATAAAGAATAAGAAGAAAAAGGTTCAGCTGAGTTTTAGGTATTCTCTATTTATTTTTCTTGTTTTGGTAGAAGAAGAAAATAGAGAAAATATGTTTTATGTGTTGACAATGAAGAGAGAAAGACGAGAACTAAGAAATTCATTTTCTTATATTTTCTACTATATTATTAAAGCTCTATAAATTTTTTACTTGTACATTAATTGAATGGAAATTTGGTTGTTTAAAGGGAACCAAGAAAATCGAAGGAAAAAGCAAGAGGAGAGACAAACTTGAGCTTGGATTTATGAGTAAATAGGTGGGTAATATGTTTGTAATTATTGTGATAATAGGTTGGAATTCTTACTTGTTTGTGTGTTAAATTCTTGTCTTTGAATCATTGCGAATGTGGGAAAAATGTGTTGTGATTTGATAACTTATTATGTTTGAAAGATTTTACTACACCTGGTATGAATGAAAAGAAGAAATGAGTAAAAAGCATGAAAGTATGAATATGTTATGAAATGTGTTAGCATCGAAAATTTAACTTGTGTAGGCAAGAGAGATACCATTTCGTTCGCCACGTGCATGCTAACCTTAAGCCTTCTCCCAGCTACCCATTTGTGGCATATGGGCTTCGAAAAATGGACTCATTTTGTTCATAGTGTAAACTTCGGTTTCACCATTTCGTTCCATGGGATTCTCTTAAGCCAATATATGTGTGCATTTCGCTTTACTTTGTTGAGCATGATATCTTATTGCATGCCATGTTTTGATGATTAAAAATACATGATATGTTTTATGTGATTATTATATGAGTTCCTTAAGCTATAATATGGATAAATAAATTGTTAGATTAGAATGAGAGGAGTGCAGTTTATGTTTATATGCTTGAGTGTGTGTGTGGCTTGTTTCTGATGGTTTTAAACGTATTATCCACTGAGATTAGTAGCTCACCCCATTATTTTCCACTCTTCAGGTGAAGACAAAGCAGATCATTGAACCTTGCAAACTTCGACAAACTCCAAGAAAAAAAATCTATTTTTTGTAAATAAGTTAGTCCATGTACTTTTGATAGCTTAGAAGTATATCAAGTTGGTTAGAAGCATCATTGGTGTTCGTAAAGGTCGTAACACAATTTCTAGCAGAAAATGGTATTATGTTCTTAAATGATTAAACTGTATTGATATAGGCCTAATTAGATAAAGTTTTCTTCACAGAAGTTGTAGCTTATCGTCTTAGCTTTCCAACGACATAAATTTTGTAATTTTTAGATATCGGAGTTGAAAGTTACAAAGATTTGAAATGGGAGTCTCTGATTGAACTGTTCATGGATTTGCACAATCATACGCAATCACAATCGTGCAAATGCAAATTTTTAATGAAGTCGCAATCACAAGCACGATTGCAACTTCTGGGATGCACAGCCATGCTCCTTCACATGCATAGCCGTGCATTACAATAATGCAAGCCATTCATGTGCACTTTTGTGCACAGTCGTGCACTCTTTTTTTTATTTCTAAGATATTTTTATTTTTGTTTGCTTAATTGTTTTGACTTTCGACTAGGACTTCTTGTATTATTATTATTATTGGTGTTAGTATTTGTTTGTTTTACTCCCAACCATGACTTATGTTTATTTTATTTTTATTTTGTTTATATTTATATTTTCCAAAATCCCCAAATTTTGGTATGTGGACGCCACGAAACTTAGACGTGGGCCCAACATTAGGCCTAGTGTATTGTATGGTAAAGAAACTAGTGGTGGGCTATACTGAGTAAGAAAAGTCATGAAAATAGTGATTCTGCCACTATTTATGCTAAAAGTTATTTGAGAGGTATCGTATAATATTAATTCTAATGGTTGACTTATTTTTCAGTGTTAAAGTTTTCAGAAAACTTATTGCCACCACTGCTTATTGATTAAGGAAAATGGAAAATGGAAACTTTTATATGATGAGTTTAATTTCGAAAAGCATTTGAAATTGTTTTTTATAAAAAATTAAAAATTATGTTTTATGAGATGATATGTTATTACCAGGTTTGATGATGCATGAACAAATTGTTATAGAAAATGTTTTACGATGAACTTTATGATTGTATGGAATGTTGTAGTTATATTGTTATAAAATTTTCAATTTTTTTATAAACTGATTACACTTATTGAGCTCGTTTAGCTCACCCTTGTTTTTATGTTTTTAAACAAACTATAGCAAATATGGTTATAGGTGTTGCAACAATTGGGACTCCGCCTTAAGATTAGCTACATTGTCAGGTGTTGTTGTGCTTGTGTCATTTTTCTATGTACATTTGTGTAAAGAATGGTTGTTTAATAAAGCTTTTAAATAAAAAGCATGAATATGTTTTAGCTTTTAAAAGTTTATTGCAGTGACTATTGAGAATTATTTGTTTGTGTTGCTTGTGAGTGGACTTAAAGTCCAAAATTTGTAGTTAAGAAATTAGTGAGAATATAGAAGTGTTTCAAATTTTACAGGGCTTTTCAAAATTTTGGGAATGTCAAAATATAGTTGTTATACTGCTGAAATTTTCAATAAAATGATAGAAAAAAGGTTTCCACTATTTTTCGTGCTTTTAATTATTAAAGTATAAAAGGTTTTAAAGAGTTGAATGACTTGACTTTATGAGAACCGTTCAGTTCAAGTCAGATATTGATTGGAGGGCTACAGTGAGGTAGTTGAAAGGCCTCCACTCAGAGTCTAGAAGGGAAACTCCGAGATAGGTCCTTTCAAGAAGCCTGCAAAGCAACAAGAGCTTATGAAATGATAGAATCCTGTTAAACAACAAGAGCCTGCTAAAGGATAAATCCATTTAAGAAAAATTAAAACAGAAGGTGCCTATTAGAAACTAAAAAGAACTTGTTACAAGTTGAAAAGCAAAAGCCTGTTAAAAGTTAAGGAACCTTCTGCTAAATTAAGTACATACAATACAATAAGGAAATATAAAAGTTAAGAGAAGAGAGAGAATGATGTAGTTGATTTATACTAGTTCGACTTATAACCCAAGCCTACATCTAATCCCTAAGCATCCAACTTGAGTGTTTCACTTTAAAACCAAATAGTAATTTGACAAGCCTCTTCAAGCTCACGAGTACAAACTTTTTTAGGTTCTCTAGCCTACCAACAAGTACATACACTTTATGTTTCTCCAACTTTCCCACGAGTAGATATTTTTCAAGGTTCTTCAGCCCTTCACCGAGTACATACATTTCAAGGTCCTCTAACCTTCCCATTAGTACATATTTTTCAAAGTTTTTCAACTTGCTAAACTAGTCGTATTTTTCTAGCCTTTATAAGCTCTCAACAAATGAAGAAGTAATTTGCTCTATATTAGCTTCAATGATCTCTCTCAAAAAGAATTGTCACTTTCTAAGGAACAAGAGATTTGATAATGATATGACTTTTAATAGTTTAATGTATCTCAATAATTTGGCTCTCTCTTCTTTCCTTCCATGCTTCTCTGTTTCGCAACTGTAGTGGCCCTTGCTTAAATAGACATTTTCTTCAACTAGTCGTTGCTTTATTTCCGTTCTGAATCTGACTTTGAATCTTTAATATTATCTCTACTAGAGTCTTGCAGTAATCAACCGTTAAAAGAAACTTAGAGCTGATTGACGAAATATGTGATTGGTAGGATCCTTTTGGATTTTGTAGAATGAATAAGGTAAGTTTATAATGAAGGTTTATGCAAGAAAGGAAGCATTTATCATATGATTTTATTTCCTTTTGAGAATTAACCTGTTAGCAATAGAAGGAAATAAGTCTAATTTGAATTTTGAAATATTATAAAGTCATCACCAAAATCATTAATAAGCCTTGAGATAATAATTCGAACAACTTGAAGCTTGTTTTTCTAGTTATGGATAACATGACATATACTTTTAGTATTATCTTTGTTTATACAAATTTATGGTAGATCTTGAGCTAAAGTTAAGGTTCGTGTTAAGTTTTACATGTGTTGTGAGTGGTGACTAATTATTGGGTATGTTAGTTGATACAGATAACTTGCCAGAGACATATTTTTGAACCATAGCTTGTCAAGTTTTAATAGAGCAATCTTCACCAGAGTAGGTATAAGTTGAAAACGTTTGGAATTCCCTTACCTATACCTAGTTGATGACTTCTATGCTCCATTTGCAAATGGGATATGACTTAGTGTTCACTTACCTATACCTAGTTGATGACTTCTATGCTCCATTTGCAAATGGGATATGACTTAGTGTTCACTAAACATAGTAGTGTGCTCTTTAGCAAAATATTTAAAAGTTGGACTGATTAAGGATAAATCAAGATGGTTTCCTAGGAAGAACATTTATTTACCAAAGCCTGCTTTGCATGTAAATCTCATTGTTTTGCATGAGTCACATTTTGATATTATTGTACACCTAAAGATATTACGTTCTTAGTTTTGTATATGACTTAGTTCATTAATAAATTTCTTAGTTCTAAATTTTCGGTGTGTTAGTTTATGCCCTTGCAGCCAATCAATTGGATGCAAAATAATGTATGATATTATTTTAATTAATGAGAAGGTTTAATTTATCTTTATGTATTAATTTAATTAATGTTTTACGTTTTAATACTAAAGGTAAAATCCTTGGAATAAATACTGTATAATTGAAACTATGATGAGATCATAATTATGATATTCAAATTACACTTATGTATTATTCCTAAATGTTCCTAGTTGAAGTTTTATCAAGACGAGATATTGTTGAAGCGGTAAAACTAGCACATATTATGCTTCTTTCTTACGAAGAAAGTAATTGATCTCATAAATTAAAGTATAGAGATTCTTAAACTAATGTGTGAGTGATTATTAGAGAATAAGTCACTAAACTGACCTGATTATCAGAATTCTAAATGGAATATTACTTATGTATTTGTGGATTATCTCATAATGATGGTTGTATAGTTAATACTCATACTTGAGATTATCAAGGTATCTCGTATGGGAATTACCATATTTTGATACTACTTATGAATTGTCATAGGATAATTTAGTCTGTAGTACTTGGATGCAATATGAACCATACAGAGATAGTTGAGTAAGTCAATAAAGGATTCCCCACTATAAAGTAATTAGAGAGAACGTTCTATTGTTCTTAATTAGTAATAATTTATGGAATTCTTTAGCTAGAGTGAATTGACATTTAAAAAGGTATTTTCAAATTTCAATTATAAATCAATTACTCATTCGTAAGAACGAACATGATTGGATGAAAAGAGTAGCCATTGTATTCATACTCTGCCCAATTGGAACATTGGATGATAAAAGGATTAAATTATACATCATAACTATGCATTGAGAGGTTAAGTCAATTACTTTGACATTTCTGATATTTGGGTGATCATGACATGTTGCTAAACGTCAATCATGATTTATGATTATGAATTGTTTAATTGGAGAATTAAAGATAAATTAAAAGAAGTTTTAATTTGTCTAATTTTAATTGGGAATTAGAATTGTAATTTGTAATCATTTCTAATTTATTAGAAACCTAATAGGTCACACATCAAAGAGTAATTTGTAAAAGAAAGATCAATTTAATTAAGTTGGACTTAATTATAAAGTTTGAAAAACTTTGGGAATCAAATATAGAATATTTGATTTTATTAAAATTAAATTAATTATAATTAAAGAAATTTAATTTTAATTAAAGACCCTAATGATTTTTCTATTCAAATAATGGAAGAATATTGAGAAGCTAACACTTTGTCTTCTTCCTCTCAAATCAGTCTTGAGAATGGCTTTGAGGATATCATCACAGGCTGGACAATTGAACGGCTTGTGATTGACAAATTGGAAACAATTTCAAAGTTTCAACTAGAAGGAAAAAGGTATGATTTCTTATTCGAATTCATGTTTTATTTAAGTTAATTCAATTATCAGGATCTGTTAGGAATCTACAAAAAATTTTGTTCCCCGCTACGTTAGTGATTTAATCATGGTTGGATTCCCAGCACAGTGAGCTAAAACTTTAATTTGGACATATTATAACACATAAAGAAGAATCTGTCTTGATCAAGGAAGCCTTCTGAAGAGCTGATATAGGTTACCAAAAGAAGTATAACAAGTATCACAGGACCGGCTTGGTTGTGTGCTGTATGTGAAGAGTGCTGCCCTTCTAGAGCTTGCCCCGTTAAACGCCGATAACTATTGATCAACAGATTGGTCAGGACCTGGAAAAGATGTTCTTTTCTCGTGTGGGGACCATTTATAAGCAAGCCGGCATAATCTGCTTGCATGTTTTAAGGTAGGAACATAATACAAGAAACGTACAAAAGCTGCGACTTTTAGATTTGGGAGAAGTTAGGACTGGCCAAGGAACAATGAGCTGATTTGGAACTGGACGGCAGACTTTGATTTTTTCAGAAGCAGACTTTGAAGGTTGAAACGTACATTCGAATGAAACTTTGGCCCATTTTTGGGATTATGTAGACAAAGACATAGCATTGGTTGTCTAGACGTAATTAAAAAAAAAAATGATTACTAGGTGTTTCAGCAGACACAACTTTCCCATCAGGAATTCAAACCAAACGTCACAGAGAAAATTTTTCAAGCACTTGTTAGCAGAGGACATATTAGGCCTACTAGGAGCAGTATTCCCTGGAGGCATTTGCCGGCCTTATAAGGAGAATTTTTCATTTTTCTATTAGTATTAATTTGAAAAATCTTTTGCCAAGTTAAAATGACGCTTTGTGAAAGAATTAGCACTTCATTAATTGGATCAATAATTAATGGTAGAGAATTAACATGATTAGACTCAAATAAAGTAGATATCAATTTCATGTTTTATGTTTAATTGAAAAATTATATGTTAAAATCATAGAATTATACGAAAATAACATGCATGGAAAGATTAGTCAAAATCGACGTTCATAAATATTTGAATGGTCATGATGTATTGATAGATATGAATCTTGATGTATAAATATAAATTGTTTAATTAAATAAATTAAAATAGTTTAGTTTACCTAATCCTAAATATAAATTAAGGTCGCTAATATATTTGAAAACTAAATAAATCACATACAAAGAATTAGTTAAGAGAGAAAAAATAATTTAATTCAATTATACTTCATTGTAAAATTTGAGAAACTTTATAATTAAATATGAGATATTTAATAAATAATGATTAATATGAGATATTAGATCTTATATAGGCATAATTGATATCTAATTAGAATTATTTATAATTCTTTATAATTTATTTAAAATTAGAATTTAATTTCAATTAAATTACTAAAATATCCAAAATAAATTATGAGTAGTTTAATCTCTAAGAGAGCTAACACTTCTTCTCCCTTGCAGAGTCCTCTCCACTTATTTTGTAGATATTGTTAGAGGCCAAATATTTGCGCGACTAAGAAGATTGAGATGATTCAATTTCAAAAACGGTTGAAAGGATACGACAAGAAAATAATCAAACTTTAGAATATGGTACAAATTATGATTTGTAATTTATTGTTAATTATTTTATAGAATTTAAATAATCTTGACTTTTAGAAAAATCAAATAAAAAAAATTTGTAATTATTCTACTGCGTTTAAGATTTGATCTCGATTTGATTCCTCGAGAATTAGTATAATTTCAAGAGATATGGCAAAATGATAATAACTTAAGTGCAAGTGCAATATTGCGCGTTTAAATTGTTATTTTCGTCCACAATTTAAAATATTCATTAGTTTTATTCTTCTTTATTTGCAATCATTTTTTCTAGTTGTAGGAGCTAGCAAGCGTTATGAATCCTTTCTTTGAATCCTAGTCTCAACTGTGAATGGTTAAATATATTTTAAGCTCTAGTCTATCAATGAAGCCAGGTGACACCCAGCAATTATGTTGTTTCTGTGTTATAAGAAGTTATCTTAAGGTAACATAATTGCCATCCCAACTATAAATGTCATAGTCTGAACACAATGTGCTTTCCTAAGGAAACTATTATAAAAGTGAAAAAGCCTTT
The DNA here is from genome assembly GCA_027563595.1 of Erythroxylum suave. Taxonomy (NCBI): domain Eukaryota; kingdom Viridiplantae; phylum Streptophyta; class Magnoliopsida; order Malpighiales; family Erythroxylaceae; genus Erythroxylum; species Erythroxylum suave. The sequence goes on from JAOSBN010000179.1 coordinate 47,129,478, forward strand.
TGCTGAAATGAACATACACAATATAATGTGGAAAAATAAAAGATAAGGAGAGATGAGAAGAAGGAAGTAGTCGATTTATACTGGTTCGACGTACAACTCAAGCCTACATCCAATCCCCAAATATCCAACATGAGTGTTTCACTATAAACCAAGTAGTAATTTGACGAGCCTCTTTAAGCTTACGAGTACATATTTTTTAAGGTTTTCTAACCTTCCAAACAAGTAGTATTTAAGTAGCCTATACAACTCTCAAATAAGATTTGCACAATATGAGCTTCAATAATCTCTCTCTCAAAAAGAATTTTCATTTTCTAAAGCAAAAGAGATTTGACAATGATATCACTTTCAAAAGTATTGATGTTGTTATTGTATTTTAAAAAGTGTGCCTTGCTCACGCTTCTCTTTGTCACACTTCTTGTTTGTAACTGCAGTAGTTCTTCCTTAAATAGGCATTTTCTTCAACTAGGCATTGCATCATTTCTGTTTAAGGTTGATTTTGTATCTTTGATATTTTTGCTGGATTCTTCAGTCTTCAACCATTAAGAAAAACATAATATGGAAATATTTCGAAAATATAGGATTAGCAGGAATGCTTTCGGATATTGTAAACAAAATAAGGTCATCATCAAAATCAATTAAAAAGCATTGAGCTCACAATCTCCCCCTTTTTGATGATGATAACCAATAACAGATATATTTTCAAAAATTCAAATCATAAACCGAGATATACTGATAAACTTTAGCCTTTTGTTAACATAACATATATCACAGTAGAATACATCACAGATCATTAAAGCAATACTAGAAGAAAAATATAACAGATCATTAACTATTTTCCCCCTTTCTCATTATAAAAAAATCTATCTACTCTCCCCCTTCTTTATTATCAAAAAGAAGAAGGGAAAAGATATAATCAATTAATAAGTAAAAACGTCATAATTGCATAAAGATGTAAAAACGACAATATGATTTAAGAGACGTTTACTCTAGGCGATTAAATTAGAAGGAGCCTTCTAAATAATTTGTTGAAACTATAAGATCCTTCTACGTAACTAGTTTAGCCTAATAAAGGCCTTCCTTTTAGAAGGGGTGTGCTAATACCTACAAACAAAAATAGTATAGTATCTTCGAACACAGTTAAATATCAAAAAGTCTGCACATACCAAGTTCTTTCCTTAATAAACAGAATCTATCTTCTGAAAAAGGCTTAGTGAAGATATCAGCTACTTGATTATTAGTATTAACGTGCAAAAGATCAATGGTTCATTCTAAAACATTATCTCTAAGAAAATGATGTTTGATTTCTATATGCTTAGTTTTAGAATGATGTACATGATTTTTAGAAAGATTTATAGCACTTGTATTATCACATAATATAAGAATATGAGAAAAGTTTGGAGAAAAATCCTATAGTTGATACTTTATTCATAAGGTTTAAGCATAACAGTTGGCAGCTGCTATATATTCTGCTTCAATCATCAAAAGTTCCATGCAATTTTGCTTCCCATAGGACCAACATATTAGTCATCCTTCAAGAAATTGACAATGACCACTTGTGCTTTTTCGATTGACTTTGTCACTAGCATAATTAAGCATATTGTTTGATCTTGAACTTGTAAGATATAGTAACGATCCAATCATTCCTCTATACTTTGTCTCATTTGTAGCCTTGCCTTCTTCTTCTTTATCAAGTTTAGTTCTAGTATACTTGGGAGTACTCATTAGTTTGGCATTCTCCAAATGATATTTCTTGATGAGTTCCTTGTGCATTTGGCTTGGCTTATAAAGATTCCTTCTTTTATTTGTCTGATTTATATTCTAGGAAAGAATGATAATTCTCCCATCATTCTTATTTCAAACTCCCCCTATATTAATGCTGAAAATTTATGCCCAAAGAGCCTGCTTTAGACGATACAGAGCTTTGGATAACTTCATCATGCAATCCAGATGGTTTTCATCTTCAAAACCTGGGGGTTGCTTAACAAATACTTCTTCGTTAATGTAACCATTTAAAAATGCACTTTTAACATCCATTTGGAACAACTTGAAATTTCTATAACATACAAAGTCAAATAAAATTCTAATTGATTCTATTCTATCAATAGGTTTCACTAGAATCAACATCTTCCTATTGATTGTAACCTTGACTATAAGTTTACCTTTGTTTCTTACCCCCTTACCATTTCGTCAAGTTTGTTTCGAAAAATGTATCAAGTCCCAATGATTGACTTGTTTTGAGGATGAGGTATGAGATTCTAGACTTTGTTTTTGTCAAATTGATTCAGTTCATCTTTCATGGCTGAAACCCATTTTTCTGAGGTAATCCACTTTCAAATAGAACAGTTTGGCCATATCAACAAAAGTTCTATTCTTTCTCTTTATGACTCCATTTTGCTGAGGCGTGATTGGTTATAAGAAGTTGTAAGTTATATACCATTACTGCCAAAGAATTCTTCAAACTTTCTATTGTCAAATTCTCTTCTATGACCAAATTAAAGTGATGCAGTGCCCTTTTTCTATTTGACTTTTTCTGCAAAACTTATCAAACACTTTAAAAGCATCATTCTTATTTGATAAGAAACAAACCCATGCATATCTGGAGTAATCATCTTCTAAAACAAAACCATAATGTTTACCGTTAAAACTTTAAATCCTAGTAAGACCAAATAAATCCATGTGCACAAGTTCAAATGGTTGGTTAGTAGATATAATACTTTTAGGAGGAAAATTGTTTCTAACTTATCTAGCTTTCAAACAAGTCTCATAAACCTGATTGCTTTCAAACTTTAAGGTCAGTGGCCCTCTTACTAACTCGTTTTTGGTCAATTTTGATAGAATGATCATGTTGGTATGTCCAAATCTTCTACGCTAGATAAATGAATCCTTTTCTAGAGTGACAAAACATTTAACACTTTGTGAGGGCATATCTTCCAGTTGAGCACAATATATTTTTTGATTTCCAGGACTAACAAACATAATATTATCATTATAATTATAGACAATTTCACAATGAGATGCATAGAAAATGACTCTGAAACCCTTTTTCACATAGCTGACTCACATTCAACAAGTTATGTGTTAGATATATGTTGAATATATCTATTTATTTTATTTTGGCATTTTTTTCTAAATTGACATATTTCTTATTATCTTGAATTCAAAACACTAGTTGGATAATGTTCTAGATAGAATAGAAGTCTATCTTGAATAGATGTGAATTTGATGAAGGATATTGCTGGAGATTCTATTTTGAATTAAGTGGTCTTACATGTATGAAGCAGTTGAAGGGCATTATCATATTTTTAATTATGAATTAAGGGGTGTTTTCTACAAAATATATGAAGCCAGCAGCTTGGTTAAAAATAAGACGTATGGTTTGTGTCTATGTGTACAGTATGTGTGTTGAGAGCCGTGTGTGTATAAAAGTTAAGCAACTGAATCTATCTCATTGGTAGGTATTGGCGTAAGATGTTGGAGAGTTGATTGATGGGTTGTAATTGCAGTTGTGGTATATGGTGACATAGGTTTGTGTGGCTCCTAAAGGCAAGTGGGTTTTTGCGTATGTGTGTGTGGCTCTTCAAGGCAAGTGAATTTGCAGATTGATTGCATCAAAAGGGCAGTATGCGTTTTTTGAATTTATGAAAAATAGCTGAAGGTGAACATGGTAACAACTTTGTTTATTAGAGGCTAAATTGAGGTAAATGTGTAAGTGTCTCTTAATCTATATTTTTTGAGTGTTCTCATCAACGGTGACTTGGTAGATCATGTGATGATACCCAAATGGTTATTCAGCTGTGCATGATTTCTTTACTGTAAAGAAAATTATTCTTTGTCTCTTATTCAAGTGTCTATTTTAATGGTGCATTGTTTTATTTAATCATCTGTGTGATTTATTATCTCTTAATCAATAGTTGTTTAGAAAAATCCTGTGACAAGGCTAACACGAGTCGGTTGTATTATTGAGAGTGAAAATCTTTCATGGGAAGTGAGGTTGAGAGACAGTGTCAAGGGTTAAGTGGTGTCAGCTCAGTAAAGCCTTGGGTAAATCTGATGTACTTTAGTAAAAGTATTAATCTGGGTGAGGATCCTGCAGATATAGGCAAGGAGTGTCAAACTGCATTACCAAATTTTTGGTGTCGTTCTTTATTTTGCTTTTGATTGATTTTGTTTTTATTTGTACCAGAGACGACTATGTAAAATCAGATAGTTTGCGAAACTATTAACCTCTACAGTTTTTCAATTAGTATCAAGGCGGGTTACCATTTCAGAACTTGGTAACAAGTCGATGCAGATCCTAGTTTCGCAAACATGGCTACAAGAGAGGGTGCTTCGATCACCAAACCACTGTTATTGGATGGATCTAACTATTCTACATGGAAGGCACGTATGAGAGTCTTCATCCAAGCTCAGGGCACAAATTCTTGGCAGTCAGTAATATATAGGTGGATGCATCCAAGTAATATATAGGTGGATGCATCCAATGATTAATAATGACAAAGGAGAACTAGTTCGAAAAGATCCGGCTGAATGCACAAGAGTTGAAGAAAGAAAGGCGTTTGGAAACTCACAAGTAATGCTTGTGATTTTTAGTGTTGTTGATGAAGGATGTTTCTCAACGATATCGGCTTGTGAATCGACCAAAGAAGCATGGGATGCTTTGCATACTATTCATGAAGGATCCAAATCGATGATAGTGTCAAAATTATAGATATTAAAGAACTGGAGATGGATGAGAATGAGACCACTGGGGACTTTCATGAAAGATTGCGAGATATAGCAAATCAGTTGCATCAACTCAGAAACAAATATTCCAATCTGAAGCTTGTCAAGAAGACACTGAGATCACTACCGTCAATCAGTCGCATCAACTCAGAAAGAAATATTCCAATCTGAAGCTTGTTAAGAAGACATTGAGATCACTACATCCAAGGTTCACTCTAAAAATTACAGCAATCAAGGAAGCTCATGACATCAATGATTTGTCGTTAGATAAGGTAATTAGAATTTTGACTAATTTTGAGATGAATTTGTTAAGGGGTAAACAAGAAAAGAGCAAAGGATTAGCACTACACGTTGAAACTGGAAAAGGTATGAATGACATAGAAGATGAATCCTACGAGAATTAGGATATGAAGCTATTAACACAAGAGTTCAGTAAGTGGCTGAAGAGAGTGAAAAAGGATAGCTCAAATTTAGGTAAAACAGCGGGAGCTTATTGAACAACAACTTTAAACAACAAGCCAAAACTCATAAGGGAGAATGAAAGGTGAAGAGAACTCAATGCCATGAATGTCAAGGTTTTGGACATATGCAAGCGGAATGTACGAACACTTTGAAGAAGATAAAAAGGAAGTCTTATAGAAGCACTTGGAGTGAGAATGAATCCGAAAGTGAGTATGGTAGTGAAGAAGAAATCGCTAATGGTGCTGTGTTAGTTGCTTTACATGGCAAAAGTCCAGTTACTTGCTTAATAGTAACTAAAAAGGAAGTAATTGAAGATGAAAAAAGGGGCAAATAAAAAATTTTCAAGAAAAATGGAGATAGATCAGGTCAAGGTTCAATATCAGATTATGATAGTGATGAAAGTGGTTTGGATGATGAAAGAAAGAATATTTACGAGGCTTATGAAGTGATGTATGCAAAATGGGTGAAAACATGTAGAAAGAATGAAAGGTTGAAGGAAGAAAACTTCTCTATGAAGAACTCTATCCAAGATTTAGAGCAAAAATTGATGATGGCTTTAGACAAGCTCGGTGAAGCCAGACTAAAGTTAGCAAATACTGAAAAGGGTTTGAGAATACTGAATGGAGGCATAGAAAAGTTAGAAAAGTTGATTGAAATCGGTAAGGTTAAAAGGGATCTTCAAGGTATTGGTTACAAAGGAGAGTGCTCCAAGGTGAATGATGAGAAAATTGATATACCCAGATCTGTCCAAGAAGAAACATCGAGGAAGAGTCGAAGATTTGTTCCCACATGTCATTTTTGCGGAGTTATCAGGCATATAAGGCCAAAATACTACAAGTTACTATAGATGTTGTTTCAAAGAAGCCAAAACCGAAGAACCCTATATCCCTCATATAAATTTCATAAATCAATCTTTAGTACCGAAATCCACTTGGGTTAGAAAAGGTCAAGGATAAGCACAAAGATGTAGTGAAGGAAAAACAAGAAAGTGTCTAGATTCACAGTTAGTTACTATTTTTGAAGCAACTGTTCAGATTGAGGATAAGCCAGTTACTTTAGATAAAGAAATCAATCAAACAGTTGATGACTGAGATAATGTGATGAGGAATAAGCCTAGGTTTTAATTTCTTTGAGGGGCATAGGGACTGTGTGCTTTACATTTTTGAAGTATAGTTTGATGTTATTTATTAAAAAGCAAAAGAGGGAAAAGAAAAGAAAAGAAAAAGTCTTCTTTAGTTCTTCTTTAATATTTATGTTGCCATTCTCATGTCATCTATTTAGTAGTTTGCATTGTGACTTTTATTTGGCTCCACCGAAGATGCTTCAGCTCTCTCATCAGTATGCATCTCTCTCTCAAGTATCTATCTCTCTTTCAGACATATCTTTCGATGTTTTAAATGGTGGTAAATTGTCATCTTCGCATGCGTATGATTCTTCCGTTGCACCTACTATTGATTTATATGTTTCTTATTCGTTGAGATTAATTACTTGAAGGCATTCTTCGTTTTGACACTTTTTTTCCAAGGGGGAGACATCATATTGTTTTTGGTGGATGTTCAATTCAAGGGGAGATTTTAAGGTAACTTAGTGACTATTAGTCTTGCTTTTTGGCATATATTGTCTCAAGGGAGCAGGGGGGATAAAAATTGTTGAATGATTATGGATTCAATTTCTATATGCCCAATTATGTGATTTAGGGCGAGCTTCGTATTTTTGACAAATATCCCAAAAAGGAGGAGATTGTTCGATATATGTTGAATATATCTATTTATTTTATTTTGGCATATTTCTTATTATCTTGGATTCAAAACACTAGTTGGATAATGTTATAGATAGAATATAAATCTATCTTGAATAGATGTGAACTTGATGAAGGATATTGATGGAAATTTCATTTTGAATTAAGTGGTCTTACGTGTATGAAGCAACTGAAGGGCATTGCCGCATTCTTAATTATGAATTAAGGGGTTTTTTGCAAAATATACGAAGCCAGCAGCTTGGTGAAAAATAAGACCTACGATTTGTGTCTATGAGTGCAATATGTGTGTTGAGAGCCGTGGGTGTATAAAAGTTAAGCAATTTAATCTATCTCATGCGTAGGTATTGGTGTAAGATGTTGGAGAGTTGATTGATGGGTTGTAATTCCAATCATGGTATGTGGTGACATATGTATGTGTGGCTCCTAAAGGCAAGTGGGTTTTTGTGTATGTGTGTGTGGCTTTTCAAGGCAAGTGAATCTGTAGATTCTTTGCATCAAAAAGGCAGTATGTGTGCTTTGAATTTATGAAAAATAGCTATAGGTGAATGTGATAACTACTTTGTTTGTTGGATGTTAAATTGAGGTAGATGTGTAAGTGTCTCTTGATCTGTGTTTTTGGAGTATTCTCATTGATGGTGAATGGGTAGATCATGTGATTTATTCATCTATGCATGATTTCTTTGCTGTGAAGAAAATTCGGCCGTGTTATTGGAAGTGAAAATCTTTCACGAGAAGTGAGGCTAAGAGATAGTGTCAAGGGTTGAGTGGCATCAGCTCAGTAAAGCCTCAGGTAAATCTATTGTACTTTGGAAAAAGTATTAATCTGGGTAAGGGCTCCGCAGATATAAGCAAGGAGTATTGAGCTATGTTACCAAATTTTTATTATCATTTGTTATTTCGCTTTTGATTGATTTTGTTTTTATTTGTGCCAGAGACGACCATGTAAAATTGGACAATTTGCAAAACTATTAACCTCTACGGTTTTTCATTATGTTTCAAAAAATCAATAAAGAGAACGTTATAAATGGAGGTAGAGTTAGAATTACCAATTTTACCAATTCCGGTAACCTTTGCTTTATTTTTGTCTACAAAGGTAACATTACCTCTGTCTTTCCTTTCACTATAGTTGAAATGTAATATTTCACTTGTCGTATGCTCAAACAGTTGTTATCAACTACCAATTGATTTTTTGTTATCTTTGTTTTGAAACATATCTACAAAAAGCATTATCTCATTTTAGGTACTCAAATTTTTAGGTCCTTTTAGGTTAGTAACTTAACCTTTCGATCTTTAAACATTTAAGATAATTTCTTTTTATGAAAATTAAAAGAATGAATATTGTGACCATGGCTACCATAGTAGAAGCACAAAATAGACGAATAAGAGTAGTTATAATTACTACAATGTATAAGTCTCTCACTATTTTGACTATAATTATTCCTGAATTTGACAAAGAAGTTATTGTATGGCCTGATATTATAGTTTTCATTGTATCTTGTTCCGGCCTTACAAAAAATGCATTTATCACTACCAAGCAATGCATCAAGATTGTTCCTTCAATCAACAAAAATTGCCAAATCTTTTTCTAAAGATAAGATCTTTCCAACACTTTTCTCTTTCTCAAGTTCTAAGGTGGCGTCTTTTTCTTCTAAAAGTCTCACCTTTTCATAATCATTTTTTAGTCACTTATTTTCCAACTTAGCTACTCCTTCTTTCAGTACTTCTTTTTAAGAAACCTTTTGCTTATACTCAACCTCAAGAGATATATTCTTGGCCGCCAAACTCTCATTGATAGATTCTAATGATTTAATCTTAGTCTTTAAAGATGCATCATTGTTTTTGTACTTCTCAACTTCTTTGAAATATTTCACTATCAACCTTTTCTACTGATCATACAATTCATGATATGAATTTTTAAATTCATTAAATTTGATATTAGAATTAGAATAATATACTTCATCATCTCCTAATTTAGCTATGAAGCAGACATTGCTAACTTCCTTAGGTTCATCTTCTTTAATGTTTTAGAAATCCTCGTCAAACCAAGCTACAGTCATAAGTTGCTTTATATGTTTTTTGTTCTCTATTTTTTCTTTTTTAAGAAGAGGACATGCATGTCCAGTGTGCCCGAGGTTCATGCAGTAGTAACATATGATTTGTGTATTGCTATTGTTGTTAATGTCTTTTGATAGAGGCCTACTGTTTCTAGCCTTCTTGTTTCCTTCTCTTTTCCTTGTTAACTTCTTTTTGTAGAAACATGCGTATTTTCTGACCATGAAATTGAATTCATCGTCTCCGTATACATGTAACTCAGTGCCACTTTCATCACTGTTTGATTCGTTAGTTGCTTTTAGTGTCATTCCTTTTCTGTAGGAGGATCCTTCATCTCGCTTAAGCTCGATTTCATTGATTATCAAATTTTCTAGTAACCAGTTGAGTGAAATATTGTTTAGATCCTTTGTCGTTTCTAAAGTTGTCACCTTAGGTATCCGTTCCGTTAGTAGTGACCTTAAAATCTCGTCATTAGGATATATCTTTCTCAAGTTCTTTAAGGCCGTTATAATGATGTTGAAACGTCTAAAGAATTCATCTATTGTCTCTCCTTATTTCATGCCAATAGTTTCGTATTGATGTACCAACAGACTTATTCTATGTTTCTTTACCTTATTCGTCCCTTCAAAGGTAACTTGAAGTTTGTCCCCCTTTTTTTTTTTCTATAGAGCAGTAAGATATCTTTTCTTATTCTTCCGGAGACAACACACATATCAGGTGATATTTGGCTTTAGCATTTAGTTATGCATTTCTTCTATCAGCATTAGTCCATACTTCGATGTTATCGAAAGTGGGAATTGTAGCTTCAACTTTAATTGCTTGCCATACTTCTATATCTACAGATTGGAGATATATAGTTATTCTCTTTCCAATATGAGTAGTTGTTTCCATTAAAGTAAGGAGGCTTTAAGACGGATTGTCATTCAAAACATCTTAAGGTATTTGCCATGATTATCTCTTGCTGTAAAACACAATAAATGTAAAACCTTACTCTGATACCAAATGATAAAGCAAGCACACGCAAGAAGGGGGTGAATTATGTGTGACTTAAAAAAAATTTACAAGTTAGTTTTAATTCGTACAAAGACAGGGACTTGTTAAAATTTCAAAACAATAGGAGCCTATCAGACGATAGAACCATGTTAAATGATAGGAGACTGCTAAAGTACGAGTTTTGTTGAAACAATAAAAAGAAGACGCCTATTAAAATGAAAGTAATCGTCAACAATTCGAAAAAAGAATGAACATATTATAAAAGTGAAGGAGCATCTTGTTGAAATGAACACATACAATTCAGTGCAGAAAAATAAAAGATAAGGAGAGAGAGAGAGAAGAAAGGCACAGTTGATTTATACTTGTTTGGCTTACAAACCAAGCCTATGTCTAGTCTCCAAGTATCCAACTTGAGTATTTCACTATAAAAACTAGTAGTAATGTGACGACCCTCCTCAAGCTCATTAGTACATATTTTTCAAGGTTCTTCAGCCTTCCAAACTAGTAGTATTTAACTAGCCTCTATAAGCTCTCAAATAAGATTTGCTTGATATGAGCTACAATAATCTTTCTCTGAAAAAGAATTTTCACTTTCTAAAGCATAAAAGATTTGACAATGATATCACTTTCAAAAGTATTGATGCTGTGATTATATTTTGAAAATTTTTCCTTGTTCACGCTTCTCTTTGTCACACTTCTTGTTCGCAACAACAGTAGTTCTTTCTTAAGTAGGCATTTCCTTCAACTAGTCGTTGCACCTTTTCCGTTCTAGGTTGATTTTATATCTTTGATATTTCTGTTGGGTTCTTCAATCTTCAACCATTAAGAAAACTAAAATATGACAATGTTTTGGAAATATAGGGTTATTAAGATCCTTTCCAATATTGTAAACAAAATAAGATAAATAAAAGAAGGTTCCTACTAGAAAGGAAACATATATTCTATAGTTTTATTTCCTTTTGAGAAAATGTATCGTTACCTATATAAGGAAATAAATCTAATTTAAATTTTGAAATATTATAAGATTGTTAAAATCATTAAAAAGACTTGAGCTAACATTCCTCAATACTTGTAAACATTTCTGGAAACGATTTAAACAGGAAAGAAAATGAACAAAAAGCAGCAAGTCGAGTGATGGCCATTATACTCTTACAGTGGCACTCATAATGATATCCCCATCGCCAAGCTACTCATCAAAACAATATCTCTGTCAACATTGAGGCGTTTACATTGCCCTGGAATGTACTAGAGTTGTATTTAAGGTGCTTTATTGGAATCCATTTAAGCTTTATATAATGTTAAAGAAAGTGCCCTCGAATAGAATACCGGTTGAATTTAATAACCCGAATCTTAATAATGAAAAATAAAGAAAAGACAAAATAAATATGTCAGGATATAAAGATTTACGTGGTTTGGTCAATATGACTTACGTCTACAGCTGAAGGGCATTTTCTTTAACAAACTGGTATCAGAGCTTCTTTTGTTGATCTAACTTACCATATGCTCTGTGGCTACCACTAAAGTGGATCCTCTACATTAGAAAGTAACTTAGATTTTATTGTGAGTCTAAACGGGGCCCATTACCTTGGATTTATCTTACGAGGCCCACTATCTCAGTTTTATCTTATGGAGCCCACTGCCTCGGTTTTGTGAACAATGTTCAGTTTTTCTTATGAGGCCCAAGTCCCGACTTTATCTGTGGGGCCCGCATCCATTGCTTTTGTGGAGCTCATTGTCCGATCTCACATGTGGGGCCCACTTGTCAAAAAATAGTTGGAATGTCGATATTTAGCCATCATGACAATAAGAAAGACCTCTATTGAAAAATTTGACCAAAGCATTAACTTTAGTGTGTGGCAGCTCAAGATGCAGGCCATTTTAATACAAGATGGATGTGAGATTGTACTTGATGGAGTAGAGAAAAAGTCAGCAGATGTGGCATTAGATAAATTCACAGATCTAGATAAAAAGTCTAGATCAACCATCATATTAAATCTCTCTGATGAGGTTTTGTAGGAGGTTGCTGGTGAAAGCACAGCTAAAAGGTATGTGGGACAAGTTGAAAGCCATGTACATTAAGAAGACGATGAAAAATCGGTTTTATTTGAAATAGAAGTTGAACATGTTGAAGATGACAGAAGGTATATCTATTCTTTCACATTTGGATAAATTTGATTATCTTATTTTGGATTTGAAAAATGTAGATGTAAAAATTGAGGATGAAGATCAAGTCATATTGTTGTTATGTTCCCTCCCCTAATCCTTTAAATATTTTCGTGATACTATGATTTATGGAAAAGAGTTAGCTTCATATAATAGTATTAAGTCTGCGTTAAAGTCAAAAGAGCAGATTGATAGGGACATCACCGGGGAGACTAGTGGAAGTCAGGCAGAGGGACACGAGGTAGATCTAAAAATAGAGATTTTGAAAGAAGTAGATCTAAAGGCAGGTCAAAATCCAGACATAGAAACAAAATTTGTAATTATTGCAAGAAAAAGGAGCATATAAAAGCTGACTGCTATAAATTGAAATATAAGGAAAAAATAAAATTAAGCAGAATATATGGCAGTCACTAAGGCCATTAAGGAAGCATTATGGTTGAGAGGTTTACTCGGCGAGTTATCTCTACATCAAGGGATTACTACTATTTATTGTGATAGTCAGAGTGCTATTCATTTGACGAAAGATCAGATGCATTATGAGAGGACAAAGCATATTGATGTGAAGTATCATTTCATTCGGGATACTATTGTAGAAAAGAAGGTCCTTATTCAGAAGATCAACACTAAAGACAATCCTGCTGACATGTTTACGAAAGCTCTTTTAGTTTACAAGTTCAAGCAATACTTGAATTTGATTGGTATTTATAGTTGGTGATATAGCCCTTTGGTGCATTACCAGAGAAGGTGGAGCAAATCACTAATTATTCGGGATCAGGTCAAGGTGGAGATTTGTTGCATGCCTTCGCCCCTTCATCAAGTAAAAAATTATTGGCTATTTGTTGCATGCTTGGCCCCCTCCACTAAGTCAAAAATAGATGGCCACCGTTTGGAATTTGTCATAGATACATTATTTTCTTTGTGCACATGACATTGTTGTCAATTGCTGAAATTGCGCACAGATTGAAGAAATTAAGATTGAAGAAGTTTTTGGACAGAAGCTTGAAACTTTGGACGAAAAGCTTGCAGTGTTCAGTGCACCAAAATAACACCATTCCTTCCTTCCTCTTTCGATTTTCTCTCATTGAGAAATTTTGTATAACCTTCTATTGTACGTTCTCCATATATTAATAAATTTAGCTCACCCTTCGGCTGTGGATGCAGGTCATATTGACCGAACTACTTAAATCTTTGTGTCATATTCTATTTATTTCACCTTTTCTTTATTTTTCGTTATTAAGATTCGGGTTGTTAAATTCAATCGGTATCCGATCCGAAGACATTTTCTTTAACATATAGATTCTATTAATGGTTTGCTTTCGGTATTCTAAACATGTCCCGGCTGGTATTATCTCAACAATGATTTGCGAAAGCGGCCAAAGTTGTACACAGGATTTTTGTTTGTTAGAAAAAATTATTAATACTGGTGCTTCACAAAGCGGTCATATCACTCTCGTACCACAAAGATGCTTCCAGGAAAATGCATGGAAAGTCTGTGCTTGTCAGTCAGATATCAAGAACGTTCCAGGAAATTGTGGGGAAAGTTATCAGTAGCCTACTACATTAATTCCTTTTTTCTTTTAATGGTTAATCCAACCAGTTTTATAAGATTAAACTGGCTATGGTTTGTCCATTAAGTACTTAAGCTTATAATTATAAGAATAATTGAGATCCACGCAGGATTACAATAGCTTTCATCTTCGGGAAGATGGAAAGACTTTTCAGGGTCGTCTTTGGAGAAGACTTCCAAGTCAAACAGTTCATCAAGAGCCATAAAAACAGTCTGTAGTTTGTGTTCCAAACATTATAACATGGAAGGAAAAGGACGCAAGTTAAAACAACGCGGAGTTGCTTTTGAATTGACAAATTGGGTAAACCATCTAATCTTTTTTTAATGTTATTTTCAGTCTGCTGGAATTTGAGAGATTAAGCCACTCCAACAACAAATCCTGCGCACTAATTGATGGATATCAACTTCAAAACCCATTGATCTACAAATATCAACAATTTACGTCAGATATGGAATCCTATATTCGTTCAATATCTCTCCGCAGTAGTATGAACGTAGAAATGAAGACAACTGAAGTTAATAAATCAGGAGTCAAGTTCAATTCTTGCAATTAGTCTTGTGAGATTGCTTCAGTTAGATTTCACAGTAGAACCTTATATTGAACCTTAAAACTTTTAAAATACTTAAAATGAAGTATTGCTGTCAACTGATTATCAATAACTTGCTCTACGGACCGAATACTTTGATTTTCATTTCATAATAACATTTGTGGGGGAACCCCTGTTAATGGCTGGTTTTCATACTTACTTTAGCTTGGCAGTGAATGCTAGAATTATCATATGATCCAAGTTTTGATCTTTATTCTAAAAGTTTCAACTTTTGGGAAGAAAGAAAGAGATTAGTAGGAAGTATGAAAAATGTGCATCTTGAACCCAATATATCATACAGTAATACAGGGGAATTTGCCAGGACATGGTTATTGGGGCAGGTTTTAGGTCTTTATGGTTTGAAGTCAAGCTGTAATAAAGCGAACTAGATGTTAATAAACAAACGGGAATGTTTGTTTGGGAAAAGAACTAAGGTATGGGTCTGGAGATTTAAGATATTGGACGGAAAGTTATAAAGTGAACCAAAGTGTTTTCACCAGTTTCTGGATTATAAAAAACTCAACATGTCATTGCTTAGTCAGAAATTTCTGCAAAACTCAAATCGATGTAGTCTGAACTGAAACACACACAATTTAGATAAATCGGACATGTGTGTTATGAATTAGTATCTTAAATTAATCGCACATTTATCACGAATGGTGTCAAACTAATTCGAAATGTGATATTTTAATATATTTTCAGTTAACCAAACATATTCTCATTCTTCAAATATGTTTCATAAGAGTATGAAGACATTATTCAATAGAAGCTGGAATGTAATCGAAGCAAGTTTCTTGTTCCGATTCATTATTCAATGGAAGACATTCTCATTCTTCAAATATGTTTCTTGGGAACTTGAAACAGTTCATTGAATACTGAAAGTTGAGATGACCAATTCAATATGAGATATTTTAAGATTAAGGAGGCAAAAGACCAAATGACCACATTAGAAGCTCTAGAGCATCATATGTTTTTCTGTTCAAAAAATCAAATTATGCTGTAGAATAGTTGCTTGGAAAGAACCCTCCCTTGTAAGTTTCCTAGTAAAAGTCCAGATCAATAGAAAAGGAGGTCAAGCTACAAAGATCTATCAACGTCCACCTCAGGATATGGGGTCACAAGTCTCTGGTGACTTTGTGATAAACCGTGTGGGTTCCACCATTTGAGTGTCCTCCATTAAACCCATAAAACTCCAATTTTAAGACTTTTCTGTCTTTGTTCACGACCAAGTCTTCCTTTTGAAATGATTTGTGTGTCAGCCAAAATTTTGTTCTGTGCATTAGGAAATCTAAGCCCGCTGGCTGAACCTTATATATATATATATTTCTACCAGCGTAGCTGTGCATGCAACAACTTTTCAAACATTTATAGTTTGACAGCCAGAAGCAAAACATAAACATCAGCAGCGTTCAGCTAACATAGTACCATAGCTACTAAGCCACTAACCAGCATTGGCTATCTCTTAATAACATGGGTGAGCGAATACCAAAGCTAGATCTTCCAGGCTTCCGTTTCCATCCTACAGAAGAGGAGCTTCTTGATTTCTACCTCAGAAACATGATTTTTGGAAACAAATTGCCTTTCGACATTATCGGATACGTTAACATCTACCATCATGATCCTTGCGACTTACCTGGTACACATTCATGTATTATGCTTCGTACTTTGTAATTGAAGTTCATGTTTTAGTACAATCAGGCACATAACAACGTGTGCGAATTGTTTCAACGTAGGATTGGCAAACACTGGGGAGAGAGAGTGGTATTTCTTTGTGCCTAGAGACAGAAAACATGGAAGTGGAGGGAGGCCAAACAGGACTACAGAGAACGGATTTTGGAAAGCTACTGGTTCTGACCGCAAAATTGTGAGGTTATCAGACCCCAAGAGGATTATTGGTCTGAGAAAGACTCTTGTTTTCTATAGAGGAAGAGCTCCAAGAGGCAGCAGGACGGATTGGGTCATGAACGAATATCGTCTGCCAGATTCATGCCCTTTACCTAAGGTACCACTTCGATACGTTCATATATACGATTTTAAACTATCTTTCAATACCATATACTGGCTCCTGGAGGAAGAATTTTCGTACGTCTTTTTTAAGTTTTTAACACAAGTCGTGTAAATTATTTTAATAAACCAAGAGTTACCAATTCATATTAGTTCTAAATAAAGTGTAAAACCAACTATGAAACACACGAAATATATAGAGGTTAGTATACAAATTCTGGTAATAACCAGGAAATTTATGAGTATTTGTTGACTTCCAAGGAGCAGTTGTTCTTCATGAAAAAATAACAGAACTATTTAAGGGACGAAACTTGCTTTCCATAAGTCAATTTTGATGATGTTGAAGGGAAATGAATCCTGAATAAGATCGGTTTAGTATTTTATGATGATGATGATATTCAATGAATGCAGGACATTGTACTGTGCAAGATATATAGAAAAGCAACGTCCTTGAAGGTGCTTGAGCAAAGGGCAACAATGGAGGAAGAGATAACAATGAAGACAATCCAAGCATCTCCATCATCATCCCCACCATCCTCATCTTATGAAACCATTTCTTTTTTTCATCAACATGAAGAGCCGGTGGCTCCAATGTCTCTGCAACATGTGGTATTCAAGGAAGAAGTGGAAGAGGTGGCCACTTTAAGAGATGATAACAAAACTGAAAAACCGAAGGAGAACATTAGAGGCTCTTCACTGCAGCTAAACATCGATAAGGACAAGTTACCAGAGCTTCAAGTGCCGAAATTTGGATTGGATAACTGGAACCAGGACAGTTGGTGGTTAAACAGCCCATGGCTTCAGAATTTGACTCCAATCACTAGTTATTGTGAACTTGTGAAAAATTTTTGATCCTGATGATAGCTTTCTTCGTATAGTATTTATCTATAGGAGCTAATGTCATCCCCGGCTTGGCAAGAATCGTTGAGCAGCTGAGGATGGTTCGTTTCTGTTTATCCATGATCTGATGTTCTGAAGCTAAACTTGTGTTTCTAATGAACAACTTGACTTATTTTGCTTTCTTTTTAACTTCTAAAAGAAGAAATGGCGGATTTGAGCTGCTTGCGGTACTTGAGAGTCTTGGCTTATATCTTATTTTCTTCTTTTTTTTCATCATAGCTGTTTCCCTTGTCGGAGGTAATTGCTTCTTTATGGTAATGATGGTTTCTTTGTCAATAAACTTGTATCTTCCAAGTTTCACTCTTGTCTAGTGGAATATAGTTACTGTTTAACGATTATTTGAAAGTAGGTAAACTTTGCTTCAATGTTCTTGAAGAGTATTATCATGTTCAAGTTCAATCTTTCTACAATTGTAATTGAAGAACGTGTACATTTCTGACTTCCACGAATGACACTCTTTTGTTTTCTAGACTCCTTGACGCCAGTAATTAGGTTGAAGCTAATGAGTCAAGTCTACCCTAATATTACTGAGTTTAATTAAATCTAGACTTAAATTATAAAAATACTCATTTTAAAATTTGATTTAAAATATTTATATATATAATTTAAATTAGATATAGATCCAAATAATTCAGGCTTTTTAAATATGATTAAAATTTAAATAGAATCAAACTCAACTCCATTTATTTAAGTTCGATTGAATTCGAGATTAAACTTTGCAAATTACTTTCAGTTCCACCGGGATTCAGGAAACAACCCAATCTGAAGCATTACTAATTTACTTTTGCTATTCCCAGTACGCTAGTACAGCTGAACCCATTTAAGCCCGTACTCTACAAGCTCGAGAGGAGACCAAAGTTGTGCTTAAACTGAGCCCATACTTTGTAAGTAAAGCCTATCTAAAGGTCCTTGCTCCACCATAAAGACGTTCAAATGAAATTAACAAGGCCTAACTATAGTAGACCTAAGTTAAGCAAGTAAGGTGAATAAAATAAAATCAGAATTTTGGGCTAGGCTTGCATGAGCAATGCTATTTACTCAAACCCACTGTACTTCCCTGGGCTTCGTTTTCTTTTTCTTCAGAGTAATTGTCCTTCTACAGATAAAAAGAGAGAAAAATACCCTGTAGGGTTGATTATATATACACTTATACATGTTGTTCACGTGCTTAGAATATCATCTATATTTATTTGAAGGTTTACGTTGTATGCACTAGTGGGTTTATTAAGGGAATATGGATATAAAAAAGGTAGCAATTAGCCTGTGAGGATGACTGATATCCACGTATTTTAGTCATTAACGAGCACGGAAGTTGAGCTACTAAAATACACAACTTCAAGTCTTGAAATCAATCAGATGTGTTGGGACACAAGGAATATAGCAGCCCTCCGTTTTTAGTTTGTTTGCGATATGTATTTTGTAATGGAAACCATTGATTTCTTTTTTAATCTTGCCACTTGCTCCTTAATACAAAATTAAAGGTGTTAGGGAAGTTGAGGCGAGATTCGATGTCGCAGAAAGCACGATAATAATAAAATTTTTTTTTGATTTTTTGAAAAGTAAGATCACATATATTTTGTAACATAATTAATATATAAAATATAATAAAGTATTAATTATAATTTATGCCTTGTAGTGAAATTTGATCCTTTTTGTTATTTTCTCGAACTATTTTTGAAAATGTTCATTTCAACCACCGTAGCCAAATACATGTCTTGTCTTTAATGATATCCACATAATGTGTTAAAAGAATTTTACATCTGTAGTAGAGAGAGTTAGGCAATAAATAATATGAGTTTAAGCCTATTTATAATAAGTTTTAGATATTTTAGTAATTTAATTGAAATAAAATTATAATTTTAGTTAAGTTTTAATTAGAATTATAATTTATTCTAATTAAATACTAATTGTGCATAAATAAGACTCAATATCTGATATTTAATCATAAAGTTTCTCAAACTTTACAATTAAATTCAACTTGATTAAAACACAATTTTCTCTCTTCGACTCGCTCTTTATGTACGACTAATTAAGCTCCTAAATATATGGACAATAGACATAAATTATAAACATAAATCATATTCAAGATTAGATAAATTAAACCACTTTAATTTATCTTTAAATCTCTAATTAAATAATTTATACTCATATATTAAGATTGACATATAGCAATGCATTATGTTCAACTAAATATTTTGGCTTGATTATAAAATAATGTTACATTGGAAACTTTTCAATCTCAAAATAATATTGTTCTAATTAAAATATACTTTAACAAGGTTTTACTTATAAATTTAATATTCACATAACTTTGAA
This sequence comes from Erythroxylum suave, assembly GCA_027563595.1. NCBI lineage: Eukaryota > Viridiplantae > Streptophyta > Magnoliopsida > Malpighiales > Erythroxylaceae > Erythroxylum > Erythroxylum suave. Next base: position 47,149,003 of record JAOSBN010000179.1, read on the forward strand.
CTCAAATATCAACTCAGAGTTAGAATAATGGATATATTTAATGCTTCATAAGTATCGGATATCTCAAATACTAAATGCTTAGTACATTATCTTTGTACTTAGACAAGAATAGGTAAATAAATTCGATATCTATCTCTATAAATCTGATTTCTAGAATTAAGTTATTATCTTTTCATATCTAATAAGAGTTGTTTTTGAATATAATATACCTAATGATTGAAAAAATACAAATTTTGTTCTCTATGTATGTCTCTATCTAATCCTATTGAAGAACATAATTATACTCCCACTAACCTTCTTACATTCATGATAAATCCATATTCATCTGCAAAAGAAGAACTCTTTTAATTCATCATAAAATTGAATCTTTCAACGCCTCGTAACCTTTCATATATATATATATATATATATATAATGTATCAACAAAGACACTTGTTCTAATTAGATAAATTTGCATAAGATTTGAACCTTTCAAATTTTATCTTACTCCACTAGTTATCTTGAGAAACATTGTGTTCATTGAAACAAACAATTTGTTCAGGGGAGTTTGTAAGATTATATCCAACTTTTGGATAACTCATAAACTTTTATTATTCAATTTGTTTTTGGCCTTAATGGATAATATATGCTTAAACTAAACATCATATCTCAAAATCATTAACTTTTGACTCTATTAAATTCATGGAATCATATTTAATCTAAAATCTTACTAATTAATTTAATTGGAACTTTTAAAGGTAAATCGTTATACTAGGTGTAATTTTAAAAGAAATAAATATTACATTATAAAATGTCTCATACTGTATATTTCTCCATACACAAATCCATACTATTATGAGATCTACTTATTAAGTTATTCACTATAGAATTTTGTTCCCTATAGATAAGTAAAAATTTAAATCTCACCATATTGATCTTATCGAATTGCTTTAGTATTCTCAATGCTTAATTTATACTTAGATTAAGCACTTTTAACTTTTGAAAATTTAAACTATGAATCCATTTAATGCATATGACTATATCACCTAAAGTCATTAGTACATCTAATGAAATACAATAGTAATCCTTTTATGAATTATTATTACATTTAATATATCATATGCGTAAATTTAATAATTCGATACCATCATCAACCATTCACTAAAGATTGATTTGGTTATTTTCAACTTAATATGTTTTATTAGTTTCATATGATTGATAATCAAAAGGAAACGAATATCTGTAACTTTATAATTCTCATTATGTTTATTTAATCAACATGGCATGAAAGGATAGTCTTGATTATCCAACCTTGTATTCTTTCCATTTATGTTAAGCATAAGTCACCCTTGATCCAATATATACAAATTATTTGTATAAAATTGGATCAAATTCTTGTACTAAACAACCAATTTCTTATTATGATTTAAGCATTTTAGTAATGTTGAATCTAAATTATGTATTGAATACTCATTAACATTAATTAGAAATATACATGATCCATATCATATCTTGTATAGACAAGAAAAGTCATGGATCATTTTTTCCTTCTAATGGTAACTATTATCACATTTAAGCTAATGCCTTCAATTGTAGTCCATCAATTTCATCAAGGTATTATATCTTTCAGATTTACTTTATGCAACCGTTTACATTTTGCTAGCAAGATGTTGACAAATATTTTGCATGATGCCATTGAATTTTATAAGATATTAGTCAACTCAAAATGACATTATATTTGTCATCCGTATAATATTAACATATCTTTAAAACCTTATCACTAAATCCTCAACATAGATTAATAACAAAATTATACAATGGACATACACATTTTCTATTTCAATTTAGGAACTCTTCTCAATCCTAAATTATGTTCAAGAAATTAGGTTTACTAACTCAGTATCAACTATACTAGACATAGGTAATTTTTATTTAGAACATAATATAAATATAAGAAAAAAAGTAATCGATTAGTTGTCATGACATCTAAATAAGATCAAAACTTTAATCATTTATTTGATAATTCCCACTATTTTATTCAAAATAATATCTTTCACTACTATTTAGAAGATTACTTTAGCCTTTCTAGTAAGCTAGGATCCTATTCAGATTTAGTTGATTTTGAGCTTGCCCAAGAAACCAACTATGCTTAAATTAGGTAGATAACAACTTCATGAATTACATCGCTTATGACTCCTAGATCCATTAGGTAACAACTCTTGTCAAAGCATATCTTATATGTTATTTCTAACACTGTCCCTAAATTTATATAATCATGAGTTGTTCTTGTTGGACCCCGATTTTTAAGTGGAATTTAGAAATAATAAGTAAAAAGAAATGAGTGTTATTATGTATATGTTTAGG
>JAOSBN010000179.1:47151445-47171584 GCA_027563595.1 Erythroxylum suave
GTTCGAATGAACCATTTGTTCCGCTGCTGATTCTATATGTTTCGATTATTGTTTCGTCTTTCGTTCGCTTTGTCTTTTGAACCTTTGATTCGCTTCCGCTTCGCTTTCGATTTGATTCGATTCGTCTCCGTTTCGAATTTTTCGTTTCGTTCTCCGGTTGGGGTCCGGTTCCCGGATCGGGTCCCAACAGTTCTTCCAATTCTCCCAAAATTAGTTAAGACCCATTATTATAAGTCTAAACATATTCGTCATATTTTTGTTATTTAATTGAAACAAAATTCTAATTTTGATTAAATTTTAAATACTTAATGTTCCCAAATAAGATCGAATATCTCATATTGGTCATTATGTATTAAATATCTTATAGTTAATCATAAAATTTCTCAAACTTTACAATGAAGTCTAATTTGATTAAAACACCTTTTTTGTTATTTAGCATGCTCTTTGTGTGTAACCTATTAGGTTCCTAAATATACTGACAATGAAAATAAATTATAACTACAAAACATATTTAGGATTAGATAATTTATACTCGTTTAATTTATCTTCAATTCTCTAATTAAATAATAAATATCCATAAATCAAGATTGATTTCTAGCAACATATCATGACCACCTAAATATTTTAAAATGTCAAAGTGATTTTGAATAACCTTTTTGTACATAATTTTCTATATAATTCAATCATTTCATCATACAATGTTTTAATTAGATGTAGAGCATGAAATTAGTGTCTACTTTTTTTTAATTCCAACTATATTATTTCTCTACCATTAGTAATTAATTTAGTTAATGACATTTGAAATTTACTTTCAAAGTGTCATTCCATCTTGACCAAATATTTCCTAAATTAATACTAATCGAGAACAATGAAACATTCTCCTTAATAAATTTATGATAATAGATCATGTATTGATCACTTAACTATCTCCATATAGTTTATACAGTATCCAATGACTACTACTGAGCAACCTTTGCCTAGAATAAGTCATAAGTGGTATCAAAATATGGCAATCCTTATACAAGATACTTTTGAAGATCTCAAATCAAAGGATCATTGATATAATCATCACAATGAGATTTTTCATAGACATACAAGTAATGTTCCAAATGGAATCCTTATGTGGGGCTAGTTCAGTGAACTTATACTCTAATAAGCACCCACACATTTGTTTAATATCTCTATATTTTAGTTTATAGCATTAAGTACTTTATTCATAAGGAAAATAATAACATGTGCTAGTCTTTTCGCATTCTATTAATGTCCAAAATCAATGGAAAAATGATCAAAAATAATTTAAAAATATTATTTAAATATAATATGAATCTCAAAATTATGATCTCATCATAATTTTATTTGCAATATACACTCATCATATAGACTTTATCATATTCATCGAATATGTATAAGAAAAAAGAATTCCTTTAAATAATTATTTCACTAAATTACAACCCATAATTAGTTGTAAGGCAAAAACTATCAACATGAGCTTAGCCCATTTGGCCTAATTAAGTTCCAAGCATTTTAAAGCAAATTTATAGTTTACACTAAACTATATTCTCATCATTCTCTAATAGGAAAAGAAATGGCTATATGAATTGTTAATAGTTACTTGGGTCATTTTCAAGAAAATTTTTAGATATAATGACCCTGGAGTAAACATTAATCATTTAGTAAGCATAAGGAAAGTGTTGAATGCAATATCCAATGAACTGCAAATAAATTAGTAAAAGACTAGTCTTTGAGGGCTTGAAAATTTAATCATTTTGTTTTCATCTTGCTATTATGCCATAATGACATGTACTTTGTCTCATTTTAATTTAGATTTGTCTTTATAAATTAAAAATTGTTGTCTTTTTCATAAAGAATTAAAACAATTTTTTATTTTTTGATAAAAAATGAAACATTGAAATCAAAATTATTGTTTATGGGATCTATTAAATTGAGAGATCCTAAATACTTTTTTTAAGTACTTACCCTTAATTTTATAAAAAAATACGAAAGCAGATGAACAATTCATTATAGCTTCAAAAGGTTCATTCACTATAATTGCATCTCCATTGTTTGTTGGAAAAATTATAAAGTGTAGATTGTCAAAATGAAAATATATCTTGATGGAAATAATTTGACAGAAATTATTGAAAAAGAGTAAGTAGTTTTTTCCCTTCTAAACAACTTAATGATGGAACAAATGAAAATGATGAAATAAAGAAAATCTAAAGCTAGAAGTAACCTTTTTACAACTATCTTAAATTCTATCTTTACCATAATCATGAAATTAAAGATTGCATATGAAATATAAAAATTCCTAAAAATTGCGCATGAAGAAGATGAAAATATTATATGTATGAAAGCTTTGAATTTGATACAGTAATTTTAAATTTAAAGGATAAAAGAGTCAGATGTTATAGAGTATTATTCTGACAGACTTCTCAGTATAGTTAACAAGTTGAGATTTATTGGTATTAAAATTTCTAATTCAAGAGTAGTACAAAATTTTAGTCACAATTCTTGAAAAGCTCTAAGGCTATAATTTTAATATTGGAGAATGCTAAAGATTTGTCAAGTATCACCTCAGTAGAGATTTTAAATGCATTATAAGAAAAAATTGAGAAGGCTTATGAGATAAGAAGGATTTATAGATGATAATTTTCAAGCCAAATTGCTAAAAACAATGCAAAGGAAAAAGGATGAAGAGAAATAATAACAAGCAACCTAGAGCAAGTTTGAACAATAATAACACTCAAACCTATCTACGCTATCCTCTTTGTTAAAAGACTAATCTTCTACAAAACAGATGTTGGCAGAAGCTTTGTGTAATATGTAATAAATATATGCAATGATTTGTATGAATTAACAAAAACAATGAGATGCCAAAAGTGCTACTAATAAACATTATGAGGAGTTGTTTATGGAATCATACTTTGTTAGTAACAATTTTATAGAAAATTGTTTGATAGACAATGATTGTACACACCACTTCATTTATAACTATAAACTTTTTAGGGAGCTTTGATAAAACCTCCATAACTAAAATTAGAATTGGGAATAAGGAATACATTACAGTGAAAGGAAAAGAAACCAGTTCTATTGAAGGCCTTTCAAGTTAAAACTTATTTCAAATGTGTTATATATTCTTGAAATTAATAAAATCATTTTGAGTGTTGGTCAATTATTAAAGATTAGCCATAAATTTATGTTTAAGGATAAAAATTGTACAATCAAAGATGTAATATGTAAGGAAGTGCTTATAGTCAAAATAAAAGATACAAAATTTGCCTTAAATTTTCTTGGAAGAGGAGTATGATGTAGTACATAAAAAAAAAATGCTTTGGCATAAAAGAATGGACCATTTTCATCATGTCGCACTATTTTAATGAAGAAAAATATTTTAGAAGAAGGATCATTTGAATTGGAGTAGGAGCTTTTAACATGTGCTACTTGTTAACATATGAAGCAAACTAGGTTATATTTTCTATAACATAAGGCCTAGAGGACTATATAAAAACTACATCTAGTTTATAAAAATGTAGGACAATCTTATAAAACAACAATATTAAATGATGATAAGTTTTAAAGTAAAAAGTACTTCCATTGATGATTACATAAGAATGTTCAATATACATTTCACAAAATTCAAATATGAAGTTATTGATATCTTTTGGAAGTTTAAGTTTTTGGTAGAAGCTAAAAGTGGATGTTAAGTTTACATGACGGTGTTTGATAAAAAAAATTAAATACACCTAAGAAAATATAGTAATCTTTAGGAAGATGTAGGTAAAAAGAACCAGTTGATAGCTCCTTACACTCCCCAATAAAATGTAGTTGTGGAAAGAAAAATATAACAGACATGAAATGACAAGATATTTATTGTATCATCAAGGGTCTAAAGATATGTTAGGTTGAGGCAATAAACTTATTACTTTGCTGTTAAATACATTATCAATAAAAGTTTTATAGAAAAAGATCTTTATTTGAAGCATGGTATAACTAAAAACCTAGTCTAATGAATTTAAAGACAGTTGGTTCCTTTTGATTCTCTTACATTTCTCAAGTTAAAAGAGAAACTAAATAAGAAGGCCAAACTTGAGAGCTTTGTAAGATACAACTCAAATTTAAAAGCTTATATGATATATCTTCCACAAAGAAATAAATCAATTGTCAATAGGGATGTTCAATTCCTTGATCTAGAAAGTTAGAGCTAAATAGATTACTAGAATATTGAATTCTAGGTTGAGAATGACCGAAAAATGGTACAAAAGAATGTGTACTAGTATCGACTATTGTTATCGATTTGTACTGACGTTTTTCACTTGCCACTTTATATAGAAAATTTTTAAAAATGAGGGACTGGTTTGTAAAAAGTCAAAATTTAACCCCCTACACACGGTCATCCTTTACTTTCCCCTTCTCTAACTTTTTAATTTCTCTCTCACTCTCTCTTGTTTTCACGATTGCCACAACTCCCTTTTGAGTGACTGCCATCGCTCCATAGCAACAGTCCGATGCCATAGCCCACCACTACACAAGTTAAGCAGTTACCACTCCTGGAATTGCCAGATCTGAAATAAATCTAGATCCAAACATGACTTGATTTGATATTGAATTGGATTTATGATTTTTTTTGCTCCGAAATTTGAAAAATAATTGCATTATATTTGGTTGTTTATGTATGTTTTGCGATGGTTGAATTGAAATTGTTAGAAATGAAATTGTTGAAAATTGTTGGAATGTGGAAGTGGAAATTGTTTATGTATGCTTCATGATGGTTGAATTGAATTTGTTGGAAATTGTAAAAAATGAAAATGTTGAAATTTGGAAATGGAAATTGTTTATGTATGGTTTGTAATGTTTGAATTGAAATTGTTTGAAATTGCTAAAAATGGAAATTGTTTATGTATGTCTTGTAATGATTGAATTGAAATTGTTGGAAATTAAATTATTAGAAATTGATAGAACTTGGGAATGAAAATTGTTGGAAATCGAAATTGTTTACATATGTTTTTTGTGAATTGCGAATTGTGATGGTTGAAATTATTGGAAATGGAAATTGTTTATGTATTATAATGGTTGAATTGAAATTGTTAAAAATGAAATTGTTAGAAATTGTTAGGATTTCGAAATTGAAATTGTTGGAAATGAAAATTGTTTATGTATGTTTTATGAATTGTGAATTGTGATGGTTGAAATTGTTGGAAATTAATGGAAAAGGAAATTGTTGGAGATGGAAATTGTTTATGCAAATTTTGCAATAGTTGAATTGAAATTGTTGGAAGTGAAAATTGTTTATTTATGTCTTGTGATGGATGAGATTGTTGGAAATGGAAATTTTTTATATATGTTTTTATGATGTTCGAATTGAAATTGTTTAGAAATGGAAATTATTTGATATGGAAATTGTTTATGTTAGTTTTGTGGTGGTTGAATTGAAAATTTTGAAAACTTGTTAGAAATTATTGGAATTGGGAAATGCAAGTTGTTTATGTATGCTTTGTGATGTTTGAAACTTTGAATTAAAATTGTTTGAAATTGTAGGAAATTATTGGAAATGGAAATTATTTATGTATGTTTTGTAATGGTTGAATTGAAATCGTTAGAAATTGTTAGAATTTGTTGGAATTTGGAAATGGAAATTGTTGGAAATGAAAATTGTTTATGTATGTTTCGCGATCTTTGAAACTTTGAATTGAAATTGTTCGAAATTGTTGAACATAAATTTGTTAGAAATTATTGGAAATGGAAATCGTTTTTGTATGTTTTGTAATAGATGAATTGAAATTGTTGGAATTTGAAAATGGATATTATTCAAAATGGAAATTGTCTATATATATATTCAAATTTATCAATCATATATTTTAACATAATTAAATTGAAAAACTCTTAGATAGTATAAATTATATGTGATGTGCATAGATAAAAATGTGGAGACAATGTTAGTATTGCATGCTTGTGTAATTGTGCATGTTGAATACTTAAATTATTAGTTTTAATTTATGGTGAATTGTGTTAGATGAAATTGAATTGTGTATGATGTAATAATATAAAATGTAACATCCCGTTACCCATGTTAAGGCTAGAGTTGTGATTTATGAGAAACTACTGAGAAACTAGGAAATGTACATCATGCTTTAGTTAAATATGACATGCATATTTTTGCATATGAATATGATTGTACATGCATTTATTGATGACATTTGGCATAGTTAATTGATGACAAATGGACTAGTAATTAAGTGACAAATGGATCAATTATTGTGTGATAAGTGGAAAAATAATTAGGAGACATATGGACTGATTAATTGGTGACATATGGCAGCATCTAGAGTGGATTAGTAGCAGCATCTTGATAAGGCAAATGTAAGACATGCCTTAGGAAAAATGTTGTCCTGTAAAGTTGACACCTAGCATGTTGATGGAACAAATTCCAGCAGCAATGTTTCTGCTGTTTCTCTCACCTTTCTCCACGAAATTGCTCCAACTTTCTCCTTTCTAATTTGGCTGAACCCTAGCCAAATTGCTGCACCAAAACCAGTTTTTTGCCTTCAATAAAATATCCAGGAAAACTAGTTGAAAGTTACCTTCATCTTGCTGTCCGAAATCAACTTGTTTTCATCATAAGTTTGCGATGAATTTTGCTTGCATGGAGACTCGGTTTAATTTAAAGTTTGAGCTGAATTGAAAGCCTAACAACAACTTTTCAAAAGGAAGTGTTGCCTAATTTTGTCATTTACCTTATTAGAATAATTATGAAAAGTTGACCCGAAAGCATATTATGAGAAAACAATCTGAATTGATCAATTGGGTTATGAAATTAGGTTCACATTGTTTTATTATGGTCAAAACCCTAAGTAAAAATTACATTAATGAGGGTTTTGTTATCTGAATCATATGGTGACAAAATCTCAATAAGATATCCAGAATTGTCATTGAACATGCATTGTGCATATTGTCTATACATTGATGTGCATAAAGAAAGTGCTTATATTGTTTATACATTGATGTGACCGGAGTAGCCAGTATGAAAGTTCTTACACATAGAGCTTTGCTCCACGATTACTGTTTCTACACGTAGAGCTATGCTCTATGATTCTATTATGGTTGAGCCTAATGGACCAGTATCTGTATATGTATGTGATAGGCTCTCGATCACAATAATAAAAACGAATGTGAGTCTCATACATATAGCATTCATATATGATTGAAATTCATTGAATGATTTGTAATGCTAAAATATAATGATAAATTAATATGAACTATTTGACTATATGAACTGTGTAGATTATATAATGATTGAATTTTGTTATATGAGTGAGCCATCGAGGATGGTTACTTAACTGCGCAAAACTCATCAAAAATTGCAACGTGGCTTTCAGGGTTTAGTAAAGAACTCCAAAGAGGCTTCGAGTAAGAGTTCCAGGTCGGAATTAGTGTCTTTTAGGGTTTAGTAAAGAACTCTAGAGAGGCTTCGAGTAAGAGTTCCAGGTCGAAATTAGTGTGCGCCTGCATATGTCTTTAATGAATTTTGTGTTTTTGAATTATGTTCTGTAAGAATTGTACAAAGTGTATGTTTACGATTGGGTAATGAAATGACTTTATGATTGCAAGTGTTTTATTTTGTAATGGGCCCAAGTGATTATTGAAACTCTAATGAGTTCAATATCAATTGTAATTTTTGTGATTGAAATTGTTTATAAATAAGTTGGATTAAAATTGATTATTGATTTTCCACATATATGTACATTGTTTCAAACAATTTGAAATGAGTTTTAATCGATGACCGTTTTAGCATACCGCTCTTGCAGGCTTCATACTCGGATATCACTCAGGATGTCAGGTACATATCCTATGAGAGTAGGGTGTTACATTTTGGTATCAAAGCCCAGATTTAGTATCTTACATGGGCCTTTTTGGAAATATTTGTCAAGTTACACGCATTTAGTCATGTCATAGCAAGCAATAGCAACTGATCCCCAGTCAGAGTTACATGTATATGAGTCACATACATGAGCATTTGTTAAGTTTTTGAATTGATGGAAGTAGTAGGAACAATAATGATCTGTCTGAATGTGAGAAAATGAAAGTTTGTGGTTATGTAGATATGGGAAATAGTATAAGGTCAGATATGATAAATAATGATTTAATGCCTTTGAATTGGGGAATGTATTATGGAATACGACATCAATTATATATTGTGATAACATATATCCCCAAATGCCATATAGATGTGAATATTTTATCATGGATTGGTTGAGAAAAGTAGAGAAATAAGTGGAAATGATGAGATTAAAGCACACAAGCATAATGAAATTTTAAAAAAATTATTATGATCTTAAGAAGATGAACTTTTAACTAATCTAGTTATTGATTAATGTGACAAGAGTTATGATCCACTATAAGAATATGTTAATGGAATTGAGATTGGAACTTCAGGATGATTATGTATCTATAATTCTGAATTGATAAGTGAACGTATGTATGTATGACGATATAATGGTAATTGGAAGAAGGGATAATGATAGCGATATATGTAAAAGTTGTCAGATTAAGTTAATTTGTTATTTTATGAACACATATTTAATAATGGGATCACCACGACAAGTGAGAGAATCGAGCACATAAGTATTATATGCATGGAGATGTTATAGGAAGCAATCTATGATATATGAATATTTGTTAGTCATAGTCCCCATAGTTCAAAATCTAAGATGAATTAGAGTAACGCATGAAAGTGCTTATAATGATCAATTGGGGATAGATTGAGATTGTTAATGATGTTATGATGTGTGATTAATTAGAGGAAAAAGAAGAAGGGCACGATTGTGGCATAGTCCCCTCGACCAAGGACAGGTGCAAAAAGAGAAGTGTTGACCTAAATCAAATGAGATTAAGATATCCTGAGCATAAGTTATTAATTAGTAAATTGTCTTAAATACATCTCTAGATAAGATGTAATGATTTTGATGGTAGATACCAAGGTATAAAGTAATGAATCTGCTTAATGCTTCGCTGAACCTTATTATAAAGGATATTTTGATCATATAAGTTATGACATAAATTGGTCTTTTTTGAGGTACTAAGAATGTCTACTAAGCAATGATGGGAATAGTTGATTGATAAGGATTAGATGAACAATATAATTGATAGTAGAATGAAATCTTCTTTGGAAGAAAAATTACACCAAATAAGGTTAAGTAGACCAAATGGTTTACTTTTAAGAATGAACGAAAATGGGATTAATTAAAAGTGAATATTGGAGTTCTATTCCTAACAAAGACTCAAGCATAAGATGTAGAATATGCTACTGAGAATGTATGCATTTTGTTTGAGAAAGTATCCAACTATGTGATTGGATTTTTGAAATTAAGGCGACACTCTTGCTAATGTGAGGAGAACTTAGGCCCACATTACATTATGCAAATATGTTCAGTGAATATAAATTTGATTTGATGAATGTGCTGCCAACACAAGAAGTTCAGATTGTGAATAAATTGAAATAAAGGGAGAAACTAGTAAGAATGGATCGACATTGCAATAAATCAATGGGTAATCAAAGGAAGTCGAATGAATGTAGAAAATCATTCGAGAAAATGAGATAATCAGGGAAAACTGAAAATAACATGAGATAATATTACTTCATTGAGGAATTGATTACATAAGGAATTACGAGAACTAATCGTGAGTACATAGAGTTTTGGCAATATTTGTTTAAATTAACAATGCCCCCAACATTATTATGGCTTTGAAGGATAATGTGATCCAATTTTGCTTGAATTAAATAGTGACTATGATCATAAATGGTATTTGAATGTATTGCAAAAAGTTATTTTGAATGTATTCCAAAAGTTGAAAAGAATATTTTGATTATTTAAAAAAAATTATGGTTTTGAATGAACATGAAATTTTGTCTATGCATTAAAAGTGAAAGTTGTACGTGGCATATTCTGTCATATGAAGCATTGCATATAATGCCTATTCAGATAAAGGTGTTGTGATCAGAGTAGCTTGTCTAAAAGCACTTTAAGCTTAGAATTCTGCACGTAGAGCTTTGCTCCATGATTTCTGTTTTAGACTAAGCCTAATGGCCAGTATCTGTATTTTATATCTAAAAGGAACTCAATCACAACAAATAATAACGATTTTGTAGATTTTGTAATATACAGCGATGTCTCACATTAGAAATTAAGATGCACTTTATTGCAATATAATAAATTGATTTTGTATGCATAGAGACAAATAAAATCCCGTAAGTTGAATATTTGATACATGATTTGAAATTTGTTGAAATAGCCATTGCTTTGATAGCTTGGAGACACTATATTTATAGTGAGACATTTCAGATAGTTTATACAAATATGCAAATCAATAAAGTTTGAGGTACTTAATGAGTTTGAAAGAATTTTATACGACACCGAGACAATGGATAGAAGTGTTAAAGGACTATGATTGTACAAAGGAGTACTATCTTGGTAAAACTAGTGTTTATATCTGACGCTTGTAAAGAAAATTCAATAAAGGAATAGCACAAATTCGGATATTGTGGTTACTAAATCTAGGGCATTGAAGAGCGTAGGAATTGAGTTGACTTTTGAGCAAATTAAAGTACTATTAGCTAACGATTTTAAAATCAATTTCGCATAAAAAGATTAGCGAAGCCCAAATTGAGGATTTAAAAATTATGAATCTTATTGAGGAAATTGAAAATTGATAATGAAACCGAATTTTGAGTTTGAATAGGAAATTGATACCTTGTGTTTGTTATATGAAGATTGTGTGCACAATAAAGATGATTGAGTAAAAGATTGTTAGAGAAAGCACAAACAACTTATGCTATACATCTTAGTAGGAATATGATGAAATAATGTTTGATGGCTATAGATGTTAAAAAAAAAAAGAGTGACTATATGTAATTGTTACCAACAGTCTTAACTGTTGGAGATATGCTTAAAGCTTATATTATGGAGTTCATAGGAACATGAGGTCAAAGTTTAGTTTTAATTGACCTTAAGCATAATAATCAATATCACAGTGATAACATTAGAATATCATATGAAGTGTTATACAATAGAAAGAGTCGACTGTCTTTATATTTGGATGAATAAGGCCTAAAAATAGTTTAAGGCCATAATTGATGGGAGATGTTGATGATAAGTGAAATTGATGCGTTTTAGAAATTGATTCAAGAAAGACAAATGAATTAGGTGGATCAACATCGAAGATCTAGAATAAAGTGAGATAGACACATGAGTTAAGTGTATTAACACTAAAGAGATGTGAATTATCAAGCAATAGATGAATTGTTTTTGAGAGTATCACCTTGCCAAGGTGTGCTCAGTATTGGAAAAAGTATAATCTAAGTCGATGTAAATTGGTCCACCTAAAATTATTATAAAATAGGACCGTAACATATGAGTTTGTAACACCAACAAAGATTTTTAAAATACATAAATTGTGATATGTCAGTATGCTAAGAAATATTGATATGATCTGACTAAGGTTTATTGTCAGCATAGGAAATGAGAATTTTGAGTAATCTGAAATATATTGAGGAAATAGACAAGATAGTGTGATATCTAGATAAGTAATTGGAAATTCAATTGATTATATTGACTATAGTCAAGTGGAAAAGAATCAATTGAGTGAGGAAGCCATATGCGAAATGGAGGAACATATGAGGCAAGAATTTCAAGCACGAAATTTTTTGTTAGGAGGGGAGAATTGTAACATCCAGTTACCCATGTTCAGGCTAGAATTTTGATTTATAAGAAAGTACTGAGAAATCAGGAAATGTAAATAATGCTTTAGTTAAATATGACATGCAAATTTTTGCAAATGAATATGATTGTATATGCGTTTATTGACATTTTTCGGGTATAATTGATTTATAAATATGATTAAAATGTGAATTGTAAGTTATTTGCCTTAAAAATTTATTTGGAGACCATTAGCATTATTTCAGAATTTTTGGTAAATTTGAGGAACATTTGGACTAGGACAAATGCCAACTGGCCGGATAAATTGATATATGAAAAATTTGGATGATTAAGCCTAAACTTGAGTGACATTTGGGATAGTTAATTGATGACAAATGGACTGGTAATTAAGTAAAAAATGGATCAATTATTGTGTGACAAGTGGACTAATAATTAGGAGACATATGGACTGATTAATTGGTGGCATATGGTAGCATCTAGAGTGGAATAATGGCAGCATCTTGATTAGGAAAATGTAAGAAATGCCTTAGGAAAAATGTTATGCTGTAAAGTTGACACCTAGCATGTTGGTGGAACAAATTCCAGCAGCAATGTTTCTACTGTTTCTCTCACCTTTCTCCACGAAATTGCTCTAACTTTCTCCTTTCTAATTTGGTTGAACCGCAGCCAAATTTCTGCACCAAAACTAACTTTTTACCTTACACAACATAGCCAAGAAAACCAGCTGAAAGTTACCTTCATCTTGCAGTCCAAAATCAACCTGTTTTCATCATAAGTTTGTGATTAATTTTACTTGCATGGAGCCTTGGTTTAATCTGAAGTTTGAGTTGAATTGAAAGCCTAACAAGTAATTAACAATCTGATTTTTATGATATTTTTGATAGTATGAGAATTATGCCTAAATTGAAATGACATATGTGAGATATTGGTGAAGATGTATGCTGGAATATTATGAACTGGAGAATTTTCATTGAATAGACTTTGGTATTCTAATTATAACTTGAGATGTAGATTTCTGAATGAGTTGATTATTAATTCAGATTAAATTATAGACATATTTCTACAACTTCTTTTGGGGAGGCCGAATGTTAATTCTATCTCTAAGCATTTCAAAATCTTGCTAGAAGTAGAGTTAGGAGTTCTGTTACTGTTTAAAAACAGTCTGAACTCTTTTGGATATAACTTTCATTATACTAAATCAAATTGTATGATTATGGTGTTATTAGAAACTGGAAACATAGTGGAACAATTGTATAGAAGAAAGTGTTACTAAAATACACCATTGTCCTTGTCGTAATGATCATGCAAAGTTATCCCGAAAGGGGGTGTTAGGATGAAAATGCTGAGGTATGCAGGAATTTGACAACTGGAATGTTTTTACTAAACATGATTCGATTTTTTGGCTATATTTTGATCAGTAGATTTAAAAATGAAATAATTCTTGATTTAAATTAAACTAGAGATATTTGGATACAAATGCTAAAAATAAATTGAATTTTGATTCTATCCTTAAGGGTCTTGAAATTGAGCTTGAAAGTAAGTCTTGGCTTAGGTAGTAGCACTACTAGGGACAGAAATCAGGTCCTATTGTTATTGAATAAACTGTATTGATATAAACCGAATTAGACAAATATTTCTTCACAAAAGTTATAGCTTATTCTATTATCTTTTGATTGGTATAAAGTTTGTAGGTTTTGGATATTTGAATTCAGAGATATGAGGTGTACAACATGAATACATGATCATGCATTTGCCAAAATTTCAAATGTACTTAGTTTGTGGTATTTTGAGCATAAATCATTGAATAATGAACCAGATTGAATGATCTTTGTATCATTAGAAACTTAAAACATTGGAGAACAATTTTCAGAAGGAAGTGTTGCCTAATTTTGTCATTTACCTTATCAGAATAATTATGTAAAGTTGACCTGAAAGCGTATTATGAGAAAACAATTTGAAATGATCAATTGGGTTATGACATTAGTTTCACATTGTTTTGTTATGGTACAAACCCTAAGTACAAATTATATTAATGAGGGATTTTCTATCTAAATGATATGGCGAAAAAATCTCGATAGGATCCTGGAATTGTCATTGAATATGCATTATGTATATTGTCTATACATTGATGTGCATAAAGAAAGACTTGTACATTTATGCAAAATTGTGATATATGTAAATGTGTTTTGTATGATATAGAGTAGCACATTGGATACTAGTCAAAAGTTTGCTAGAAAACTCCCTAGATTAACTCTAATACAATTATTTATAGATAGAATTACACAAATGTAGCTTTATATGACTTTAACTTGAAGAATTACTCTTCCTCATAAATTGGGTTCAAAAATTGATGTTGAATTAACTCCAACACTAACACTGATCTTGTTCTGAAATTTTTAATATTTGCGAGCCATGATCAATTAAGTGCTAGTATATAACTTACTTCAGCTTTAATCTTGTTCTGCTTCTTAACTTCTAAGACCTTTTGAAAAGATAAGAACCTATTATCTCAATAAGTTCAATGCCTATTGTATTTTTCTCCTCATACTTCTTTACTTTTTGATATTTTTAAGTTATAATTAGCTCTCAATGTCTTCTGGAAATCGTTTTCCATCTTTTTTCTTCCAGTGGACTCCATTTCTCTTTAAATGGACAACTATGAAGAAAACTATACTAAATTTTGTGTTATCTTTTGAAATTCTAACTACAAGAAATGAGCAATACATTAAAAAACATAATGAAATCCATATTAGCCATTTCATAAAAGTTCCATATACCAAATAAATTAACCATAATAATATGTAAAATATTGACCTATTACACATATTTCTTTTCTTATATCTATAGTACGAAATAAAAAATTTTGTTTCTCTAAAAACATACACATACACATCTCATTTCATTAATTTATTGAACTTGATGATAAATAGTACAACCAATCTTTAGCATATTCTCTTTAAAAAAAAGAAAAAACTATCAACTTAATTGTTGTTCTAGTATTCTTATGGCTTTATTTTGAAACATATTACATGAAATTCATTCTAATGTTGATGTGAATCTTCAACTATGAGACCATGAAAGGTAGGCAATAAATATTTTAACCCATATTTAATTCCAAATAGTATTCTAAATTAGGGGACTCAATACATAAACGTGATTAATTTAAGTTAGGAACAACTAATTCCTTTACACTTATGTGATTAGACATCCTTCATCTTTAAAATCACTATTAACTAAGAAAGTAAGAGCTAAATTATCTTCTTGTAATTATTTTCTAACTTCCTTCGTTAACCTACATAATGTTTTTTCTTTTTTGGATTAAATTGTAAATCACCTTGATTATATTATTGGGCAACAAGCATACACAATTAAGGAGATAAAGATAAATATCAAATTAAAAACAAATAACAAAATGGAAAAAGAGTAGCTAAAATAACTCTCCAATAAAGATGCCTAAATATAGGTTTATTATTATTTGCACTTAAAAATAAAACCTTCCTCTTAAAATTTTATGTAGTAATATGAGCAAGGATCAATTTACTAAAGAATATCTATTCTTTTTTAGAGAGTTATGAAAGAATAGTTGATTTTTTTATTATAGTGAAGATAATACAAAATATAATTAAGAACTATTCAAATTAAAATATAAAGGCAAGAAAAACAGCTTAATTAGTCTAAGTCCATATCTACCATGGAATTATATAGCAAACATTGATACATTTAGTACTCAAGTTATACTTTGAATATTCATTTTTGAAAATATTTCCTTATTAATACCTAACGACACATAAAAGGGGTGAATTAGTTGTTGGTGAATTTAATTAACTATTTTCTATATAATATACTATAATGTATACAATTAAAAAACAATTTATGATGATATGAAGAGAAAATTAAATATAATTCAATCACGCAATCAAAAGTAATTTAAATAGTGTATGGAAGAAGAAAGGAAAACAAATTTTATAGTGTTTAGAAAATAATCCTTGTCTGCATCCACTCTCTAATATACTTTTTGGAATTCCACAAAGACTCTTCTTCTAACAAGTTAAAGATGAAACTTCTTACAGTTAATCTTATTTGTCTTTTAGTGAAGAGCAATCCTTCTTAAAATCTTCTTTTAAGGTGAAAAGTAACTATTAACTAATAAATGAAATTTATAACTCAAAAGACTCCTTCTTGAATATTTTGATAACTTAAAGACTTACGTAGTTTACTATGCAATAATGAATGATCATAAAATCCTTATAAAACTCTTTGAGATGTGTTTATAAAACACTCAAATATTTTTGTATCTCAGAACTAATAAAAAGACCTGCATTTACAACCTTTTAGACTTAATAGTCTTTGGAACCAAGAATTGGCCATTATTAATGACTAGTTGTAGTATATTATTTAACTACTATTTCACTTTGGTTGACTAATATACAGTAACTAAAAAACTAGCCATTGTAAAAACTTGTTGATAATTATAGCATATTGGTCATCCATTGTGAATCTTATCAGGACACTGGTCAACCACTATAAGATAATATTGGTCGATCAATACATCAACCACTAGAATGTTTCAATAAATATTTTTTATAACTTTAATATGTACTCATCAACCATTAAACTATATTAGTTGACCATTGTACCTAATATCTTGTTTCAAACATTTTAAATAACTAAAATACTTTTTCTTAATGAAATTTTAATCAAATGCTTTTAAAAATTACCACAAAGAATGTTTTAAATATTAAGATCGTTTTCTTTATAGACCAAACTCTAATTCCTCGTAATGATTGAAAAGAATTATGTAATGAGTTAAAAGGATGATGAATTTATGTAGATGTGCTTCTAAAGTATCAAAGAAACCAAGAAAAAGTACAACGATCTTTACATTCTAATTTCTAACTTTGTTATACGTTAATCTTCCTTGGACTTGATTTTGCTTTTCACTTGAATTAACTTGATTCAAAATTTTCTTTATTGTTTTCATAAAATTGTTATTAATTTATGCATGTGTAAAATAACTCTCATATGGCTTTCAAAAGAAAAATTTACTAATAGTACTTATGTTTTGTTATCATCAAAACATATATTGGAACTTCCCTTAGTTCAACATTCTCCCCAATTGTTGAAAAAAAAAACTTTTTGATATTAGAAAATTAATAATAAATTTGTCATTTAGGGATAAAATTTTTTTATATCAAAAAAATATGAACAATTAACTCCTATTAATGACATGCATCACAAAAATTATTAATAAGGATTACAACTTAATTCATTTAAGCACAACTATAACATAATCAATGCATGTATGAAGATTAAAATCATATCATTAAGTGCAATGTCAAGCGCAAATTTATTTAACAAAATCTTAGAAATTAGTGATCAAACATGTCTATTAATTAACAAAAAACAAGTGCAACATCAACGTCAAATACATATAACAAAATTCCATGAAAATTCTAGAGATTAATAACTCCCCTTGAATCCAATATGACTAACTTTCTCTCCTTTTTTTTTTTGTAAATATAACAAAGAAAACTACTAATTAGAAGAAGGTGAGAATGAATCAAAGAGGGCAACTCGTCAATGTGAAGCATAATTTGGAGAGACTAAATTTCAATTCTAAAATACCTTTAAAAAAATATTTAAAAAGTAATAACTTATCAAAATATCAGCCAAAGATAAATATAAGAACTAAAAGATATCTTAATTAAATAGAATCCTATCAATCATCCCCAATTCTGTCCCAATTGTGCAAAACCTATACTCACTCATTGGTTTAATGAATATATCAACCAATTAATGCAATTTATCAATAAATAGTAGCTTAATACCCCCAATTTAAATATCATTTATAATGAAATGATATTTGATTTCTATATGCTTGGTTTTGAAATGTTGAATAAGATTCTTTATGAGTAAAATGGTAATAGTATTTTTACTCTTAATTAGTATCTTTCTAACTTGTAGCTATATATTCAACTTTCACGATTGATAATATAACCAAAATTTATTTCTTACTAAACTATAAGACTAATGTATTTCCTAGGAATCAACAAGTATTGGAAGTGCTTTTCCTATGTAAAATGGTACCAATATCATCTACATTAAAATAGAAAATTAAATTTAAGTATTTATCTTTAGGATACCAAACTCCTATTGATATAGTATTGTACAAACATCTAAGTAATAACTAAAAAGTGAGACTCTTTTGGATTTGAATGAAATTTAGCACATAAAAATTAAACACAAATTTGGGCCTACTTAGAGTAATATAAAGTAAATGTCATACCTTTGTATAGTTTTACATAAACTAAATTTCCTTCTTCATCCTTATTTAACTTATTTATGATACTTAGAAGTGTTTCCAATGGCATAGCTTGATCCATTCCAAAATCTTTAATTATTTGTTGCATTTATCTTGACTGATAAAGGTGCACTCTTTCATTTTCTTGATTTAAATTCTAAGAAATAAATTGAGCTCTACAATCATGATCATCTCAAATCCCCCACTTATACACTTATAAATTCTTTGCACATGCTTTTATTAGTTACTCCAAAGATTTTGTCATCAACACAAATTTGAACAATTAAAAATTCTTACTTATCCTTTAAGATAAAGATACTTGTAGCAATTTTACACTCTGTGAAATCAATTTTCAAAAGGAATGTACTTAAGCTATCATACCAAGATCTATAAGCTTGTTTAAAACATATGATGCTTTAGAAAATTTATAAACATAGTTTAATGCATCATAATTTTAAAACCCAGTAATTAATAAATATAAATTTTTTGAATAAATCCATTTAAAAATGAACTTTTAACATCCATTTGAAACAATTTAAAATTTATATGTGGCACAAATGCAAGTAAAAGGCTAATTGGTTCTAATATAGCTATTAGTGCAAAAATTTTCTTAAAATATATAACCTTCTCTTAACCAAATCCTTTATCAACAAATCTAGCTTTATTTCTCACTATTGTAATTAAATCATCTAATTTGTTTTTCTAAACATCCACTTGGTACTTATAATTTGGTTTTCTAAAAAATAATATATATAGGGTCTTCAATAATAAAAGTCTTCCTGTTAAGACTTTATATGCTTTTCTAGTTAAAGAATAACTAAGAAAAATTCCTTCATCCATGTTTGAATCAAAAATTTCCAAGTTGTCCTTAGTGTTTAAATTATAACACTCACAATCAAACACTTTGAAGTATCTAACTTGGCTTCTTCACTCCCAAAGCTTATACAATTTTCTATCCATAGTTAGTCTTGTATATATTTTAGTTGACATGTGATATGTAGTTGCTATGGCTTCTACCCAAAAACACTTTTCAGTGTCCTATTTTTCATTTAATAACTCCATTTTATTAAGGGTTTCTAAAAGTAGAAAATTATGAAATATATCATTTTCTTCATGAAATGTCTCAAACTTGTTATTTTCAAATTCTTTACCATGATCACTCTTACTTGATGTAATGAAGAGTTTTATTTCATTTTGAGATCTCTTGACAAACTTAACAAATGCCTTTAAGCATTCGTCTTTGCTAGTTAGAAATAATACCTATGTGAATATACTAAAATAATCTACTATGACAGATGTATACCATTTTCCACCTAGAATAGCAACTTTAGTAAGTCCAAGAAAATACAAGTGAATTAATTATAAAAGTTTATGGGGGTTATATCACCTCACTACTTGTTTTTCTCAAAATTGATTCTTGGAGGTTTGTTAATAAGTTGAAGTTAAGATTGGAGATGAGATCCAGGCTTATATGTTTAAGCCTTCTATGACAAACTCATGCTTCTTAACTTGTAGACATTAAAAACTTCATATTTTATTTAAAGATGTCATTAAGGTCAACCTTATAATTTTATCTTCTTATTTAATTAAAAATGTAGTACTATTATTAACCACTCCAAAAATACTATATAATTTTCCTTTAAAATAAACTTCATAATTTTTTTCATATAGTTGACATACATATAGCAAATTTTGCTTTAATCCTTCTGTTAAAAGTGTATTGCCAATTGTAATATAATATTCCTTTCTAACTTTGCTAATCCTAATTACCTTACACTGAGATTGTCTACAAATGTGAAAAATCTTCTATCTTTGTATTTAAGAGTTACAAGTTGAGATGCATCATTAGTCATGTGTCCTAAACATCCATTATCACTACAACAAAAATGACATACGGTGATAAGTGCTATTAAATATGAATGGTAACACTAATGAGTATGCTATGACAACCCATATTACTAAAGATATGACGCTTTAGTAATAGTTTTGACATGTTATTGTCGAGTTTAATATGATATTTATTGATAGCTATAAATGCGTTTATATTACCTTTTATAAATGCTATAAATTAGTTATTTGTAACATTTTTAAAATGTTATATATTAACTTTTTTTAATATCCTTAAAT
>JAOSBN010000179.1:47171684-47196531 GCA_027563595.1 Erythroxylum suave
TGGACTTAATTATAAAGTTTGAGAAACTTTGAGGATCAAATATGAGATATTTGATTTTATTAAAATTAAATTAATTAGAATTAGAATTTTATTTTAATTATAATTAATAAATTTAATTTTAGTAAAAGACCTTTATGATTTTTCTATTTAAAATGGCAGAATATTTTTAAAAGCTAGCACTTTTTCTTCTTCCTCTCAAATCAATCTTGAGAATTACTCTGTGGATATTATCAGAGGCTGGATATTTGAACAGCTCGTAATTGATCAGTTGTGAAAGTGTCAAAGATTTTTCAACAAGAAGATGAACAAGGTACAATTTCTAATTCATTTTCATATTATTCAAGTTTAATCAATTATCGAAATATGCTCGGAATCTGTAAATATTATTTGTCTTTCCGCTGCATCCATGATTCGATCACTTTTGGATTCCAACACTTTAATCAATAGTATTTGTTTATAAAATAGACTAGTAATAGTTATAAGTAACTGTATGATATCTTGTACAGTTATTTGATTAATTATATAGGTTCAGAGTAAATACTTGTTAGTGCTTATTGTATATAATTTTTAATATCGGTAGACTGTAGAGTTCACTAACAATAATTGGGCTTGAGTCAGCTATTGTCAAAATTACTAGTTCTAGTTATATGGTCACTTAACATAGTATCAAGGCCTTTATGACCAAACGTTAAGCCTACCACCTACCTATTTATCATCAAATTAATTCAGCACAAGGTAGAGTTAATATATGCAAGTTTCAAGTCTAAAGGGCTTTCACTTGAGGGGATGTATTAGCGAATATATAAAATCAATTAAGTTGACCTCACACAATAACTTAAGCTATTGTGATGAAATTATCGCTTAACATATTAAACCCGATGACATACCACGAATCTTGAAAAGCTTCTCTAGCTTTGTTGGACACATGCTCTCCGTAGTAGAAACTTCGATTTGTTTGATCCTGAAACGCATTCCACGCTCCAGCGGATCAAATTGAATGGAAAGCCCTTTTATGCATATTTACAGTTCACTCAGATTAATACTCTTCCTTTACCTATAGACAGGTCATGTGAAAAACGCAACAGAACTACAAATACTTCCCTGGTTCTCTCCTGAAACTTCTAGAAGGAAGGAGAATTCGTGGACTAAACATTTGTCAAATGGTAAGTTCCCCAAAAGCTATGAATTGAAAGATTAAATCAGACATTGTATTGTCTGAATTTTTTCTGTAAAAAATGTTAGTAAATAAATATATTTGTCCATGACTATTTACAACTGACATTTCAATGTTTCTCTTTTCAAGATTACTGATTAAGAATGTTCAGAAAAGACACCCTTGCTTTGGTCATCCGCCTAAAGAGGCCTTCAATCCCTTCCTCAAGATCTCGGATGCAGGATTCCATGTTTTTCAATTGGTCTTTTGCATCTTCAACTTGGAAGTCGTCAGATTTGCTCGCTTTGGAGCTGATAAGAGACTTCAGTGCAGCATCCGCCAGGGCAAATTCATTATCTTCCTCGAGAGAAACTACTCTTGTATGACGCGTCAGCCTGGCCAACAACCAGCTGCTTGCTCTAGATTCTGGCTTTGATACAGAAATGAATGAGCGAAAGTTCCAAGACGACACAAGTGGTTCCTTCAACATCCGTTAACATACTAAGAACGTTGTCAATCTCGGGAACCTCTTCAACTAAACTGAAGGTGTTTTTGCTTACCATGCCCTTGAAATTCTTTGAAGTCTTGCGGATTGCCTTCTTCACCACTTTTCTATCACTATACCCTGATCTCCGAGTCTTGTCCTCCCTGTCTTCCACGAATAACTGCTTGAAGTCCGTTAATGGACTCTTCCGTTTGTGATAGGGCATCCTTTACGGTGTTGCACACATCCAAAATCCATAGCAATCCATCTAAAAAACCATTGTTAACTCAAGGTTTATTATTAACGATTTTGATAATAACTTCATAATATTTCAAATTTTAAATTGAATTTATTCTTTTGTACAATTAACAGTTTAATTCTCAAAAAAAAATAAAGTCATAGGATGGATACTTTTTTTATAGGAATCTTATTAATGAACTTACCTTATTTATTTTACAATATTCGGAAGAATCTTGTTATCATTAGAGTTATTTTCTTTTATTGTTAATAGAAGTTATTTTCTTTTATTGTTAATAGGTTAATTCTCAAAAGAAAATAAAATCATAAAAATATGCTTCTTTTCTTGCTAGAACCTTTTTTACGAACTTACCTTATTACAAATAGTTTATCTGAAAAGATCCTACTAATTATGAAGGTCATATATTAGCCTATGATTATTGGAAAATTTTTCGTAAAGATGACATCAAAGTTATCTAGATTTAAATCCATCCAATTGACTAAGGACAAAGTGAAGCAATGGCTAGTTGAAAGAAATGCTTACTTAAGGAAGAGTCACTGCTTTTGCGAAAACAGATCAGACTCTTGAAATAAATATATAGCATTAATTCTCTTGAAAGTAATATCATTGTCAAATCTCTTGTGCTTTATAAATTGAAAATTCTTTTTGTGAGAGATCACTGAAGTTCATAACGAGCAAATTACATATTCATCTATTGAGAGCATGTAGAGGCTAGTTAAATACTACTAGTTTGGAAGGTTAGAGATTCTTGAAAAATATGTACTCGTTAACTTAAATAAACTCATTAAATTACTACTTAGGATTTTAGTGAAACACTCAAGTTAAATACTTAGGGATTGGAAGTAGAGTTAGGTTATAAGCTGAACCAGTATAAATCAACTGCATCATTTCTCTCTCTTTTTAACTTTAAATTTTCGCAGAATATTGTAATAGGCTCCTTCATTTTTATAATCGGCTCTTTCTGTTTTCAACTCGCAAGAGGTTCTTTTCAGTTTTAATAGGCGCCTTCTGTTTTAAATTGTTTTAATAAGATTTATCATTTAATAGGCTCCTATCATTTAGCAGGCTCCAATCATATGCAGGCTCCTATCATTTAACAAGGTTTTATCATTTGATAAGCTTCTATTGTTTTTAAATTTTAACAGGCCCTGTCTTTATCCAAATTGAGAGTAACTTGGAAACTTTTTTAAGTCACACATAATTCACTCCCTTCTTGCGTGTGTTTGCTTTATCACCTATCAATATATTTCTTATAGCTTTCCTACACCAAGATTTTTTTGGTAGGAGGCAGTAGTAGCAGGTCATCAACATAATCATACAAATCTTGTAAATCACTTTAGTTCCTAGCCTATTAATGATGATGTGGGCAGTAGTAGTAGGTCATCAATAGAATTGTACAAATCTTGTAAGTCACTCTAGTTCCTGGCCTATTAATGATGATGTGGAAGTGGCCTCTAAATCCTTTATTTTGCAAATAAGCTCATGAAATGATAGGATGTGGCTGAGAGGGCAAGCTGTTGGAGTGAGCATAGAGATGAATCTTTGTTGAATAATGCAACTTTTGCTAATTCCTTGGGATTAAGACTATTGTTGAACTTCTAAATTTTAAATAAGTTAATGATAAGACTAGATTCTAGTTTGTTTAGATTTAATCTTTGAGTTTAAATTTTGAATTTTTAAGTATTTAGCAAAATTTATGAGATTTACTATTGAGAATGGTGTATAAATTCAATGCTTTTGAATGAATAAATTATGCATTCAGTGCTCAATATTTTGCCTCTTTAGTTTTCTACATTGTTTAAGCTAACAAGTGGTATCAGAGCCCTCTTGTTCTGGAGGGGCCTGTGTGAGTGATAGAATCCTTGTGTAAGTAAGCAAGTGAAATGTGAGACTCCCTAAGTGAGTGAGTGAATGTGAGTTTTTCCTCAACTAAAGCAAACACCTTGCCCCCAAGCCAATAAGCCAACAATGATTGGAACAATATCCTGTTAGCTCCTCTTATTTTCATAAGAGAAAATTATCAAATTTGGAATGTCAAGATGAGTGCTCATCTGAGGGTTTATGGTTTGTGGCAATGGGTTGAAGAAGAATGACAAGTAACACTTTTGGGAAACATCATAATGCTTAATCAAATCAGACTCTATGAAGAAGAAGAAGCTAAAGCTCTAAGAGCTTTATCTTTATTCCATGTTGTTATCTCAGACACAATTTTCACAAGAATTATGACTTGTGAAACAACTAAGCAAGCTTGGGACATGCTGAAAGAACTATATCAAGGCAATTTAATAACTAGATAGTTGCAGATGTTGAATCTTAAAAGAGAATTTAAGATTCTCACAATGAAAAAAAAGGAGTCCATCATAAAATATTATGATAGTATGATGAACATGTTGAATAAAATCAAATTGATGGGAGAAGTGCTACCTGATAGAAGGACTGTTGAAAAGGTGTCGGTGAGTTTGTCTGAAAGATTTGAGACAAAAATTTCCTCTCTTGAAGACATAAGGGATATAAACTAAATGTCTCTGCCATAATTAATCAGTGCTCTTCAAGCTTAAGACCAAAGAAGAACAATGAGAAAAGAAGGAGAAATTGAAGGAGCCTTGCCAGCTAAAGAAAAGGATGCTCAACACAATAACAATTCAAGCAGTCATCAAATAAGAAGCAGAAAGAAGGTGGCAAAGATATAAGAGCATCAAAGAAAGCCAAATATCAGCCTTGTCAACACTACCAAAAAAATCACATCAATGCTGGTGTTGCTAGTTCATACCAAACTTGAGATGTCATGGCTATAACCAAGTGGGACATGTAGAAAAGGTATGCAAAAAACAAGCAATAAGGAGGGAAGCAAGCTCAAGTGGCTTACCAACTACAAGAGAAGCAGCTATTTATTGCAACCTATCTTGCCTCCATTGAAGCTTGGCTCATTGATAGTGGTTAGACTAATCACATGTCAATATTTAAGGAACTTGATAATTCGTATGCTTCTAGACTTGAAATCAAGAATGGAGATTCATTGAGGTCAAAGGCAAAGGGAATAATGCCATTAACCCTTATTTAGGTATAAAAATCATTGCTAATGTTTTATTTATACCTAAAATTAATCAAAATTTATTAAGTGTTAGGCAACTCTTGAAAAATGATTTCTCTATAATTTTCAAAAATAAATCCTGCATAATTTATAATCCTACTGGAAGTAAATTATTCTTAATTAAGATGAAGAAAAAAAGTTTTCCATTAGATATAGAACAATTTGTCTTTGTGCATATGCTAGCTTTGATTAACAATCTCAGCTTTGGCATAAGAGGCTAGGACATTTGCATTATTCTGGTCTTGCATTTATGGATAAAATGAAGTTAGCGAAGGATCTACCTACTATTGAAGAAGGATTTGGGATTTGTGGAATTTATCAACTAAGAAAGCAATCAAGATTGTTATTTCCATGTGACACAGTTTGGAGAGCTATAGAAAGGCTTCAACTTATTCATCCAAATGTTTGTGGCCCAATGAGAACTCAATCGTTAAATGGCAGTAGGTATTATATTTCATTTATGGATGATTTTAGCAGAATGTGTTAGGTTTTTTAAAAACAAAATTAAGAGGTTCTTGAAGTATTTTGGAGGTTCAAATACTAAATTGATAATCAAAGAGGTTTTAAAAGAAAAATACTCAGGTTTGATAATGGAACTGAGTATACTTATAACATGTTCAATAAGTTTTATGAAGATCTAAGTATTGAACATCAACTCATAGTAACATACACACCACAACAAAAAGGGGTGTGTGAGAGGAAAAATGGAATGTTAATGGAAATGGACAGGTGCTTGTTATTGAAAAAGAAACTCCCTAAGAAGCTGTGGGTTGAGGCTATCAATAGGTTACTTGTTCAATAGGTTATCAACGAAAACCTTAAAGTCCAAAATTGCATTTGAATTAGGGTTTGGCTATAAGTCTTCAATTTATAATCTAAGGTGTTTAGGTGCATCTACTACGCTCAAATTCTTGATGTGAAGAGGCACAAGTAGGATCAAAAAGTTGAAGTTGGTATTTTCATTATGTACAACTACATCAGCAAATGTTACAAAGTGTATCAACCTGTAACTGACAAGGTCATTATAAGCAAATATATTAGGTTTGATGAGTTTATAACATGGAATTAGGATATGTCAACATTGGAGATGGGTGAGTGTAAGGAAGCTATTCCTAAAGCAATGGGAGATGGAGTTTTAGATAAATCTATTGATGATACTTCAGTTAATGGTACCAAATTATTGTCTAAAATTTATCAAAATTATATCTTTGCTTTGGTTGAGCCTATAGGTTATGAAGAGGATGCTGAAGATTTAAAATGGGTTGTAGCAATGGAAAAGGAGTTAAATATAATTGTAAAAAATTAGACTTGGATTGTTATGGATAAGCTAACTCATAAGAAGCCCATCGGTTTGAAATGTTGATTGCTCCATTAATAAGCATAAAGCTAGACTAGTGGAAAAGAGTTATGCATAACAATCTGGCGTGGATTTATCAGAAATGTTTGTACTAGTGGCATATTAGATACTATTAGATTGTTGTTAGCAATTGTAGCTTAAGAAAAGTGGAAAGTTCACCAATTTGATGTAAAATCTAGGTTTTGAATGGCTACTTAGATGAGGAGATTTTTGTTGAACAACCTGAAGGATTTGTTATTAAAAGTGAAGAAGAAAAAGTTTATTTACTTAAGAAGGCTTTGTGTGGCCTAAAATAAGCTCCAAGAGTTTGGTATAGTTAGATAGATGATCAACTATAAAAGATTGGGTTTGAAAGAAGTTTGAATAAGACCACCTTATATATGAAAATTTTTGGTGTTGATATTATAATTATTTCCTTATATGTTGATTTTTTTGTTGGTGATAGCAAGCAATTGTGTTAGAGTGCAAGAATTTAAAGATCAAATGATGAAGGTGTTTAAGATGACATATTTAAGAAATATGTCCCACTTCCTTCACATGGAGGTTTTGCAGTCTTAACAAGGAATTTTTATTGGGCATCAAAAATATGCAAATGAAGTCCTAAAAAAATTCAATATGGAGAAGTGCAAATCTATCGGCACTCATTTAATACAGAATGTGAAAGTAAGAAGGATGAAGGTGGCGTGAGAGTTGATGAAGGGTTATATAGAAGTCTCATTAGATGTTTGATGTCTCTTACAGTAACAAGACTTGATATCTTATTTATCATAATTTTACTCTCAAGGTTTATGCATTATGCCAATGAGTCACACTTTAAATATGCAAAAAAGGGGGTTGAGTTACGTCAAAGGTACTACTGATGATGGAGTTTGGTTTACAAAAATAGGGGAATCAATCTTATATGGATTTGCAGATAGTGACTGGGTTGTTTATGTGATGATATGAGGAGTACTTTTGGATATTTGTTTAGTCTTGGATCAGGTTGTTTTTTTTATAGAGTTCTAAGAAGCAAGATGTGGTGGCTCAGTCTACAGTAGGGGCTAAATATGTAGTTGCCACAGCTACTGTGAATCAAGCCTTATGGCTAAGGAAAATTCTTTCAAATTTGAAACATGACCAAAGTGAGGCAACTAAGTTGGTTATTAATAATCAGGCTGCTATTTCCATTTGTAACAATCATGTATTCCATAGAAAGACTAAATACTTCAAGGTCAAGTATTATTTTATCACAGAAGTCCAAAAGGATAGTGAAATATTTTTGATTTATTGCAGCACAGAGGAATAACTTACAGACATCAAGACAAAGGGTCTATCAATAACCATATTTGAATATTTGAAAATGAAGCTGGGAGTTTGCAGAAAAAGTGGCAAGGAGGAGTGTTGATCAATGCAACTTTTACTGATTCTTTAGGATTAAGATCATGCCGGTTATTAAAGTTTTAAATTTTGAATAAGTCAATAATAACACTACAATCTAGTCTGTTTAGATTTAATCTTTGAGATTAAATTTTAAATTTGTAAGTTTGTTAACATAATTTATTAGATTTATTGTTAAGAATGGTGTACAAATTCAATGCTTTTAAATGAATAAATTATGCATTTAGTTCTCAATATTTTGCCTTTTTAGTTTTTTTTATGTTGTTTAAGCTAACAATTTTAGGAGCAACCATTTTTCTTTGCTAGAGAATAGAGAGAAAGTGACTGAACTTTTCAATTATGATGTTACGAATTGTTTTTCTCCATTGCCTTATGGGCAACATATACATGAGGGTGAAGAAGACAAATGGAATCTCATCCTCATCTTATACTAACAAGTGATAACATGTTTCCCAATTAGATTAATACACAATGTCAGCAATGTTTATGCCATATTCCATGTACACCAGTTTCTCTAAATCACTAAAGATTCAATAAGCTCTCTATATGATTTTGCATCATGTAGGTGGTGTTGATCCTAGTTTTTCAGTATGACAATAATTGTTCGAACATGCAAGTTTATGTATACTATCACCATGCCTCTTCTTAAGAGAGACAATAAGAATCTCATCTCCTTGAAATAATGCATTCTCAACGATGTCTCTGCCTATCTCTTCCCTACCAGCTATCCAACTCACTAGAAAGTTAAATACACTATCTTGCATGATCATTTTCATTGCACGAGTGGCTTGAAATAATAATAAAAGTCATTGCACACACATATTATTCCAATCAGTAACTATATAGATCATGGATTATAAGTTTTCACTTTATTAATTTAAAATGTTGAACAGTAAGAAGGCAAGATCTGCTTATAAAGCTTCACCATGTCTGGCCTAATATGAAAATGTAGAGCATGTAACAGTAAGGTATACACTAATGTTCTGGTTTCCAATTGTTGATAGCATCAAAAGGTACCGTGTGAATGACATTTAGTGAGTCCTTAATCATCTCGATCTACTAACAAAGTACACCATCAATACCTTCAATTACTAGTCTCTAGTTGCATTATATTTTTTAATATTTTTTTCAACCAACAACATGTAATTGATTAATGTCTTTTTTAAGTTTTTATATTTAAAAATTCTAATCATTAAATATTTGTGTTTATTGTCAAAATCCAATTTTTTTGTAATTTTCCTAATAAAAATAAAATGATATTCAAAGATTAAAATTTTAAAATAACCTAAATTATGTTTGTTTCTATAGATTTTTAATTTGATTGCATATAAAATGTGGAAGGATAAAATAAATACACTAATGTACTTATAATAAGGATATTATAAATATTTAACATATTAAAATTAAAAATTGTTAATTTATTATAAAATTAACACATAATATAATATAAAAACTATACATATTGTAAATTTGACTTCAATCATATTTTAGATATTTATTTATATTTATTTTAAAATGTGTAACATATGCGCATATATATGTTAATAATATTCAAGTAAATATTTTTGCTTTCATCTTTTAAAATCAAGAAAACTCAATACTGTGATTGATCACTATTTATTTAAACTTCTTCATCCTATATTCTATATCTATGGGATATGTATATTGTAGCGTCCCACTATCATAAAGTATATACACGAACATCCAAAAGACATTCAAGTACATATCATATGACAATGGTATGCTAGAGCAGTTATGTTCTCTTATATGGCATCAAGCAGAATACACAATACTTAAAACATCAACTTCATTTCATTTATTCACAAAAGTTTACATTATAGTAGTGCTTTCAGTTAACAAATATTTACATTACCAAAATGTATGAAAGTTTACAACCCTTTATACACAAGTCCTACATGACATAAGAAGTACATAAATATAACTACAACTCCTCAAATGCCAGCTGACAGACCTTTAAGTCATAACTTAATTCAAAATGTCCTTATAGAAAATTAGAACTAGATCTCCTGTCTCGTACCTGAAAAGCCACGTTGCAACTTTTATAAGTTTTGTGAACTCAGTGAGTGAACTATCATTGATGGTCTCACTTAAATCAGATACACAAATAACACACATCCAATCAATTTCACAAGATTTTTTCATCACAATAGGACATAATGAATTTCACAAGATTTTTTCATCACAATAGGACATAATGTCACACATTTCACATTATCAGCAATGGCATATCACTTTATCATCACAATTTTAGAAAAGGTTTCATAATCATAAATATACAAATGTAAATGAAAATGAGACTCCAGATTTGTTATTATTTTTTGTGACCGAGCACCTTTTAGATACAGATATAGATATTAGCCCATTGAGCCTAGTTAGCTATAGAAATCATGTAGTAAAGTTCTACGCGTAAAACTTTGAGCTTAAAGCTCTTTTAGACTGGTCACTCTGCTCACAAACACCTTGATTTGATCATGCATTTAATGACATGCGTCAAATCACAGAATATGCCATTAAAAACATTTCCTTATGATGCACAGATAGAATCTCAAATTCATTAGACCTCGATCTAGCATTTAACTTTCGTTGAGTATTCAAAAATTATTCAGAATCATATGCTTATATACAATCAGAACACTTTAAATACATTCCTAAATGTCAATCTCCTCGGACCTTTAAAGTCCGGAATTATTGCGATCAAATCATTAATAGTTCAATATATAGTAATTAAATAGAAAAAAAAATAAATCAATCCTAGTGATATCATCTAGGTTGATTCACCGTACGCTTCCGTATATGTTATTGCCTGGATGGTCCGACAATGTCTTGTTAATGGCATTCGATTTGAGCATCTAAATACATATACATTGTACATATTACTAACATGATCAAACAAATACATATTCAATTATAGAAATATATATATGTGCCATGTGTAATGCATGCTCCATGAATTTCCTGAGTATGTAACCTTATTCAAATTTCTTAACCAATCAATATCATACTTTGTATACTACCATTTTATGCTCAGGTTTGTATCTTTAAATTAGCTTGTTTTACTCCAAATTCATAAATCATACTTTACCCTTATCCTTGAACATTTCTATGATCCAAAAGCTTCTTATAATACACACATCATTGGTACTTTACATATGAAATTTTAGCAAACTAAATTTATATATTCACCAAAAAATTTTCCAACAACATATACTCATAAATTCTTCCAATTCTCATTCATAAATAGCCTATGTTCCTCAATACTAATTCTTCTATATCTTATACAGGTTATTAATGTCCTAAAAATCATGTTTGCATTAAAAGATCTCATTTATTTCTTTAACAAATCAGAATTTTCATATTTGAACTCAACACATCAAAACGGTCCATTCTTTAGATTATGACATCAATTAACTACATAAACTTATCAAGATCTTAACCAATTAATCAAGCAACATTCTAGGCTTATTCCTAACTTTAGTCAAGTCCAAATATACCAATTTAGAGTGAAATTTTCCAGTTGGTTCAACATATACACAAGGCTAAAATTAAAATTCCAGAATTTGTCATCAACATCACTAATGTATATAACTTTTCTACCTTCAATACCATACAAATTTAACAAGCTTAAAGACATTGCTAACATTTGGAATTTTCCAGATTTCATGTCCCTGAAGGATACTTCATTTCCGGTTAATTAAACTTCCAAATTGGTTCCACTAAGGCTTACAATTCTGCTCACTTATTTCATTAACATTCATTCTTTTATAACACACCTAAAGCTCAAAATTTTCCAGATTTTCTCAGGACAAGTTTTGGGTTAGTTTTATATGGCCATTTTAAAATAGAAACTGAGGTTTTTAGGCAATATGTTCTTCTAAACAAATGTTCCTCTATGTCTTAAGTTTCTAATGAACTAAAGTTATACAAGTTGGTTCATTATTCTTAAAGTTATATCCAAAATGCTACAAACTGTTCTCAAACAGTGACGGTAACCAAAACTAAACTTCAAGCCAAATTTCAAAACCCTTAGAGACTTAACTAAAATTCTATTCCTTCATAAAAATTGTATACTTATGTATGTATTTCAACGTACAATTAAAATCACCCTATTTGGATATCTATAGGTAAGTTATGGCTAAAATACTAATGTCTATTCAATGGATATGTCATACACCTTCAACACCCCTTCACCATAATTCATCAATTCCACTTCAATTCCACCTTATTCATGCCTCAATACTACATCAATTTCATGTCCAAAACCAATTCAAAAATCATTCATTAAGTACCTTACAAATCAATAACTTTCACACATCAAAACCAAACTAGAAATTATCATACAAGGATCTTTTTTTTTTCCAGCACATATCATCACCAACATCAAATGCATTTCACTCTAATTTAAGCACTAATCTCATACCATTTAACATGCCATAAAACTCATATTGTCACTTACTTGTTAGGCTTTCAATTCAGCTTAAACTTCAGATTAAATCAAGTCTCCATGCAAGAAAAATTCATCACAAACTTAAGATGAAAATAGGTTGATTTTGGACAGTAAGATGACGGTAACTTTCAGCTAGTTTTCTTGGATATTTTGTGTAAGGTAAAAAGCTAGCTTTGGTGTAGCAATTTGGCTAAGGTTCAGGAAAAATACAGAGAAAAAAGTAGGAAAAATTGTTGGTGATGAAAACAAAAGAAAGAAGTAGCAAAACTTTGCTACAAAAACTTGCTACATCACATGCTAATTGTCACCAACAAAGCACAACATTTGTCCTAAGGCATGTCGTACATTTGCCTAATCAAGATGATGCCACTAATCCACTCAAGATGCTGCCATTAGGCACTATTTAAGTAGTCCACATGTCACTCCAAGATTTGTCCATTTGTCAATTAATTACTAGCCCATTTGTCACACATTTTACTATGCCAAATGTCACTCAATTTTAGGCTTAATTACCCTAATTTTCCATGTATCAATTTATCCTACCACTTAGCATTTTTTCTAATCCAAATTTTACATTTTAATTGATCAATTTCCCAATCCAAAACATTTAATTACAATTTAATAATTGAAATCCAAACATACCAAAATTCAAGACATACCAAATCACAATTCACATCATGTTCACTTAACATTTTTCATACCCCGGGACATGTCAAATCAGTGCATATGCTTACGTGTAATGTGTATTCATGTATGAATGATAATGTTATGCATGTTTATGCAATGCTTAATCTATGGTTGAATCCTAAGCATATACCGAAAAATAGGATATTACATATATAGATAATAGAAAAATACATATATTTGCTTTTATAATTTTTAAAAAGAATTAACCTCTTTCTTAATTTGAATATATTAAAAGAATATAAAACTAGCTCTTATGAAAAAAATGTGCATGTATGATATAATATGACGAAAGCAACTATTATTTTATCAAATTTAATTTAAAGCATGAAAAAAATTTTAATATGTATTTGTAAGAAATTTAATATTTGTTACTAATATGTACTTATGGTAAGGTATTTATAACAATTTTCCATGTATGTAATATAAAAAAAAAGTGAATTTGATTTAACTTAAAATGGTAAATTTGATTTTAAACTTATAAAATATTAAAATTTTCTTTAATAATTAAAACATCACATGACAGACAAAAAAATTTAGCAACCATTAATAAGAAGCCTTTTGATTTCAAATATTATCTCATTTATTTCAAGATTGTTTATAATGGTCTTTACATTCATACACTATGAATAATATATCGAACTTTTGAAGTAATATTTTAAATTTAAAGACAATACTTTTTAACTATTCACATTTTATTATAATTATGTATTTTAATTGATAATTATAAATATAAATTGTTAATGGTTCGTTGATTTTTTCTTACATATATAAATACTATTTGCACATTTATGATTGAGAAAAGTATTAAAATTTGTGTATTTCTTTGCAAAAGAGAGGAAACTTTACGTTATTATTTTAATATTTTTCTTCAAGCCATATTTATCATTAGATGCTATTGGTAATTTATATTTTATTAATTATATATTGTAAAAATAATTAGTACTGACTTTTCTTATAATTTTAAAGAAACGTACTATTTAAGTAGATAACAAGTTTAAAGTAAAATAGGTACAATTTATTAAATATGTATATTGTTAAATACGAGAAAATATAAGATTTTTTAGTTAAAACTCATTGAATTTATTTGAATTTAAATTTTATATTTAAACGTAAATTTTGTAAATAAACAATTATTTTAACATTTAAATAAAATTATTATAATTGTCAAATGATATAACCAGCTAGCAAAAAATAGGTTACATAGAAAGGAAATGAGCACAATTTAAGTAAATTTGTATAAATTTGATTTTTGTATAAATGTTCTATATGAGTATATTCGTTCTTTACAAGTACAACCTTGCATATTTTTGGACTACTAATTGAAAATGTTGAGAAATGAGGCTCTAGTTTTGATCATATGTTTGTAGAGACAGTTAGTGCCTTCTTTAAGATCTTAAATGGTCATCTCAAGATTTTCATTCGACATCCTTTGCTTACATCGTATTATTAGGCTTGTTGGTCTTGCAATTAATAAGTGATTCTAATGAGTGGAAGATACGTTTATAGTTGGTTCATCATTATTACTGGCCATTCTTTTTCGATGCGTTACTTTACAAGTAAGAGACCACCCATTTGGCTTTGTTTGTGGTTTATTTTTGGAAATAAAACATAATGAATACTCGAACACTTTTGAGGTGACACTTCTTTTTCTATATCTCTTAATATGTTAATTATGGCAAGAGTTACAGAATCTTATGAGTGAAAGACAATGAGAACTTGTTTTTGATACACTAAAATTTTTAAGGACACTTTGGATTGCCTTGTTTACAAATTTCCTGGAAGCTTTGTATTTCCTGGAAAATCGTTTGTTGATTCTCTTGCATGCAAAAGGGCATCTTTGGTTTTGCTGCACGTATCTAAGAGCCATCTAAAATCTCCGTAATGAGTTCTTGATGGTGCTTTTGCTCCATAGTTTGTCTAGCAAGAGGAAAAAAATTAACAAGCTATCAGCAGAATTTTGTAAATCCTGGAGGTCTTTGAGGTTGTGCCTAATTGATGATGTAGATGTTGGTTATAAATCCCTTAAACTTCTATTGTTCTCAATTTCTAAGGTAACAGGATGGGGTCTTGAGGGACAACTATTATGGCAAGTATGAAAATTATTTTTGACAGCCATTTCCTTTTCTTCTTCGAAGAGATTTTGAGCTTCAAAATATGTTCAATAGCAATGTAATGCTTGTTTGAAGGAGAATATATGCAATGTAATAGTTGTTTGAAGGATATATATATATTTTTTTTTTTCTCCTTCAAACAAGTATTACATTGCTATATATATAGTTGTAATTAATGCTCAAGAAGGATTTAGTTGTAATTAATATCTAAGAATTGAACGGTCATTTAAGAGGGAAATTTC
This sequence comes from Erythroxylum suave, assembly GCA_027563595.1. Classification (NCBI taxonomy): domain Eukaryota; kingdom Viridiplantae; phylum Streptophyta; class Magnoliopsida; order Malpighiales; family Erythroxylaceae; genus Erythroxylum; species Erythroxylum suave. The sequence continues at coordinate 47,186,911 of JAOSBN010000179.1, forward strand.
AAAGGTCTGTGAGCATTTAATTTAGGCAAATAGGTTATCATTGAAAAGGGCTAACAGTTTAGTTTTAGAATGAAATAACTAGAGCATTAATTAGAGTTGTTAAGAAGAAGTGATTACCATTTTTATATAAGGCATCTAGCAGATTTGAAAAAACTCCAGAAAATCATACTTAAAAGGCTTGTTTAAGGAAAATGGTTGTATTAAATTAGTATAAATCGGAGTTTTCAGAAAGAATGTAAACAAGTTTCGAATCAATAAAATACTATCCTATTGCTACTCTAAATCGAATTAGCTATCCTTTGATATTAGGTCTCTTATGTAGATTCGCAAGGAATTTTCGAGTCATTTTCTTGTTTTTATTAGGGGCTTGGTCCTTTTTTCTCGTTTCTACAATCAGATTGATATCAGAGTTTCATTTCTTTTCATAGCTAGTTGTCATTATCGAGGTATGAACGTCAATGTGACTCCCACTAGGTGTGACCTTTGTGATGTCAAAATGGATGATTTGAGAAGGAAATTGTAACAAATCTAACAATAGTTAGAGCTTCTCCACGCTACAAATTGTGAAGAGCAATGTTATAGGTCATAAACTTTTGACTACAAGATCATCCTAGAGTACAAAATGCTAAAATAAAGGTAATCAAATTGAAGAAACATACTTTGGTTTGGTGGGAAAACTTAGAGAACTAAAGGGATTATGAACAAAAGAAACGGATTATGATATGGAAAAAATTGGAAACTCGCAAAAAAGTTTCTTCCAACTAGTTACAAATAAGACTTTTTCTATTACCTCTATAATTTCTAGCATAAGAACTAATGGGTTACATAGATAGATAGGTTATACCTTCTTACCATTCTATTTGGAAAGGTCAAGGACTCCTCCAATTAGTAGCCCTTTCTAGGAATCTATTGGAATATCAATCTAATCTCATAAATGTTATTTAAAAGGTAATCCTTTATCTTTACTTCGTGGCGTGCCTTTATTTTGTTCAAAGACATTTTCTTTCCAGCTAGTTTGTTTGTGGTTGGGGGCAATTCGTATATTTGGTTGACGAAACTTGTGGTTTGGACCTTAGTATGTTTAAATGCTCTTTTTACTCTAGACTAGTTAACATTTACACTTCTTGTAGGAATCCTATTTTTCAAGAGGAACATATTTTCATTTAGTTTCTATTGAATAGGTTTATTTTTTTTCATGTAAACAAAAAACTAAGTACATAATTCCTCCCTTTCTATGGACAAGTTGCCACTAGTAAATTTTTTCCTTGGGTTTTGTTTCCTTAGAATTTCTTTACAGCAACTTAGGTAGATGTCTCTCTAACCTCCCTTTATAGAGTCTTAATTTGCGTGTATGCACTTAACTCTGGACACTAACTTATTTTCAAGAGCTCAAGGTTATAAAAGGCCTTCCTTCTATGGATCCTAGATTGTTAGGCTTTATTAGCCTTCGTTATTCTCCTAGTTTATATAGCAAACATACTAAGGATATCTTTATTTTTCTACTATCTTTGAAGTCTGGGTTGATTGACCATCTCAAACCCTTTTGAAGACTTCTCTAAAAGGCATTATTGGCTGAAAATTTTAAGGCTTTTGAATCCTTTTTATTTAACTATTTATTAAAAACCTTCCTTTCTTACACTAACATGAGTGTTTTTATAATGGATGGTAACAAAGCTTTCAAACTTGCTTCTTCTATTATGGCCTTAGGCTTTAAGGTATATCTATTATATCTCTAAAGATAGAAATTCAGACTTTCTTTAGAACTTCTCCTTATTGCCTACCTTTTAGAGGACCTAATAGGAGTCTTGTTTAAAGGTAGTGCTATTAATGATAAATTACTTCAGGAAACCTATGAGCATTATCACATTTTAAAGTGTAAAATCTTTGTAACAAATATTGCTGATACAGAAGCGTACCACTTTTAATGGTAGGAGGCTACTTAATTTTTTAACTTCTACCATTAATTATTTTTGCTATAGATTTCATAATTCTAGATATGGAAGGTAGAGAAGGAGGAAAGCTACTTCTCCAAAAAAAGCAACAATGACTACAAACCCTATCATTAATAGAAAATTCAAAGCAAGGTCTCCATCTACTTCGAGCTCCAAGAAGGCCAAAAAAACCAGTTCCTAAAGGATTTATTAGAAAGTCCACATGTTTTACCACTAAGGTACTTGAAGAAATTGAAATTGTGGAACCTATTACTGAAGACATTGCCCATACAGAAAATACTTCTTCCACTCCTAAGAAGATTATAGAGGACAACAGCAATGGCATCTCATTCTTTCTGACATCTTTTACTTTATTCCTCCATAAATTCTTTCATAGATGATCTAGTATTGGAATTACTAAGTCGTACCATTTCCTATGAACCAAATTTAGAAAACATTGAAGGTCTCCTAAACCAAAGATTACTAAAGTTACTTCATTAGAGGTAAAATAGGAATCCCTTTCATTCTTTACAAAAATTTGATAAACTCTTGACAAATCAATCCACATCTTACGGGTAAGAGATGCTTTGACCATAGCAACATCCTCAGATGAAGTCTTTAGTCCAAATTTATTAAACATTTCTCCTAACACTACCTCTAGTGTTGTATTACTAATTAGTTCTGGAGTTGACAAGACTTAAAGAGTCTTTAACGCTCATAATGTTATCGGAGCTCCAATTCTTGACTGAAATTTAATGTGGCTCTTTCCTAAGCATGATATCCTATATTGGTTTTATAACCCAATTGTTTGCTACTAAAGAACTTTTGAGTAAAACTATATTAAATTTATCTCATTTTAAGATGTCCTATCATAACCAAATTATTCATCTAAAATGTTAAGCCTCTTATAAAAGCATCGAAATGGAATATTAGGCAAAAAAGGATAAAGGTACAGACCTTATGGCCTAAGTTTGTGAGTTAAAGAATGAATTCGACTCTTCAAAAGATCAAGCTATTGAGCATAAAAGAGATAGCAAATTGATTAGAGATAAATAAGAAGCTTTAAAGAAGGACTACAAATAGCTTGACCAAGACTTCAATGATGTCAAGTAAATGAATAAGGATCTAGGAAAGATGTTGATGTTGTAAGAGGAAGAGTTAGCCTTTAGAAATAACAAGTCCAATAGGCTTAAGAGGATTAAGTTTTCTATATTGAATAAAGGGATGAGATTTGGTATTTTGATTTTGATTAACTTTAAAATTCTTTACTTTTACAAACAATTTCTGGGCCATTAGCTGTCTTTTATAGAATTGAGTTTTTATTGCCTAGATGTTTATTCTAGTTTTTCATTATTTAACTTAGGGAATTCTATTATCATTCATTTATTCCTAAATTCTCCTATAGAATAGGAACACATGTTTTCAAGTACTTTATGTTAGCAAAATGTCTACAAAGTTCACCTCTAAGCTAGATAACCAATAGGTATTACCCTTTAAAACCCTATGAAATCAAAATGGCCATTCCTAATTAAGAAACCACTTTTCCCACTCTGTTTCTTTCGTTCCAGATGGTAAAATCAACTTCCAGACTAGATCTCCTTATTGACATAAACCTATGAACTCTTTTGTTATAAAATTTTTCCACCTCCTTTTCTTGCACAATGATGTTTAATGTCTAAAATCAGGCTTCATCTAAGTCTTCTAATTCCATCATCATTGCATCTAAACACTCAAGTGTTTTCAAAGTATTATGCTTATCCACTCTCAAAGATGGGATCACTACTTACATAGGGAGAACAAAATTATAATTATAAGTCAAGAGCAAATGGGCTAACTCTAGTAACAATGTGTTTAGAAGTTTAATATTCTAATAGGGTGTTAGACAAAATTCTATGCCAATCTTTAGGATTCTACTTAAACATTTCTTCTAAGATTTCAATGATCATTTTGTTTGATACTTTAATTTGACTATTAGCTTGAGCACAATACAAAGTCAAATTAAATAATTGTATGTCATAATCAACAACACAATCTTTGACTTACTTGGCTAATAGACATAGTTCCTTGGTCACTTATTATTAACTGTAAAATCCCCAATTAATGAATAATCTATTCCTTAATAAACTTCAATACATTAGTTTATTCAATCTTCTTCATAGACTGAGCCACCACTTATTTAGTGAAATAATTTGTTGCCAATAAAACGATATTATGATTTTTAGATGAGCTTGGGTATATTTTCCTAATAAAATCAATCATTGAACTCCTAAATGCTTATAGCTTAATTATATAGTGTAAGTAGAAACTCGTAATACCTTGTTATATTTTTTACATTATTGATAGCCTTTGGCATAATATATATAATCTTTCAATATAAAGGCCAGCAATGACCATGAAGTTTTATAAGCTAACTCATCTTTATACCAGACTGATGCACTTCATATGCTTCTTTATAATTTTTTTCATTAAGGTTAATACCTCTAGCATCCCAAGATATAGTCCATCACTTCCTTGCCAAAATAAGACTACTTCAATCGATACAGAGTTGAGTTCTTGTAATTTAACTTTGAGAGGAATTTTCTTACTAGGGTTCTTTAAAATGTCCTTGATTTCCTCGCTCTAATCCTAAGTAACTTATTTATCAACATTAAAAACTCCTAAAGAAATACCCCTTTTTTAAATAGATGGATGAGATTTTTACTATATAAAGACATATTTATGAACTAACTCCTCAAACATTCTTAACCCAGATGCAATTAGAGATAGTACATTTATCTCCCAATTTTCTATGAAATATGTTGGAAATCTACTTCATCAAAAAATTATAATAGTTGAATAACAATGGCACAAAAGGTAACAAAGTTTAACTCACAAACTTATATTGTTAAGGATCTCCTATAATGAGACTAGTTTTAAGATTTCCAAAAAGTTCTAGTCTAATTATTAGGCCCTTATAGAGTCCATATTAAGAGAAAGCAAATTCTTTGTTCCATTTGGTACAATTACAATGATCCCAACACCAGTTGGCTTCTCTATGCTAGAACCCTCAAATTTCGGTTCCCATGGTTTCTTTCCATAGGTAAGTACTTAAGATTCAATATCTTCTTAAACTTTTATCATTGCGTGGCTCAATAAGAAATTGGCCAGTGCTTGATCGTTCACTGGCTTATGAGGAAAATACACTAAGATAAAATCTATAAGAGCTATAAGACATTTCACAATGTTCACTGAGATGACTAGCTTATCCATCATATATTTCATTAAATTAGATTGTAAAACCACTTAAACTATATTTTGCAAGAAAATAATGCCTTAATTTTAAGCAAGGAAAATGTAGTACCAAACATAGTTTTATAATAGGAACATACTTCTTTTCTATTAGAATAAGAATTATATTCAACTAATAAATAACCTACTTATAGCATGCCTTATTAGTTTAGGCCAGTAAGCATCTTATAGATTCTTTCGCAATAGAAATGTATAAATTTAAATTTATTCCTTTTCGTGTTGCATTAAAACTATGGGTTTGATCAGGTATTCCTTGATCATATCAAATGTCATTTGATGCCTTTCTTCTTAACAAAATTCTTTATAATTTTCAACCTCATGAGGTTCGAGAATTCTTTTGCTTTATGGTATATATTAGTATTGAACATCCTTACATAATTCAGTTGTCCTAAAAATATTTAGAGCTCCATCCTATTTTGAGGTGGTTTTCCTTCAAGAATGGATTTTGTAACACCCCCTATATGGAACCTACAACTACCTACATACATTGCAACCTAATTACTATACAAACAATTATGTCATACATTTATATTCATTTATAGGGATTGTCATCACACATTTTTCTATTCAATGCTACAGATATACATAATATTAAATTTCACATCATTTAGCATTATCATTGAAAATTAGTATTACATTCTTGTATTTGCATGATAATCTATAAAGAAAATATACAATTTCCTTTACACCTTTACATGTACATTCATCTTAAACTAAAAGACACATCCAAAGGTACTATTACTCCTAGCTTTTTGCCTTGGTCCCTGCAGATTATCCCTCTGCCACACTCTTATTACTTAGATCTACACGGATTAACACTCGTGCTAAGCTTGAAGCTTAGTGGAGAAACACTTAGATAGGCATGCCCATACAGTTACAGTGCGTATGTTACAATTTAACACTGTTGGTGTCCATAGTTCGATACCTTGAGGTATCTACAACTCCTGGTATCCACACCGATAGAAAATGTGCAGACTTAACAAAGAAAGGAAATTTAACGGTCATAAATAAGAAAGACAACATGATAACTGAATAATTGGTATTGATGAGAATTTGTATTGATTGTATGAATGAATTGTAATGATGTGCAACTGTATTGATATTTTAGATTCATGAATGTTGAGTGTCAATGTTTGAATTATGAATATGAATTTATGGTATATAAACAACATATTAAAGCATATGTATATTATGTACTTTGCTTAAGTATGTCATCATTGTTTACATGAGCACTGAATATCAATATTTGGTTTATGAATGTAAATTTATAGTATATGAGTTGTGATATTTTTGAATGTGTGTGCGTGGCGGATGACTGCCATAACTGGTAATCTAGACTAAGTGTTTCCCTACTAAGCTTTGAAGCTTAGAATGAGTGTTAATTCATATAGGTCCAAGTAATAGGAGTATAGCATTGAGATCATCTACAAGGACTAAGGCCAACAGCTAGGAGTAAAAGTACCATTAGATGTGTCTTTTAGCTTAAGATGATTGTACATGTAAAGGCGTAAAGGAAATTGTATATTTTCATTTTGGATTATCATATAAATATAAAGATGTAATACTAATTTTCAATGATAATGTTAAATGATTTGAAATTTTGTATTATGTATGTGTGTAGCATTAAATAGAAAAATGTGTGATGATAATCCTTATAAATGAATAGAAATGTATGTCGTGACCATTTGTACAGGAATTAGGTTGCCATGTATGTAGGTGGTTGTAGGTTCGGTATAGGGGGTGTTACATTTTATGGTATTAGAGCAAGGTTTAGGCGATTCTAACCAATAAGAGTCTAGTAATGTGTGGTATGGTTTGGTTTCAGTGTTGGCATAATGCAGATGTCCCAGTTTTCTGGTAAATTGTAGAGATAGAAAGACCTCATAAAGCTAATAAGTAGTCAACTGATAGCATGTTAAGGAGAGAGAATAATCAATTTTAGGTCTTCCTGAGCCTCTAAGGAGCGTGTGATAGAATGTTATAAGTGGATTGACTAGCCTGTCATATACATATGACTAGTCCATTGGGCAATAGTATATATATAAATAGAGTGCATAGAGACTGCCCTATTATGATCCATAGGAAACAGTTTGCTACTGATCTGATAGAGTTACCCTTATATAAATTTTACTTGATCATGGGCTTGGATTGGTTATCTAGACATTGCCATAGTTGATTGTGGGTTAAAAAAGTTGCGTTCAAAGAATTCTAATGGTTCAGAAACAGCGGTGCATAGTATTCGGTCTAGTCCTTTGACTAATGTGATATCAACCATGCTAGCAAGAAGATTGCTTAGAAAAGGTTGTGAGGCATATTTGGTTTTAGTACTTGATTCAAAAAGGGAGAAGATGAACTTATAAGACATCCCAGTAGTATATGAGTTTCCTAATGTGTTTTCAGAAGAGTTACTGATTTGCCACCCAAGAAGGAGGTAGAATTATCTGTTGAGATAGTCTATGGTATTGTTCTTATTTCAAGGGCACCTTATAAAATGGCTCCTATAAAGTTAAAAGAGATGAAGATTTAGTTACAGGAGCTTCTCGACAAGAGTTTTATTTGGCCCAGTGTGTCACCATGGGGATACAAGTATGAATTTCGAGGATGAAATTTTTTTTAGAGGGAGAGAAATGTAAGCCCCCAAAATATACCTACAAGTACTGTAACATGTCTAGGGTGTATTAAGAAGTTAAAAAAATGAATTAAGTTCATCTAAGTACAATAAGAGATATAATGGTACTTAATGTAAAAGACATAAGTAAATGAGTAATTTGTTCATTTTGACATGGGCATGTATACTTAGACATGAATATATGTATGGGAATTTTTAATATGTTTGCTTAGATTTGTGAGCATAATGTGAGGGGAATTGATAAAAGAAGTACCCTGTAAGCAAATGGGATGTTTCTGGTTAAATTGGATGTGTTTTGTGTTCCTTTTGCATGATAAGACCGAAGTTAGTTGATTTGGGATGTGTACGAAGTTGGATGGATAGATTCCACTTAATAGACTTCTGTAATTTGGCCATATCTTAATACGTAGAACTTAAAATTGGATAATGCAAATTGAAGATTAAACTAGAGACATAGTTCTAAAACTTTTATGAAGGATATGATATTTGATTCTGTCTCTAAATTTTTTGAATTTTGGTTTGAAGTTGAGTTATTGTTGTTGTCCTTGTTTTCAAATAGCTTATAGTGTTTTAGGTATAACTCCTGAAATAATTAAGCAAATTGTATGAAATTTTTTCCAATAGAAAATTATGACATAAGGGAATGAAATTAATTGATAAGATCATAGGCCAATATTGGAACTAAAGCAAGAAGAAGGACCAGTATGCAATTTTTCTAAAGTTAAACCATGGAGCAATAAGATTAAAGCATGTGTGTGATCCGCTTCATCTTTCGGTTTTACCCTTAGAGGTCGAATCAAAAATTGAATTCAAAGGATTGCAATATAGGATGCACCCTTGGGTCGTCTCACTTAATTGGAACCTAATGCAATGGATCTAATCTAGCCTAAATGTCATGAAATACAACTAAATTGGTTAGGAAGGGGGGTTTTGGTCCTTTGGAGAACTAACAAAATTAAACTAATTGAAAAGGAAGTGTGTAAAAAGATATTTTTAGATTTTTGGGAATAAGAAATCAAAGGTTAAAACAATGATCAAATATGATAAATGAAAAATGAGCTTTGGCTATCATAGTTTAAAATAAATCTTTGTGGGAGGAAAAATCACCAAGTTTCCAAACGATAAACCTTAAAGAACTCTTTAAGTCCAAGGTTTCAATCAATGAACTTCATTTCTTAAAACCTTGTTGAATGCATCTTAGTGAGTCCCAAGGGTAAGTTAATGTCAATGGTCAATTTGGTGATCAAGTATCATCTCAATATCAAACATAACTAGGTAGATAAAAGAGAATTAAAAAAATCACAAAATGACATATATAAGACTTCATATATTCAAGCTTCAAGTTCTACATCAACAAAGCCAATAACACAATATGTTGGGACCCGATTCGAGAACCAGACCCCAATCGGAAAAGTGGAAAACAAAACGAAATTTCGAAACGAAGATGAATTGAGAGCAAATCGAAAGGTTCGAATACGAAACGAACGAATATAAATCGACTCAAAGCAAAGAAACGAAACATAAGGCAAAACTTGAAAGAACGGAAACGAAACAACCAAACGATGTAATCGAACTGAAACACAAGTGTTGACATCCGATAATATACACTTAGACAAGTGATCGCGTTGAAAACCTTAAGAGTTAACTATCCGAAAGTCCTTCTGAATCGGTATAATTTTTTTTTTTCATTTCCTTCACCTTTATCTAAATCTTATATTACTCAAATCCATATACTTTCCTCAATTGGAAAATTTCCTCAATAAAATTCTCAAT
>JAOSBN010000179.1:47196631-47240213 GCA_027563595.1 Erythroxylum suave
AAATTTGCAATTATTTTTCAGGGCTCAGAAGAATACCCCGTTAGGCAGCGGGCGTATATCTATTGCATGTGAGTGAAGGAAGAGACCGGGATCAGTTTGCGTCTGCATTGTGTCTTTTTGTTTTCGCACTGAAGTATATCGTCTGCAAATTATTGTATTTTGTGTATTTGGGTTATGTAAAAGAGCTTGATCAAACTGTAATACGTTTTTTTGGATTAGGCTAATTGACATTTTGTCTTGTAAGTGAAACTGTTTCTAATTAAAAATGGGCCCAATTTGTGATTAAAAAAAATTACTCATACCGACTTTTGATTGTTAGTGCTCTAGCACACCACCCTTGCGAGGTACGGACTCAGATATCACTATCGATGTCGGGTTCGGGTCTTGCAGGAGTGGTGTGCTAGTGCCAAGTGTCAAGCCATTTGCCACATACCTCACTCTCGACATTGTCTCATTTGAAAGACCATATTTTCTCTTTCATTTGGTTAATACATGCTTTCTTCTTCTTTCTTCATTTCATTCTTCATCTTCTTCACTTTCCTCTCCATCCCACGACCCTCTCTTCTCACCAACACCTTCATCACATTGATTTTTGCCATAGTCCTACACTTGCCACCATACGACCAATGTTATCTCCTTCCTCTTGTTACTAGAAAAACTAATATTTCCTTCTTGAAAGATGATGATCGTGTATCATGGAAGGTGCTAGGATTTTACGTGATATTTGAAGAAGCTCAAAGTTTAATCAAGTAACTAGCCTATAAATCTTCATAGGTTATTTAAATATAAACATATGTGATGATAGTTTGAGATAGCATGATCATGATCATGGAGTTAAATATATGTTGTAATGTGGACAAGGAAATAAGTAGATTTATCTCATATTTTCGTATATATGATGAGTAATAAATTATGGGTTATATTAAAGATGTTTTTGAAATAGATTGATATTGTAAATGGTGTATGTGAGTGTGCAAAAGTGTTCATGAATGATTGATGAGCATTAAAGAATAAATATATGTGTATATTTTCTGTTTTTAGGAGTATGAAAAATCATAAGTTATAAACTATTATGTAGATAAAATAGGTTGTAAATTAAGTGTACAATGAAGGTGAAACTTTTTCTTAAGAAAGATGTTTATATAATGTTCTTGAAATGAGAAGAATTAAGGATTATGTATGATAATAAATGATAGAGATTATGATTCATTTTTGTATAAAAGATATTAAGATGAAAGTGAAGTGAAAATGAAAAGGAGATGAAGTAGAAGTGATTGACTATATTTGAGACGTCTTGAATATAGCATGAAAGGTTAAGAATTTGGAAAGAAACTGGGTTACGTGAATAAAAAGGATTAAGTGAATGGAAATTAGATTTCTTGAGTAGATTTTTATGTGTTTTTAATGCAACTAATATGACAGTTTAGAGATAAAATGATGATGAGAATTGTCTTGATAAAATATGCTAAAACGTTAATGATGAATGTATATATGTATATGTATATATATATATATATATATATATATATATATATGTAGATGTTCTATTTTTATGTCTATGATCAACAATAGATTATAATTTGTTTATGAATGATATTGAGATAAAATTGAGGTGAGAATGAAGGGGAAATAATGTAGAATTGATAAACTAAGCATAAGATGGCTAGGATGTAACATATAGGAGTTGAAAATCTGAAAAATTGGAAGAGGAATTGTTGGAAATTTCGAATCTTCATAACCCACAATCGTGGGAATGCATCCACGATGATGGGAAATGCAAAAAATGGCTAGAAAGCTTCTATTGGTATAACCCACAATCGTGGAAGTCATCCACGAGTATGGGAATAGCTGTAAGTGTAAGTTCTTCTTCTTTAAGAGATGTTTGAATTAACAAATGATAAGGTACTTCCTTATGGTGCATTTAGGTTTGAATGAATCTGAAAATGAATCTAGTTTGATAATGGATGAAGGGATTAAATGTATGATGTGTTTAAGGAGATAATTAAGGTTATAACATAAGCATGGATGGTTCATATCAATGAAAAAAATTTAGAAATTTAGAGAGATTATGAAAATTAAAGTGAACTTAGAAAGGCTATGATCGCAAGGTTACACACGCTAAGTTTTACTATTTATTAACCTTGGTAAATTCTACAAGTGCACGGGTTGTTTGTGTAGTACCTAAGGTGTCGATCCCATAGGGAAGCCTAATCTAGTCCTAAAATCTAAGGTCGCCTTAAACTACAATAATTATAGACAAATAACTAATGCAGAAATTAAATCAATCAACAATCAGCCTAGTATAAATTTAAATGGTTAGACATTAGGATAAGTCGATAAAAAATAAGAGTAAATAGAATGAATGAAGAAAAGTCATTCAAGAAAAGAAGTCGAATGGGAGATAGAGAAAATCATGAGATAACAGTACCCCATATGAGGAATTAGTTACTTAAGAATTTCGAGAACTAGTGATGGGAACTTTGAATTATTGGTGATGCCTTTTTGGGTTGACAAATGCCCCCACAGCATATATGGAATTACTGAATAAAGAGTTCCAAACTTACTTGGATCAGTTAGTGACTGTGTTCATAGATGATAATTTAAGAGTATTCCAAAAGTATAGAAGAACATGCTAAACACTTGTGGTTAGTCTTAACAATTATATTTCAAGTTCAGTAAGTATAAATTTTGGCTTAATCAAGTAATATTTTTGGGGTCATATAGTATCTGGATAGAGAATATAAATAGACTAAAAGAAAGTTGAGGCAGTAATGAAGTGAGAAACTTTAAGGAATATATTTGAGATACAGAGTTTTCTTAGATTAGTTGGGTATGACTAGAGGTTGTCGAGGTGTTTGAATTGGTTTAGCCCCTTTGACAAAACTTCTAAGGAAGAATATGTCATTCAGATGGACAGATGAATGTAAAAAGATTTTTAAGGAATTAAAATACCGATTAACTATAGCACGAATGTTAGCTATTTTAACTAGATGTGGAGGTTATGTAATATATAATGATGTTTCACACTAGTGATTAAGATGTATTTGATGCAACGTGGTAAAGTGATTACATATGCATCGAGACAGTTATGGTCTCATGAGTTTAGTTATTCGGCATGTGATTTAGAACTTGTTGTAGTAGTAATTGCTTTGAAAATTTGGAGACATTATCGGCCATTAACTCTAAATGGTGAAACAATTTAGATATATATATATATATACAGATCATCAAAGTTTAAGGTAATTATAGTGTCTGAAAGAGTTGAATATGAGATAGAGATGATGAATAAAGTGACTTAGAAATTATGATGTACAATCATCCTGATTAAGCTAGTCTTACAGCTGATGCATTAAGCAAAAAATCCAACAGCAGTGTAGTACAAATTCAGATATCGAGGTTACCAAAATTAGTTAAATTAAGAGCATTGAATGTTTAAGATAAATTTGGAGCAAAATGAAGTATTATTAGCTACATTGAAACTAAGACTAGTTTTGCATAAAAGGATTAGAAAGCCCTAAAGTAAGCATATAGAATTAGTGAATCTTGTTGAGAACTTGAAATTCAATCCAAATTTTAAGTTGAATTGGAAAATGGTGCATTAAGGTAGAAGGGAAGGGTCTATGTACCCAATGTAAATGATTTGAGAAAAGAGATTCTGAAGGAAGAACACATAGCAAATGCTTTGCATCCTGATACTACCAAGATGTATAATACGTTGAAACATCATTGGCTAGGGATGAAGAAGCAAGTGACTGATATAGAATATGCGGCCAAATGTTTGACTTGCTAAAATATTAAGACTGTTAAGTATATGATCAGAGCTTGTGTTTTAGAGTTCCTAGGAACATAGGATCAATGTATAACTTTGATTGAATTTGATTATTATTATCGTTATCACAACAATATCGGTATGGCACCGTATGAGGCGTTATACAAAAGAAAGAGTCGCCCGAATTTATATTAGGATAAAGAAGGCCTAAGGATTGTTAAAGGCCCAGAATTGATTCAAGATACTATTGATAAGTGAAATTGATTTGTAGTAGAATTTAAGTGACTCAAGATAGACAGAAGAGTTAGGTGGATTAACACCATAGAGATATGGAATATCAAGTGGAAGATAAATTATTTTTGAGAGTATTCCTTTGGCAAGGTGTGCTAAAGTTCTGTAAAAAGGGTAAACTAAGTGTTAGACCCCGAACTTTTCTTAGAAGACTAGAACTAATAAATGCAAAATGTTGAGAGGTTCATAATTTTGCTTTGGGTGCTTTTAGTGGATAAGAGATTTCGAAATGGGAAGAATTAAGGTGAAAATTAGAAGTGGAATGAAAACAAAAATGAAATTGAATATGTGTATTAAGTTGATCAAGAAAATGTACATATGTGAATTTTCTGTTATTGGTATTCATGATTAATCATGGATTAAAAATTCCTTATAGATGATATTGATTTGAAATGGAGATGAGAATGAGGAATAAGTGAAGTAGAAAAGATGATATTGGTATCAATTGTGTTAAAGAAAGATTGTGAAACAAAATGGGTGGTTGATCTGGAAAATTATTCAAGGAGTATTCTTCAGTCCATTAGCCACAACTTTTTCTCTAGTTATCCAAACGAGATGATTCTTGATTTGGATTAAACTAGAAATATATGGCTGCATTTCTTATGAAGACATCAAATTAGAATCCTGTCTTTAAGAATTGAAAAGTTTGTCATGAAATTGAGAACTGGGTGCAGTACATTGGATGAATGTAAAAAGTCATATTCTATATTCGAGGAAAAATCTATATTAATCTAGGCTGATTTGGACAATTTTTTCTTCTTTGAAATGGTATTTTATCCTCTTAGCTTTCCAACGGTATATGGTATGAAATTTTTGGACCTTTGGATTGAAAGTTAGGGTCCTTAGAAAGGGGAATGCGTAGGAATGTAAAGATGTATCGTCCGTGTTGCATCGTCTTAAGTTGACCACCTATTGTCTGTGCTTTTGCATTTGTCTATCATCTGTAAATACTTATAGTCTATGATGACATCACATCATCTGTGATGATTTCATATCGTCTTAAGAGTTGAATCGTCTTGAGTTGACTTTGTTTCATCTTAAGTTGACCACTTATCGTCTGTGTTTTGCCTATCGTCTATGTTTTGCCAATCATCTGTGCTTTTCCTATCGTCTGTGTTTTGCCTATCGTCCGTGTTCTATCATCTGTGCTTTGCCTATCGTCTATGCTTTACCTATCGCCTGTGTTTTGCCTATCATCTGTGTTTTGCCTATTGTCTCTGTTTTTGCATTCGTCTATCATCTGTAAAGACATATCGTCTGTGATGACGTCACATCGTCTGTGATGATGTCTTATAAAGTTGACCACCTAAATCATCTACTTTCTGACAAATTTCATCTATCTTTTTGCTTCGTCTACTTTCTAATAATTTTCGTCTATTTTTTTACTTCGTCTACATTCTGACAAATTTCGTCTATCTTTTTATTTCGTCTGCTTTTGCATTCGTCTGCTTATTGCTTTGTCTGCTTCTTGCATTCGTCTGTTTTTGCATTCATCTACTTATTGCTTCATCTGCTTCTTGCATTCGTCTGCTTATTATTTCTTCTACTTATTGCATTCGTCTGCTTATTATTTCTTCTGCTTATTGCATTCGTCTGCTTTCTGCCTAAGTGACCGAGACTTCTTCTTTTATATACTGTTCACTTTGTATTGTTTGGTCCGTCTTTGACCCTTCAGATGATAGAATTTATTTCTAAGGTCTTCAAGAAAGTTATAGACCTATAAGTCCTCTTTCGAACCATATAAAGAACACCTTAATCCGATATCCGTAGGGAAGTTATAGCGATTTTCCCATTTTGTCTGTCTTTTTCAATTTAGTCTACCTTTTCATTGGGCTTCATCTATACCTATCTTCTATCTCATTTTTGACCCTTTAGAAGATAAAATCTATCTTTAAGGTCTTCATGAAAGTTGTAGATCTTCAAGTCCTCTTTGAAATTGTCTTAAGATGATCTTAATCTAACATCTCTAGTGAAAGTTATGCCATTTGTCCCGAGAAAAGTTTAGTATGATTGAGGACAAAAGCTTTTTTGATTCTTTTGGCCATAACTTCTTCTCTAGACACTCAAATGACTTGATTCTTGAACCATTGGACACGTAATACAATAGAGAATATTTTTCTAGAATAAAGTGTTATGTTAGAATGTTCAAGGGTTTTTTTGGCAAGACACTTAAGTATCAAAGACATAAGGCATAAATGGAAGGACAAATAGGACTTTTCTCAATCATTAATGGCATAATTGGAAGAAGAAGTGTTGTCTTGCATTTTAAGAAGAAAGAACGAAAATTGAAGAGAAAAAGAGGTAGTGTCATGGAAAAGAGAGAGAAATACGAAGAGAAGAAGAGTAGGGGAGAAAGAAGAGAAAACAAGCTAGGGTTTGACTTTTCTTAGTCTTGAAGAGAGATTTTGAGATTTTTCAAGAAAGGAAACAAGTAGAGGAAGAGAAGAGCTTCCCTTTGAGCTAAAGACTTCATTTGGTGAAGAATGAAGGTAAAACCATTTTGTAACTTTTGGATTTTTGAAAGGATTTTAGTCTATGGAGTTTAGAAAATGTTTAGGTTTAAGTATTTTAGAACCAATTTTAGTGATTGTGCTTGAGGGATTTTCAATTGAAAACCCTATTGAGTGGGATTTTTGTTATTGTATAAAGGGATCAAAGAGGCAAGAGGAACAAGAGAAGAGGCATGTTTGAGCAAGGCTATAAACCAGGAAATCAAGGTGGGTATATGTTTATAATAGAGTAAATAAGCCACTAAATGTGTTCTTTGAATCAAGAAAGTTTAATGATTTTAAATTGCATAATAAGTATTGCATTTATTAGCAACAAGTTTACAAGATTTTGAAATATATGAGTTATGTGGGTTTAGTTTGGTCCCTTAAGTATGTCACATGCATGTTGACCAAGTTAAAGGCTTCTCCCGCCTGCCTACAAGTGGCAATGGAGCTCCATCATAAACTCCTTTATGTTTACGTCTACGTAAAACCCCTATGGGGAATTGGGATAGTACATCAAGTTTTACGATTACACAGGACCATTAAGCGGAAATGTGTAGTTCGTCATATTCATGGATTTACCCAAAGCATATACCATTCTGATATGCTTATTTGCTCATGATATGTTTGACAAGATTGTTGCATACATGAAATGTTTTATTAGGAATTTGGTAAAAAAATTTAGGAACCATGTGTTTTATGATTCAATAAGAATTTTGAGAAACATGTGTTTTATAGACTTAATGAAAGTCTTCTATGGCAAGTGAAATGGTTTCAAAAGCTTTTGCTTATGTTTTTACTATAAACTGTTACCCACGAGCTTTTAAGTTCACCCCCTTCTTTTCCTCACCTCTAGGTGATGAGCAAGAGATGGAGTGAAAGAGAGTCAAGGCATCACTCCAAGTTTGCTTATGTTGTATTTTGAATTAGTTTTGGAAAAGACAAGGCTTTAGTTACATTTTAAGAATTTGTAATTCATGTAACTTTTGTATTTTGAGATTTTAGATTATGTTGTAATGTCGCTTGTAAGGTCATTATAGCTTTGTAAAACCCTTTGTTTTGAGGGTATCAAAATGTGAATGATGAAAATTAGTTATAAGTAATGTACTAAAGAGTATGATAAAGTAAAGATTTGAGAGTCTTATGATATTCCATTTAATAGTTGGGTTCTCGAAATGGTGCCCAACATTTTTGGTATCAAAGTAAGAAGATGAACCGATAATGATTAAGGTCTTTTCTATTGGAAATAGCTCAAGTTTTATGATTTTCCGCAAGCGTTGGACTTCTGAAACGGGGTCCAACACTAAGCCCGAGATCTATTGGTCCATATGAAATTATTAAGAGAATAGGACCATTGACTTATATGTGTCAGTCTTACTAACAAAGGTGTCTTAGATTCACAATATGCTATATGTGAGTATGCTTAGGAGACATCGGTATGATCCGACACATGTGTTATCGATATAGGAAGTGAAATTATAAGCAAATATGAGATATATTGAGGAACCAATTAAGACAGTGGGGTATTAGAATAAGTACCTGAAAAACTTAGTGATCCCATCGGTTATAGTCTTTTGGAAGAATCAATCCAGTGAAGAAGTTACATCGAAAAATATAGGAGAATATGAGAAAAACAATACCCCCATCAATTTGATCAATCAAGTAAGAATTTTAAGGATGAAATTTCTTAAGGAGGAGAATTGTAATATCCTGTTTTTCCATACTAAGGATTAGAACCCTAGGCTGCTATACATAAGAAATAGTATTGAGAAATTAGGAAATTTATTTCATGCTCATGCATAACAATAGCATACATACACATGTGAATTTGTTTTTTTGTACACATTATAATGACTTTACCTATAGTCAATTGACATTTTCTAGGTATAAATTATTTTAATATGAATAGTGAATATTTTGTTTTGAAAATTATTTTGGTGAGTATAAATATTCATTTAGAATTTTTGGTGAAAACTAGAAATTTTCTAAAATTATGGGTATTTTTGGACTAGGAAAATTGCCAAGTGGCAAGACAATTAATTTATGGTAATAAAAATAAATTACATAAGGAAGTAGAAATTATTGACACTAAACTTAAACATTTAATGACAAATGTCATAGAAAATTGGAAGACAATTGGATTAGAAATCAGGAGATAAATCGACTAGTTATTAAAAAACCAAGTGGGAACCACAAAAGGAGGACATGTGGCAAGTGACAAGTGTCAAGTCACTTGACACACACCTCACTCTCCATATTGTCTCATTGAAGACCATCCTTTGTCTTTCATTTGGTTAATACATGCTTTCTTCTTCTCTCTTCATTTCATTCTTCATTTTCTTCATTTTCTTCTCTATCCCATGACACACTCTTCTTACCAATAGCTTCATCATGTTGATTTTGGCCATAATCCTAAAATGGCCACTACAAGACCATCATTATGTCCTTCCTCTTGTCATTAGAAAACCTTATCTTTCCTTCTTGAAAGATGATGATCGTGTATCGTGGAAAGAGTTAGGGTTTTACGTGATTTTTCAAGAAGCTTGCAGTTTAATCAAGTTAGTAGCCTATAAATCTTCATGGGTTGTTTAAATATAAACATATGTGATGATAGTTTGAGATGGCAAGATCATGATAATGGAGTTAAATATATGTTATAACGTGGATGAGGAAATAGGTAGATTTATGTCATATTTTCATTTATATGATGAGTAATAAATTATGAGTTATATTAAAGATGTTTTTGGAATAGATTGATATTGTAAATGGTGTATAACAGTGTGTAAAAATGTTGTTGAATGAGTGACAAGCATTAAAAAATAAATATATATGTATATGTTTTGTTTTACAAGTATGAAAACCATGAGTTATAAGATGAAAATCATGAGTTATAAGCTATTAAGTAATGAAATAGGTTATGAATTAAGGGTATAATTGAAATGATAAGAAGTAAGGATTATGCATGCTAATGAATGATAGAGATTATGAGATAGAGATTATGTTTTGTTTTTGTATAAAAGATATTGAAAATGAAAATGAAGTGAAATTGAAAAGGAAATGAAGTAGTGATTGACTACGCTTAATATAGCATGAAAGGTTCAGAATTTGGAAAGAAACTGGGTTACATGAACAAAAAGGATTAAGTGAATGGAAATGAGATTTCTTAAATAGATTTTTGTGAGTTTTTAATGCAACTAATATGGTAGTTTAGAGACAAAATGATGATGAGAACGGTATTGATAAAATGTGTCGAAACATTGATGATGAATGTAATATATATTGATGTTCTATTTTTGTGTTTATGATCAACAAAAGATTATAATTTGTTTATGAATGATATTGAGATGAAATTAAGATGAGAATGAAGAGGAAATGATGTAGAATTGATAAACTAAACATAATATGGTTAGGATATAACATATAGGAGTTGAAAATCTGGAAAATTGGAAGAAGAATTGCCAAAATTTTAGGATCTTTATAACCTACAATCGTGGGAATGCATCCACGATCATGGGAAATGTAGAAAATGGCTGGAAAGCTTCTGCTAGTATAACTCACGATCGTGGGAATTGCCATAAACATGAGTTCTTCTTCTTTAAGTGATGTTTGAATCAATAAATGATAAGGTACTTTCTTATGGTGCATTTAGGCTTGAATGAGGCTTGAAATGAATCTAGTTTGATGATGGTTTAAATGATTAAATGTGTGATATGTTTAAGCTAATAATTAAGGTTATAACTTAAGCATGGATGGTTGATATCAATGAAACAAAATATGGAAATTTAGAGAGATTGTAGAAATTAAAGTGAACTTAGAAAGGCTAATATGATTCAAAAGAGATGAGTAAAGCATATTAAGTAAGAATAAATGAGAACTTGGATATTATGTGATTATGTAATGCTTAAAAGAGGATTGAAGACTATGTGATTGATGAATGTATGAATTATCAAATTTGAGTAATCAAGTATATTTGAGTTATGAACCTAAATGCAAGCTTGACATACACAAATGAAGGCATTTAAATGATCAAGAGATGTGAATTAAGAAAATATACCCGAAATAGTCAAATTGGGCATGTATTGTATATGACACATATATATATGTGTGTGTCTGATTGAATACTTATGTAATGGATCAAATTGTAATGTGTGTACAATATGCATATTGCTTGAAGATAGATACACAAAATTGAATGTCAGCATCTAGATGCTTCCAGATTATGAAGCCAATTGCTAATCTAGAGCATACTTTGAATCAACCTAGATGTTCTTACTAGGATTGATTTATGTTTGTTAAAATTTCAGACATTGATAGTCCAAGAAGTTTGATAACTAAAATTGCATTAGAAGTGCTTCATTGAATGTGAATGAGAAAGAAATAAGTGTACTCAATATAATTGTTTAATGTCAGACTATTATCTGAGAAAAATGTGAAAAGTGAATGTGTACTGAATAAAAGTGATTGACTACATATATGTGAATTCATGCATCTAATTGCATTGAAATGCATGATCAGATAAAGGTAGTTGATACCAGAGTAGCCAATGAAAAAGATCTAAAAGCTTGAATGTGTATAAGAGCTACAAGCTTACTATGCAAAATGAGTCTGGTTTCCCCAACAGATACGGGACAATTATCAATGAGTCCGGTATCTACAATGGATATGAAACAGTTAAAAAGGCACTTGGTCATAACACAGTAATAATTAAAAGTGAGTCACATGTGCATTACATATATATAAATTGATATTAATTAAGTGAATGATCAAAATAGGTTGTATGAATTGTTTTGAAAATGAAACATGTAATGATGTTAATTATGTGAATTGTTTGTAAATGAGATACGTGAACTGTCTGTATGATTTGATATGAGTAAGAACATCAATGATGGTTTACTCACTGAGTTCACAAAACTCATCAAAATTACAACATGGTTTTTTAGGCTCAGAAGAGATATCCAGCTAGACCAATTAGAGTATAGCTAATGAAATTAAACATAAGCTAAGGACTGGGATCAGTTTGTACTTGCATATGTTTTCAATTGTTTTGTACAAAACAGTGTATTCCGCAACTGTTGTATATTGTATTTATGAATTCTATAATGTAATGAAATTTATGGCTGATATATTTTACAAAGGAAACAGGTCAAATTGATTTCTCGTTTACTTAAAAACGCGTGTGATTCATGAAAAATTTGTAATGAGTAGTTAAAATTGCCTTAATTCACCATCCTCGTAGAGTATTTTCCTGAATATCGTCAGTACATTCGCCAATATACCTTATGAGAGTGGTGTGTTACACGTGCCTATACATCCGGAGGATATGCGAGCACATTCCTAATGTAAGCGATGCGCTAGAGCAAATCACATCACTTATCATAGCATCATTCATAAAAGACAATATATACATATCTTATCTATTTATTCCTAATTCCATTCATAACACATAGTACAATGTAGCTTTTCATACAATAACCATTTATACAGTATCACAAAAATATCTTAAAGTTTGTTACTCTTCACTACATTCTACATGGAATCGGAACTATATAAAGGATTCTAACTAATCTCTACAGTCTCAACTGCTGACCTTTGACCCATTTCTTAAGTCCAAAAGCAAGAACTAGACTTCTTGTACAACATCTTAAATATGTTTCCTCTCTCGTACCTGAAAAGCCACGTTGCAATTTTGATCAGTTTTACGAACTCAATGAGCAACCCATCATCAATGTTCTCACTCATATTAATCGTAATGACAGTTCACATATTTAGGTTTATAGACAATTCACATATTCAAATATTGCACATTATATGCATTTAAGTTTTACAATAGTTCATATAACTCATTTCAATCATTTATTTAGTACATATAAATTCATATATATATGCAATGCAAATGTGACTCACTTTCAGTTGTTACTTTGTTATGGGTAAGTTCCTTTTTAACTGTCATGTATTGATTGTGGATATAGGGCTCATTAATAACTATCTTGTATCTATTGGCGATATCAGGCTCATTTTATATAGTGAGCCTGTGGCTCTTTACACACATTTTGAGCTTTAAGCTCTTTTTCACTGGCTACTCCGATCACAACTACCTCTACCTGTTCATCAATATCATGTAATGAAATGCATCAAAATCACATATATGCAATCAGTCACTTTTAGTCGTTTTACACATTCACTTTCACATTTTCATCAAACCTAAGTTCAACATTCAACAATCATGTTTGAGTACGCTTATTTTTTTCAGATTCACATACAATGAATACTTCTAAAGAAAATATCATTTATCAAACTCCTCAGGCCATCAATGTCTAACATTTTCACATCACATAATTATCAATTCAATAATTTAAATTTAAATAAATAAAATCAAACCTACTGAGAACATTTAGGTTACTCACAGTACGCTCCTGATAACTATTGCTTTGACATCCTGATAATGTCTATATGCGGTCGTTCTATTTACACTTCTATAATCGTGTAATACACATATTGTATTTGCACTCACATAAGGATCCAGTCATGTACGTATGTATATGTATCATATATAATGCATGCTCGATTCGACTATTCGGGGTATCATTAATTCATAACTCTTGATTATTTAAACATCATACTTGTATATGCCTAGTCTACACTCTTGGGTTTATACCTTAAGTATATTCAATTATTCTAAGTTTCCTCGATTAATCATTCAGTAAGGATATTTTAACATTGTTAGATTACATAATATATAAATTCTCATTCATCTTTACTTAATACACATCATTCGTCTTCTTTGAATGACATTAGTATTCATAGGATCACTTTTATTCTTATAACATCTTTAAAGTTTCAGAATTTGTTTCATCTTTATCATCAATCTATTCCTTAGTTATAACCTCAATCATCACCCTAAACATATTTAATCACTTAATCCATCATCATACTAGGTTCATTTCAAGCCTTATTTATATCTAAATGCATTATAGGAAAACGTCTTACCAATTTTTGCTTCAAAGATCACATAATAGAAGAATAACTTACATTAATGTCATCCCCAAGGTTGTAGATGACTTCCCACGATTGTGGGTTATACCAATAGAAACTTTCCAGCCATTTCTTCATTTCCCATGATCGTGGATGCATTCCCACGATTCTGGGTTCTGAAAATCTGAAAATTCCAACAATTCTTCATCAAAATTTTCAAATTTTCAACTCCTATAAGTTACATCCAAACCATCTTATGCTTATTATATCAATTATACTTCATTTCCTATTCATTCTCACCTCCATTCCAACTCAAAATATCCACAAAACAAATAATAAATCATTGTTCATCTTATATACAAAAACAAGACATCAAAAGTATCCACACATTCATAAATGTTTCGACACGCATTCAACTCCATTACCACCTTCACTTTACCTCGAAACTATCGTCTTAGTTCTTCTCATTTCAAAACACTACACTAGCCTTTTCTTTAGCTTCAAACTCACTCTAATTCATCTCTATAACAACCAATAAAACCCACATTATTATACATCGAAAATAAAGCATGAAAATATCCATTTATTTATCAAAATTTTTACACTCTTTTAACATTATTATAATCATCATTCTTCCTCAAAAAGATATTTATAACAATTTATGAATTATTACTCATCATATGCATAAAAATAAGACATCAATATTCTCATTTCTTCACCCACATTTCAATATATGTTTATCACCATTTTATGATCATTCAACCTCTAACCATCATCATAAAAGTTGTTATTTAACAAACTATGAAGAGCAATGCTTTACTCTTACTTTTTTAACTTCAAGCTCTTCAAAATATAACCCTAACTCCAAAGCTTCACACGGTCATCATCTTACCAGTAGAGTAGGCTAGGTTTTTATCAACAAAAATGAATGCAACAAAAAATGGAAATAGCAAGTGAAGGATGAGAGCAATCATAAGGTCATGAGGTAAGGGTGAATATCGTGAATAGAGAAGAAGAAAATAAAAAAGAAGAACAAAGTGAAAGACAAGGATGATGGTCTTTCAATGAAAATTTCGTGGGTTTAATTAGCAAGGTAAAGATGCTTGGCTATCATGACACATGTCATGACACTTACCATATAATAACTAAATTATTGTCCCAATGTACCCAAATTGTTAATAACATGTCATGACACTTACCACATAATAACTAAATTATTGTCCCAATGTAATAGTACCCCAAATCATCAATAACTAGTTCACTTATCTCACAATTTTTGTGCCGATTGTCACCCAATTTTCTATACTATTTGTCAATAAATCCTAATGTCACTGTCAATTATTTCTTTTTCCATTTATCACTTATTGCTCCTACCATGAATCAATCTTCTCGCCACTAGGCATTTTTCCTAGTCCAAAAATACTTATAATTTCATAAATTTCCAAAATTTTCACCAAAAATTCTAAATCAATAATATAATTAACCAAATTAAAAATTAGGACATAAAACTCACTATTCACTTCATTCACATTTAAAAATCATTGATACCTCAAAAATGTCAATTGAGTGTATGTACAATCATTGTAATATGTACAAAAATAAATAATTCATGTGTGCGTACACTACTATTATGCATGAGCATGAAATGCATTTCCTAATTTCTCATTGTTATTTCTCATTTATAGAAATCTAAGGTTCTATCCCTTAGTACGGGAAAACTGGATATTACAGTCCAAGTGCCAATATGAAAATCATGCATTCAGAAGTTAGAATAGATGAATGTGTTGTCAGCTAGTAATAAGAATAGATAAATGTGTTGTCAGCTAGTAAAAAATATTAGGAAGTGAGTTCGTTGATATATTCCACCTACAAAGGGACTTTACACGATTCCATATTGTGTTGGTTGTTGTGCATAAAAAAAAGGTGTTCACGGGTTTCATCATGTAGTAACAGAACGGGCAAGATTTGCTGATGGTAAGGTAGGTCAGTTTATCAGTTATGTTTAGTTTTTTCTTGATGGAGAGAGACAAAGAAGGAACGATATCTTTGGGGGAGAGCTTTAAGCCAAATGATTGAATGCCAAACCATCATAGGTTGCTTCTATCCTAGCAAAGAGATAGTAAGGTTGTTTGATAGTTGGTGAAGTGGTCGATCCTTCCAGAAATAAGTATTAGAGGTGAGGGAGTTGGGAGGATCAAAAGGTTATAGGGGGAAAAGTTAGCAGGAAAATTCTAAGAGTTCCCACTGATGAACAAATGGATCTTGATGGATGAGGGGAAAGGAAGGGAGCTTCTATCAGTGGCTTGGGAATACGAGAACCAATTCCATAAAGACTACAAGTGATAGTTTCTCTAAAAACCTTCCCATGCTTCTATTTATCTTAATTAAATGATTAACCTTATTTTCTTATACCGATAGAGCTATATTTTTTCTCAAGACATACACCCTCATCCTTAAGTTGATTGATTGAAATCTTTTTCCAATCAATGCCTTTAAAAATGTTTTAAACTTATTATGTAAATTCCCATGATATTTTTAACTATAACCTAAATTATTTATATGATTTTATCTCTATGATTCCATGCAATCCTTATTATTCACGCCAAAATATATTTGTATATATGATTTCTTTATTACTTTATAAAAATTAAAAGTTGAATCAAAACATTAGTATATTTAAGTTCTAAACAATATAGCATCATGAATAATTTACAATAAATATTAAGTCTTTCATTAAATCAGATAATCAATACAAAACAATAGCTTGGGTGTTTGTCCCATCTGAAGTTATCCCAACTTATTTTATACTAATATAATAAAAACTAATAACAATAAAGAAAGAGAATAAGATAAAAGAAAGCATTCTGATGAATTCTTAAAATCTTAATTTTATTTTATTGAATTTTAATTGAATCCCCTTCTTTTTCTCCAAATTTGCTTCATTCTGGTGTCAAGACGCTGTAGTCTAACCATTTGTTACTGCTCTCCCAATGTTCCCTTTTGTTTAATTCCATAATATCCTTTTGTTCTTATGTTTAACAAAGACTTGTACTAAGCTCGTATTCATAACCCTAATTTATGTAAACATCACTACCAATACATGTTCAAAATGTAGATCATTTTTATATTTATGTTGGCTTAGTAATTCCTCAATCGTGTATTTGAGGGTTCATCTTGGGAATACAAGTTTGAAGGTTATAAACACAGGTCTGTGTTTAGGCAGTGTTCATTCATGTGAAAAATTCTCACCAAAAAATGTACTAATAGCCTATATGAGGCAAAACAGGAGACCGTGTTAAAGTCATGTTCTAAATATGGGTCTATGTTTAACTAATGTTCATCTAAATTAATTCTAAAACTTTTCCAAATTGACTCCATCTTTCCAAGTTTGCTGGTTCTTCATTAATTAGGGAGTTAAAAAAGGCATGTAAATAAAATATAAGCCCTATTAGGTACTAAAGCAAATAAATTCATCAAGGTTTAATCAAAATGCTGTCAAAATTATACTAAAAACATAGCCTAATAAGCACTTATCAAATTCCCCCACACGTAAGTTGATCGGTGTGTGGTTGAGTCTTTAGATCACTCCCCTGGAAACCAAATCAAAAAAATTTAATTCTAAGGATTGCAATATAGAGTGCAACCCTGGGTCGTCTCACTTAATCGGAACCTAGAGCAAATGATCTAAGCTACCCTAATTGTCATGAAATGCAAACTAAATTAGTTAAGGGATTGTTTGATTAAACTAAATGAATTGAACTAAATGAAAGAAAAGTGTATAAAAAAGGTATTTTTGGATTTTTGGGAAATGAAAAGTGAAAACTCAAACAATGATCAAACGTGATATAATCCTCTTAAAAAACGAGCTTTGGCTATCATAGTTCTAAACAAATCTTTTAGGAGTGAAATTCACTAAGTTTTCGAATGATAAACCTTAAAGAACTCGTTAAGTCCAGGGTTTTAATCAATGAACTTCATTTCTTAAGACCTTGTTGAATGCATCTTAGTGTGTGTAATGGTCAAGTTAATGCAAGCGGTCAATTTGGATCAAGCATAATCTCAATATCAAACACAACTAGGCAGATAAAAGAGAATTAACACAATCACCAGAAAGACATATATGAAACTTCATATATTAAGCATCCAAGTTCTACATAAACAAATCCATAACACGATACATTGTTCAACTCTTGATTAAACTCTAATCAAGAAAAATCTAACTACAAAGCATAAATCCTAACTCGGGATTTTATAATAATGTAGTCAAATATGACAATGTAAAACTACTCCCTTTTGAAGCCCATCGAACTCAAACCATCACTACATCTTCAAGACGAAATGGTGCCTAACCAAGCATCACTCCGGGAGCACTCACAACTGTAGATACACCGAAAGCATCCATGGTAGCAGCAACCAAATGATGAGAGCGTCAATGAGAAGTGAAAAAAGATGGGTGATGGATGAAGGTCGAGAGTGAGAGATGAAGTCTATATGTGTCGACTCTTTCTTCTCACGAATATCTCTCTGTGTCCCCTCCTTTTTTCCATAACCTAATTTGGCATGTTTTTAAATGTTGGATCGCGGTTCGGGTCGGAATAGTGAGAGATTTTTCCCAAATATGTTCGAGTTTTAGACATTTCGCCCCCGAGACAGGCAAGCTCGCCGTAGCGTAGCGTGTTTCCTAGATCCTTCGTCGCAGCGAGAGAATTAATCTTCACTATGGCAAAATTTTCTCGAAGGCTTCGCCTGATTCTTCGTTCTTCGCCGCGGCGACAAATGGGCTCGCCGTAGCGAACTTTTCACGAAGGCTATGATCTCATGTTGACTTCAATTCAACACGTTGACTCCCTTCTCCTTGAGGATCCTACAATCAAAAATAGCAATTTGCAGTATCAATTGTTCTTAGAAAACTTAAGAAGCAATTAATACCAATTGTGACAATTTTTACTATCAAATTGCATAAAATAAAAGTGCACACTCAAGGATTAATTTAAGCACAAAATCAAGAATTAGGAGTCAAAAAGTATAGTAAAGGCCATAAAAGTGTTGCCAATTTAGATAATAAACTTGGGCTCAATCATAAGCATTTGATTGTCTTCAAGCAAATCAGATTTATCACTCTTAGTTAAAATAGGTGGCAACATCAGGAAAGCATTTAACAAATCAATTACATCAAACAAGACTCCATAATTCATCAATTGCAATGTTCATCAAATTGGTAGGCTTTTAGCTACTTACATCAAGTCATAAATCAATTCAATTTAACATATATGTGTAATTTCGGCTTTGGATGAATATAGCTTAAAAGATGGCTGAAAAACATGAAATGAACACAAGGATTGATACATGGACAACTTACAGATTGTGTAATATAAGTTGTGTTTAGATCTTGGGTGAGGTAGGGATAGGTACTTATCTACCGCAGTTTCCAAACACTGTCACATGTTTCAATCTATGGGCGAACAACCAGAGGTTGGAGGAAAGCGCAGTGCCATTACAGAAATCGATAAGTAGAAAGAGTGTTGCAATAAAAAAAGTGCTTCTGTAGTAGAAATTCTACTTTCTATTAATAACCTTATGAAATTTATTATTTTCCATTATACTCTCAACTAATAGAAAGCAAGTCCAACTAATCATATATTTTTTATGAAATATTTTATTTAATAAATTTATTTTATTTATTTTAATTTAATATTTTATTATTTATAATTTTAAATTTATATGACTAATAATATATTTTATGAAATATTTGATTTACTAAATTTATTTGATTTATATTTTTCTTATTTTAATTTATAATTTTAAATTTATATGAATAACAATATATTTTTAATTATTTATACAAAAATTAATAGTTTATTAAATCAATGAGCTTTTTATTCATTTTATCTCTTTTCAATAACTGCAACCGCACTTGCCAAAACACCTATTTTCATGTTTCATCAGTTACCAAAACAGCAATCTCAAACATATAAGTACTTATTGAGAATAAGTACTTATCATTTTAGTAAGTTATTAATAGTTACCGCTCCCCTAAACCAAGCCATAATAGAACAGATACAAAAAGCAATATACACTACAACAAACAAGACAATTAGCGACGAAATTAAACGTCGCCAAAGATAAAGTAATAGTCGCAAATAATAATGAGCGACGAATAAATATTGTTGCAAAAAGCATCACGGAATCGCGGTGGCAAAATAACATCCACGACGTTTTTATACACTCGTTGGGAAAAAGTAATTTCGACACAAATAATTCGTTGCAAAAAATGATAACTGACGAGTCTACATAACGTGGTACATAGTTATTTGCAACGTTTATGTTTCGTGCCTACCAAAATTTTTTCGTTAGTAATTGTTATTAATGACGATTTTACTTCAGTAGCAAAATAGTTTTAGCTACTTAGTCTTTGTTGTTCTTAAATGTTTTTAGAGACGTTTGTTAAACGTAGGTAAAAATGTTCGGTGACGATTCATATTTCGTAGCTAATAGATTTTTGAGACTATATTTTTTGGTAGCTAAATTGTTTTATCTACTAATATTTTCTCGTAGCGAAACGTTTTTAGCGACATTTTATATTTGTAGCTAATAACATTTTGCAACGAAATGTTTTGGTAGCTAATATGATTTAATGACAATTTTTATTTTTTAATTTAATAATTATTATAATTGTTAGAAATGAATTTATTTTAGTTTATTACATTTTTAAGACTTCTTGTCCCGAATTTATTTTGGTAGCTAATATTATTTATTAACAAATTTTAATTTTGAATTTAATAATTATTATAATTCTTTAAGGTGAATTTATTACAATTTTTAAGACAGTTTGAAATGTTAAAATTATTCATTTGGAAATTAATGTTAGTGTCAGAGTTTTTAAATAGCAATAAATTGAAATATGCAAACATATTAAATGGAATGCATTGTTAACAATAAAATATTTACATATAACTTACAAACTAAAAGTCTTTATTAGAGTCACTACCACTAACAGATGCTGAACATAGTATTCGTTTAACCAATTTTTTGAGCTTGTTAACTTCTTTAATATTATGATCTAACTTATTCTTTAGTTGCTTGTTCTCCTTTTGAAGCGCCATCATTGTAATTAATCATGACGAAGATGCACTAACGGGCTTAGGGTCATATTCAAGACCTTTGATATAGCCCAGTCGTGTATCAAGGACATTGTTGCAAATGTCATCAACATTGGGACGATTCCCCTCAGTCAATGACACCTGTAACAACTCCTGCATCTTGTCCTACAATTTAAAGTGAAAAATCACTAAAAAAAATCACTTACTATTACAATGAAAAATGAAATGCAATATTAATTTATTTGAACTTACATAATTACTCTTAGCCTTTTCAGACGTCCAGTCTTGACCATCTTTATAATGTGTGTGTTTGTACAATGTGATCCTATCACACTTCTTGCCCTTCGAGATGTATTTGACTCTATAATATAAATTTAAAAAATTATAACCAATTAGAATGTTTTATATTAAAAAAATAGAATAATAAATTGAAAACGTTGCACTTAATAATTCGTTTCAGACAATGACAAATGATCTGGAATCGGTATTATAACAAGTCTTCATTAAGGCTCTGTTGGCCTTGGCTTTCTGACACGTTTCCTAAATTAAGAGTAGTTATGAGATGTATAAACATAATTAATGGAAGGAAATTTGAAGAGGAAAAAAAACCTGAACCTTTGCTAAAGCCTAATAGTCACACAATTTATTCCAATTTTCTTCAGTCTCCCGTTTCAGCACATATCTCCTTGCCTTTTCATCATCATCATCATCACTCAGTCTAAAATCCCACATTAAAGCAGGGTCTGGGGAGGTCTGATGTACGCAGCCTTAACCCTACTGAGTAGATAGGTTGTTTCCGATAGATCCACATGCTAATGAGACAATGCATGAAAAAATAAAAGTTAAAAAAGTAAATATGTAAAACTGGTAAGCTAAAAAGTAGGTAAATAAAATTAGAATAAATAAATACATAAATATAATATAATATAATAAAAGAAAAGGTTGATGTATCACGAAAAAAAATTATAGATTTGTTATATACTGTTAGAGGCGCAAGGATGTCTTATACAAACGGACGGGAGCCACTCATGGAGATGATCAAAATGGATAATACACTGTCAATAAACCCTAAACTAGCATTGAAACTTAGATAAGCGAAAGGTAAAAGCGTACCTGAGGAATGAATTCCCACTTAAAGGCTAAAGATAGGCAGCTTGTCCTATCCAACATTAATGCAGAATTAACATGAAAAAAAGTAAACACAAACTTACTTGGATGGACGATCGTGTGACACTTCTAATACCCAGAAACTTCCTGAACTTCATGCGTGTAACTCGTACCACACTACAAACTATAAACCAAGTACTTTGCATGGAAAAATAATTGTTTAACCTCCCTAATGTGTTTGAAAATTAGAGCACCTATGTAGCAGGTAAGGTTGCATTCGTTCCAAAGTAGATACAAAAGAAGGAGAATATGCATAGCTTTCAAACTATATAACCTTCTGAAGAAATCTTCTCTTCTGACCTTAATTTCAAAATGTTGGCCCCCCAACAATCTCATCAACAGAACGCAAGGCCAACAAAATTAAAACCAAGACTCAAGCTTACCCAGAAAAAGGAGATGCTATGTCTTTCTTTTCTTTTCCTTAGGAAACATAATCATGAGAATTAGTAGGACAGGGTCATCAACGCTCATTATCAAAAGTGACAACCTTAAATTTTTAATTGATCTACCAAAAGAAGAGGAAAATAAGGCTCTAAATACATTTTTTTAAAGAGGGTATCAGAACTGGTCTACCCATATTTGTAATATCTCGACTGAAGGTACTTAAATTTCAGATACCCCAAGTATGCTCTAGGTCTATGCAACGTAAAAAACAACAAATGCACAAAGTAACAATTGAAGCGAAGAAGAAAGGCAATAGTCAAAACTGTTGAAAAGAAAGGAAACAGAGAAGGTTATGAACAGATGGAAATTGGTATTCAAACAACAGTATTAGCACCCAAACCATCTGCACTCCCATAACATAATTTCAGAGCTATCTCCAACTCATTCCACCAATTTTACATGAAGCCATCTGTTACCCCAGATAGCTTCAATACTATGTCACCAACGTTAAGACGCAATTTTAAGAACTAAGCCTAGTTTTGCATAAGCTTCAGAGTTCAAAAAAAAAAACAAGCCTTAAAAGAAAAACACCAAGCCACTCCCAATCTCTCAAAATTTGTATCAATTAAAGTAAACGGTAAAACATAAAACTAGTCATTAGATTCACTAAAAATCCCAATTTTGATGCAGTTCCTGTCAATCACAAAAATCGCACCGTACCCAGTGTATTCCATTCCCAAAAAACCAATGCAACACTACATATCCCAGAAAAAACCATCACTGATCCAGAGAAGCAACTTGACCTACCCTCCCAAAAAAACAAACAAAGAAAAAACAACCGACCAAACCCCGAACAGAAACTAAACTGGAAAATTCGAGAATAGGGATTCACCTTGTAAAACGAAATAGCTAGAGATAAACACGAAGAAGAAGATGAAACATCACCACTCTCAGCAACCGAATTGCTACCATCTAACCAAACTTGGAAACCAAAGGACATGTCACAAAAAGCCACTCTCCCTGTAAAAACGGAACCCAAAACTCCAGTTGTATCCAAATTAACAGAGCCACGAACAATACCACCTCACTACCCTTGCCGATTTAGATAAACAAGTAACGTCAATTAAAAACAAGCCCTTAAGGAAGAAACTAAGAAAACAGTAAAGCACATCAATGAACAAGATGGAGATCTTAAATGTCATAGCGAGAAGACTCACCTAGCTAGAAGTTGCTTATTAACACCGAGAAGAAGCTAAGCCCGAGCCTGGAGAGCCAAACCCATTGACCAAAGATAGAAAAGCTAAAGAGACCGACCAAACAGAAGTGTCCCCAAGGAACAGAGCTATTACCTAGCTAAGGAAATCTTAAGAAAATATAAAGAAAAAAACTTGGCGTGCAATGGG
This sequence comes from Erythroxylum suave, assembly GCA_027563595.1. Lineage (NCBI taxonomy): Eukaryota > Viridiplantae > Streptophyta > Magnoliopsida > Malpighiales > Erythroxylaceae > Erythroxylum > Erythroxylum suave. The sequence goes on from JAOSBN010000179.1 coordinate 47,220,210, forward strand.
TTAGAGAGACACACAGAAGTGTCTCTTTGCCTTTTCATTGGAAGGAAATGAATGATAATATTTATGAAGTCGGTATCGGTGATCCTTCACCCTATGTTTCGATAGTAAACTAACACTGCTTGAAACCTTAGGTGTGTTAATATTAACGATATTGAGCTTCATCTGTGAAAAAATATGTTAGATAAGTTATTAATTTAGTTAAGAAAAATGGCAATTCATATAATGAAATGAATTGAAATATTACCAAAACTTTATCTAAAGCATTTTACATCAAGTTGTTTTCCTTCAACAGCCTAACATGTTAAAAGCAAGGCAACTCATTACAAACAATAACGCCCAACTTACTGGCCAATTGTGCTGCTTGGATCTTATTAATGGGTGCCCTTGCATCAAGTCAATAGTCACGAACAGCTTGGAATTCATTGCAACATTCATCCATTACAACTCAACTCCTTTTGTCTTACCTCTACCTCATTTTCTGAGGCCAGTTTTGGAACCTAGAAAAAGGACATAATGATAAAAACACACTAAACATGTAATAATAGCTAAATGGAAAAATGTTTGGTTATCAAAAACACACCTGAAGATCCCTCATAACTACCAGATGATGTTGGTAAAGGTTGTTGTTCTTGACTTCCCTCATGTGATGATGCAATTGCTGGTTGTTCTATGGGAGAAACTTCATCTCCTGTCACCACCCTCATTCCTTTGTTTCGTCCAAGTGCCGTTATAATGAACCTGTGTAAAACGAATTATGAACATATTAGTACAATTATAATTGCAAAAAAAAATTTTTTGTGAAACATTAAAACTATGCTTAATTAACATAACTAAAATATCAACCACATAAAGCAATTATCTTATTAACATTTGAAACAATATAAACAATGAAACTTAAATTCAATCATCATGATCAAGATCAAGAAAATCATCATCATCATTATGTACTTTATCGGGAGACTCTTCATCACTAATATATTCCAACAAAGTACGTCATTGTCATCCACTCAATCCTAAGTGTAGTCTTCATATGTTTGTAAGATAAGATGGGATTGAACTTCATCTATTTGAACTATGTTGGGCTTGACATCTCTCCTATGGAATGATGATATATCTGTATCTTGTACTGGAATACCTTTGTTATTGATCTTCGGAGGTCAACGAGATGATGGGGGGTAGATTTCTTATCGAAAATACACAAGAACTACTTAAGGAAGATTGAAGAAAGGAGGGAATAAAATATTTGAGAGAAAACACAAAGAAAGGAGAGGAAAGGGGAAGGCAGCATTCGAATATAACTCCCATGGGATGACATTGTTTGTCCTATCCTTGCTTTCTATTTTTTTTTACAGTAGCGACATTCCGCGACGAAAACAAAGTTCATCATAAATTCAAAATGCTTTAGCGACAAATTTATTATTCGTCACAAAATTCCAATATTTTCCTACGAAACACCTATAACATCACAAATTCTACAACATTTTCCTACGAATCTAAAAAAGCGTCACCTAAAAGTTTCAATTTGCTATGAATTTCTAAAAACGTCACAAAAACCTAAGCATTTACTTTACTTCTAAAACCTTTACCTTTATATATATGAAACTCATTTCTTCTTCCTCTTTAGTCTCCATGGAGTTTTCCCCAAACCCATCGATCTCTGACATCTTACCCACATATCAAAGTCAACATCATAAATCTCAAACCACTATCTGTAAACCTATCATTTCTTTTTTACTATTTGTTGTATTTTTAGTTGCTATCTTCATTTCTATAATAAGTATTTTACCATTATTAAATAGCAAAAGTTGAGATTTTTATCCTTCCAGGGTAAATCTGGACATTCTTTGTCTAGATCTGTACACAAGGTGTTTTTGGTGGTCGTAAAGTTTATTTCTTTGTGTTTTGTATTTGTTCATTGATTTCTTTCTGTTATGTTATTTGCACATTATCGTTGGAGAGTTTGGAATGTGTTTGGAATGTTCTAATGTTAGTTATGGAAAGGAAAACATATGATTTGCATTTGAATCTTGAGATGAGTTTGTCATGTCTGTAAGGTGTTCAGTGAAATTTCTATAACGATTTGCATTTGAAAGGTTTTATACTCTAGGCAATTCATTAAGTTCTAAACCTAACTAGTTTCATTTGTCATCATAATTAGACTTAAACATATCACTATTTTATTCTAAACCAACTTTTAAGGAATTTACCTCTTCACATTATTAATGAAGGAATGTTAACATGGAGACTAGTTCGTGATGGCCTTAATTAATTCCGTTGGAAGGAATGTGGCAAAATTGTCCTCACTGAGAAAACCAATATTGAAAAGGAAATCTCCACTATATACACTAATCATTGTATGCCTTCCATGGTCGATCTTCTGCTTCAGGGTGTTTAGTGTCATCCGAACAACGTCACTTCCCTTATTATGTACTTTTCGTTTCCTTTTATGAAGCTATTATATATATTAATATTTGATGGTTTATACTACATATTGTTTGAAGCTTCCTTCAGTCTTGAATGTGACATGTATGCCTATGGAGGGGAAGCGATGTCACAATAGATAGTAAAGGAAAATCAGTTGATTTTGAAAATTTATCAAGTTCGAATACTTCGTCTACTCTTGTACGTATGCATTCCACCTCAATTTCAGTTTATTTAACAATTTACTAATATCATAATATCTAACTTCTATATTGATTGTGTTTTAGGTAATAAATCTAGGGACCATTCCACTACATCCTCTTCAAATTTAGAGATAGAAAAAAAAAGCTGTTGGAAGAGGGTGTGCGAAACCCTACACTTGAGGGCAAAGCTATTACTGTTTCAATTGGTATGTTCGAACGTTCAAGGGCCCTTCTAGGGAATGCAAACATTGGGGACTCATTTACCTTTACCAACTCTCATGTCACTTGGAATCCAAATAAATAATTATATCATTGTCAATTTGCGAGTCAATCAACTGAAGTTAGCTTTAAAGTTTATTTCTTGTTGTGTCTGCAATAATATGGCAAACAACATATATATTACTTATAGGTCAAGTTGCGTACTATTGAATATTGACTGTTATTGTTCTAGTTCTATGAGTGTATGAATTGGGTAACTTTTAATTCAAAGTTTGTACTACTCCATATATCATTTTATTATATTGATAAAATGATTTAAATTTTTATTAACTAATTTTTACATTGCAATGTTAATAAATACTAATGATTAATTAATGTTTAAAACCTAAAAATATGTTGTCAATTTTTTTTCAATAATAAGTTGTAAACATTAACAACAAGTCTCTAATAAAGCATATAAGTATGCTAGATTATAAATATGTTAGATTAATAATTTATAAAAATGCCAACAATTTAGTGATGATTTCTACAAATCGTCACCAAATGAAGATTAACATAGCGTCGCTAAATGTATTGACTTTAGCAATGAAAAATTAATTTCTTCATCAAATAATAACCTTTTAGTGATGCTTTATTCTATTGTTGAAAACATATAACATTTTCTGGTAATTCTCAATTCTGCATCACCAAATATTGGAGCACTTATGGTGACATTTTAAATTTCATCGCAATTGCCCCTTTTTGCGATGATTCTACTATATCGTCACCCATTGTATAGTATTTTACGTCGATTTTATATGTAAGTCGCAAAAGGTATTACCTTCAGTGACGCTTAATATTTTTGTCAGGAAATGTTTGGTTTTAGTAGTGATTATATAAAAACGTCGCAATATGTTCTCTTTTTGCGACGATTTATTTTTGGTCGCAAAAAATAACGTTGTGAAAAGTAACGTCTATTGTAGTGATCATAGTATAAAATATAGGCGTATTCATTATCTTGTTCTTTGTTAATAACAAAATTAGAGAAGCATTGACATCCATAAACTAAGATCACCGATGCTAGGAGATTTCTCAGTTTTAATAAGATATTAAATAAAATAGGAAGCAATAGTAACGCCTCTATGATGCAATACATGGTAATTTTATAAAATTTTACTGAATAAAGTATATATACATAAACTTATGTAAAGTTATATTATATATCGATAAAGACAAATGCTCTGCTAGTGGGAATATAGGCATATTATCAAAAATCATATTTCCTTGTGTTCATGTTATTTGCTATACATATTATTCTTGCTACATATTTCGTAACAATACTTCATTCCAAATTCTGTACTCATCATTTACTTGTAAGACAAAAAAAAAAAAAGGAAGAAAACAAGTAATTATTCCCTGGTTTTTTCCACTAAGCTTATACAAGTAAGGAGTTCATGGCCTCAACATTCTTCCAATGGTAAGTCCATTGAAAGCTACGAATTGAAAGATCAAATCAGATGTTTTGTCTGAAAAAAAAAAAGGCAGAAGAAAGTGGAGCAGAAGTATTATCTGAATTTTTCTATAAAAAATGTTAGTACACAAATATGTTTGTCCATGATCATGTACAAAGTTTATCTTTTCTATATTACTAGTTGAGAATGTTCAGAAAAGACACTCTAGCTTTGATCATCCGCCTAAAGAGGCCTTCAATGCCTTCCTCAAGATCTTGGAGGCAGGATTCGAAGTTTTTCAATTGGATTTTTGCATCTTCAACTTGGAAGTTGTCAGATTTGCTCGCTTTGCAACTGATAAGAGATTCTAAAGCAGAATCCGCTTCTGCAAATTCATTATCTTCCTCGAGAGAAGCTACTCTTTTAAGATGCATCAGCCTGAGCAACAACCTGCTGCTTGCTCTAGATTGTGGCTTTGATACAGAAATGAAGGACAGCAAAAATTCCAACACCACAAGAGTGGTTTCTTCAACATCTCTTAACATACTAATTATGTTGGCAATCTCGGGAACTTCTTCAACTGAAGTGAAGGTGCAGTTGCTTACCATGCCCTTCAAATTCTTTAAAGTCTTATGGATTGCCTTCTTCACCACTTTCCTATCGCTGAGGTATTGCCTGATCTCCGAGTCTAGTCCTCCCTGTCTCCTACGAATAACTGATTGAAGTCCAGTAATGTACTCTTTCGTTTGTGACAGTGCATCCTTCGCAGTGTTGCACACATCCAAAATCCTTAGCGATCCATCTAAAAACCCATCAATATAATTCTTATGGCGTTCCTGCACCAAGACTTTCTTGGTAGCAGGCAATAGTAGCAGGTCATCAACAGAATCGTACAAATCTTGTAAGCCACTTAGTTTCTGGCCTATTGATGTTGATGTGGAAGTGGCCTGCGAATCCTTTATTCTGCACATATGCTCATCAAGTTGTGAAATGACAGGATGTGGCCGAGAAGGCAAGCTGTTGGAGCGAGCATGGAGATGAATCTTGGGGGCAGCCATTTTTCGTTGTTAGAGAATATAGAGAAGTGATTGAACTTTTCAATTTTGTTGATGTGAGTTACTTTGCTCCATTGGCCGATAGGCATCATATATATGAGGGTGAAGGAGACAAATGGAATCTCATCCTCATCATACTAACAAGTGATAGCATGTTTGCCGATTTGATTAATACACAATGTCAGCAATGTTTGTGCCATGTCCCACGTCCACCAGTTTCTCCAGATCGCTAAAGGTTCTATAATCTTTTTGTTTCTTTTTGCAACATATAGGTGGTGTTGATCCTAGTTCTTTAGTATGACAATAATTGTGCAAACATGCAAGTTTATGTATACTATCACCATGAATCTTCCTAAGAGAGACAACAAGCATCTTATCTCCTTGAAATAATGCATTCTCAATGATGTATCTGCCGTGTCTCTTCCCTACCAGCTATCCAACTCACCCTCAAGGTTATATACACTATCTTACATCATCCTTTCCGCTGCGCGAGTGGCTTCAACGAATAATCTACTCCTTGTTATGCCAATTAGTCACATTTTCGATCATGAATTATAAGTTTTCACTTTACTAAATTAAAATGTTGAATAATAAGAAAGCAAGATCCGCATCCATGGCTTCACCGTGTCTGGTCCAATACGAAAATGTAGAGCGTGTAACAGAAATTTCAATTGTTAATAGCACGAAAAGGTACCACGTGAATGACAACGAAAAGTACTAACGAATCTTTAATCAAGTCGATGTGCCAAAAGAGTACAAAACTAAGATCTGCAATAACAAGTCCACGTAATTGCTTATACTGAGCATATATCTGAAACAAAGTTGTTATCTCAAGGATTAAGTTTTAAAATTCTCTAGTAATTGAATAGCCCCATTTGGGAACTTACACGAGCTGAATTATCATGATACCAGCTGAGGCTTCGAACCTTTAACAGAATTGTCGTTTTCTGGACAAAGTAATCTAAGACTAAGTTGAAGTCTTGAGGCCAGATAGATGCTGAGATTCTGCAGAATGTAATGGTCCCTTGATTCATCTTTGCTGAGCGACAACTGTACTAATTGTACTAGCTAGGCAATTAACTCCCTTTAGTTGAGCTAAATTGCTCCTGAAGTTATACCAATATTATATCTCAATTGTAACTCTCTCTTTTTTCAATTTCCAAAAAAAATCTATAGTAATTTGATAAAAAGTTTATTAACAATTTCTTTTTGGAACATTTTGAGTAAATTGGACCTGGAATAAACCGATATTTTATGCTTCAAATTGCATAGGACATATACAATTGAAGAATGGACAAGTTATTCAATATTAATAACTCATTTTTTTAATATGGAAGTGACCTATGTTGATATGAACTATATTCATCAATGTTGCATTTATTAAACAGATGATGTTAACGGGATACGAAATTGGAAATCTAGTGCCTTAAATGTGTAGATCAATTTACTTTTCAGGTGAATTGTGAATTGGTAATCAACTAATTAGCTAGTAAAAAGGAAGTGTTTAATGGATAAAATGAGGTTTAATTTGAGCAAAATTTGTGTGAATTTGGTATTGTATGAGTTCTAAACATGAATATTGTTGGTATATTAAAAACAATAGGATATAGCAGATACCAGAAACATAGCAACAGAAGAGTACCTTTGTTGACTTATCGAGTTATACAATAATAATTGGAACGATAGAAATTCAACAAAATTTATGTGACCTAGCAACTGATATCATGATCACATATTTTACTAACTAATTCCTCGGGAATATAACATGTAATTTACTAGGGCTAATTCAAATTTTTTTAAAAAAAAGGAACATGAAATTCTTTTGCAATTTAAAAAGCATAGTTCTAGCACTTCTCCTTGCTTTAGGAACTACAACCTCCAAGCTTTTATCTAAGATGCTCGAATTTGCTGACTTTTAATGGTTTTGTAAATATATCAACCAGATGCTGCTCTTCCATTTTGCAATAAATAAGAGTTATGTCTTCATTGTTTTGCAATTCTCTCAAAAATAAAAGTTTAATATTAAAGTGCTTAGGTTTCCATGAAACATAGGATTGTTAAAAATTGCTATTATAGCTTGGTTGTCCTCATAAACTTCAGTGCCTTTGATATGATCTATATGTAAATCAACCATAATTTTTCTTAACCACAAAACTTGACTTATTACAACTATAGCTACCACAAACTCAGCTTTTACAATAGACTAAGCCATAATATCGTGTTTCTTTCAGCACCATGAGAATATTCCTAAGCCAAGGCTAAAATAGGACCCTAAAGTTGTTGGATTATTAATGTCTCATGTAATAAATGTTTATAAAGCTTAATACCGACATGATGGGTGTGGTAGTTAAGAGGTGGTTTTCTCAAAAACCACTTATAAATTTCACTTCTTTTAGTCTTGCCTATTAAGTTGATTCTGCCAATAACCATCAAATAAGGAGAAAATACAGAAGTGACAAAGAGAGGAGAAAGAATAGAAACATGGAAGAGAATCAACATCAATCAATTTTATGGATCAAGGTATGACTACTTTATATGTGAGAGTTATATATGTTTAAGATCCTGCATAATCGTATAGAGAAGTGATAGTATATACGTGGTATCAAAGCATCTGGTTGTACACTGTATGATTCTCTGTTACAGTTTCGAGTTCTGAAAATCTTCATGTTTTTCTATTTGGACAAAAGCAATGATTGTATATATATAATAGGTAATTTTTTTACAACAAAATTTTCAAGTATGTAAGAAATGTCTAGGTTTTTTCGGTGGTGTTACATCATCAAGGATGATGCGTAACCAATGTCACTGATGATAGACGTGTGTTCACCATCTATACGCATCACTGGAATGTTGCAACATCAAGGATGATGGTGAATTCACTGAGTCTGTGAGATCATACCTCGGTGATGATCTAGATGCTACTGAATGTCGAGTTAGCCATATGTGTGCCTGGTGTCACTGGTTGTTTTCAATAAAAGATGCATGAACGTGAACAGTGCATGCATAATGTTAATAGTATTAAACAATAAAAGATGCATAAACATGAACAATGCATGCATAGCGTTAATATTATTAAACAATAAAAGATGAATGAACGTGAACAGTGTAATTATGCATACATGAATAGTATGCAAACAATTTTAATAGTATTAAAACATAAAAGAAGAATAAACATGAACAATGCAATTATGCATGCATGAACAGTTATGTTAGTGTACGTAAATTATAGAATTAATTATAATTATCAACAGTATAATAAATGTATTTTAACATGAATTGTATAAAAAATTGAGGATAATGATTGGTAGTACGTTTATGATGTGATAATTTAATATTTAATATTTTATCATTTATCAAATTTGGAACAATATTATTTATATTTGTGAATCACCAAAGTGATCAAATCTTTAGGATAATTAGTTCTAAATTGAATAGAAATTTTTCAATCACTCACTCATAAAATTGAGGCTATAAATGATGTTTTTCTATGAATAGATTGAAATTCATTATTAAAAGAAATTTATGAATTACCCAAAGGTTAATTGGTTGTTCTTATAATTAATGAATATGATTGTTTGGTTATGTAAATGCACTATTAGTTTTACTTATTTATCTAAACATAATAAGTACTTCTAAGTAGTGTATGCATCACTGCATAATAATGTTAAATATTATTGGCATCATTATGATTATTTTGTGCGTTGAAGTATCACCCAAAGGAGAACATTAATCTACATTAATTGTTAACATAATCTTTCATCTGAATCTATATAATATGTTAGTTTATGACTCAAAGCATTAATGTTAGGCATGTATTTATTGCAGTTTCTGTCCCTATGTCTTTACATTCACAAGCTTCATTTGTATCAATATTTAATGGGCTAAATTTTTCTGATTAGAGTGAACAAGTCCAATTTCACCTTGGTGTATTGGATCTTGATTTGACACTTCAAATTGAGAAGTCCACTACTAAGGAAAAGGTTCATTATAAGGCTTGGGAAAAATCAAACAAACTAAACTTGATGATTATGAAAATAAGCATAGCAAACAACATCAAGTCAGCTCTTCCTAAAATTGAAAGTGCTAAAGAATTTATGACTTTTGTAGAAGAGCACTCCTAAACAGCTAATAAGTCTCTTATTGGGATATTAATGGGTACTTTGAATACTATAAAATTTGATGGTTCTCGTACTATATATGAGCACTTTATTGAAATGACAAATATTGTAACAGGTCTCTAGGAATGGAAGTGGATGAAAATTTCCTTGTACAGTTCATTTTGAACTCTTTACCATCTGAGTATGGCCTGTTCCAAATGAGCTATAATACTATAAAAGAAAAATGGAATGTGGGTAAATTGCACAATGTGTTGGCTCAGGAGGAAACACGACTTAAGAATCAAGGAAATCATTCCATCCATTTGTGAAATATCATTGAGCTAGTAAGAAAGTACATAAGAAATATTGAAAGGGGAAAGGAACATTAAAGACCAACGACTCCTTTGTTAAGATCCAAAAGAAGGTAAACAATAATAAATGTCATTTATGTGGAAAAACTAGACACTTCCAGAAAGACTATCCACAACATAAGGCTTGGTTTAAAAAGAAAGGTAAGCATAAGGCTTATGTATGTTTTGAATCAAATTTAACTGAAATTCCACGTAATACTTGGTGGATTGATTCTGGATGTACAACTTATGTTTTTAATACTATGCAGGAATTCCTTACGATCCAAACCACAAACCCAAATGAGAAGTTTGCGTTCAAAGGGAATGGAGTAAAGGTTCTAATGGAAGCAGTTGTGACTTATCGTTTAATCCTAAATACTAGACATCATTTAGATTTATTTGAAACTATTTATGTACTTAGTATTTCTAGTAATTTGAATTCTTTATCTAAACTTGATGTTACTAATATAGGTTTAGTAATGGATGTTTCAATTTGTTTAAGCATACTGTATGATTGGATCTAGTATACTTTATGACGATTTATATAAATTGAATCTTGATAATTTATATGCTGAAACTCTTATGGCTTTGCATCATAAAGTTGGAATTAAACGTATTTTAGTAAATGACTATTCTACTTACTTGTGGCATAAGCGTTTGGGTCATATTTCCAAGGAAAGAATGGAAAGAATAGTAAAAATGGAATTCTTCCAGATTTGGATTTTACTGATCTCAATAGTTGTTATGGATTGTATTAAGGGAAAGCAAACAAAACATACAAAGAAAGGTGCCACGAGAAGCACTTAGCTTCTTGAAATTGTACACACCGATTTATATGGACCTTTTGATGTTAATTTTTTCAATAAAGAAAAATGATTATCACCTTTATTAATGATTATTCACATTACAAATATGTCTATTTACTACATGAGAAATCTAAAGTAGTGAATGCCTTAGAAATTTATATAACTGAATTTAAAAGGCAATTGGACAAAAAAGTGAAAGTCGTTAGGTCTGATAGAAGTGGTGAGTATTACGAAAGGTATGATGAAACTGGCCAACACCTTGATCCATTTACTAAATTCCTAAAAAGGCATGGCATATGTGCTCAATACATAATGTCGGGTACACCACAGCAAAATGGTGTATCAGAAAGGCGCAATTGAACCTTAATGGACATGGCTAGAAATATATTAAGTAATGCATCTTTACCTTTATCATTATGATGCATGCCTTAAAAACTACCATGTATTTGTTAAATAGGGTTCCTAGTAAGGCAGTTCCAAAGATACCTTTTGAACTGTGGACTGGTAGGAAACCTAGTTTAAGGCACTTGCGTCTCTAGGGTTGCCAGACAAAAATCTAGATTTATAATCCGCAAGAAAAGAAACAAGATGCAAGAACAATCAGTGGATATTTCATTGGTTATCTAGAAAAATTTGAATGGTATAGATTTTATTTTCCTAACTAAAGTACAAGAATTGTTGAAACTGGAAATGCTAGGTTTATTGAGAATGATGAAATTAGTGGGAGTGACACTTCACAAAATGTGGAAATTAAAGAAGTTAGAATACAAGTCCGTTTCACTTGTGATCCCACTACTCAAATTGTTGTTCCTCAAATTGTTGCACTGCATAAAAATCATGAAGAGCAATAAATACATGCTCTTAACATTCGACATGAACCTGTAATAGAAGATCCACAAGAAATAGCATTAAGAAGATCCCAAAGAGAAAGGAGAACTACTATTCTGAATGATTATATGGTCTGTCTACAAGAGTTGGAAGATGAGTTAGGAATTAATGATGATCCAGTTTCATTTTCATAAGCCTTTAATAGTGCTAATGCTAATAAATGGTTAGATGCAATGAAAGATAAGCATAAATCTATGGAACATAATGGTATTTGGGACCTTGTAGAATTACCTGAAGGTGCAAAAGAATTGGATGTAAATGGGAAGACGAAGGGTGACTCTCATGGCAGCCTTGAACGTTACAAGGCCAGACTTATTGCTAAAGGTTTTACTTAAAAAGATGGCATTGATTATGAGGAAACGTTCTCACCAGTTTCCAAGAAAGATTCTCTCAAAATTATCATGGCACTAGTGAATCATTATAATTTAGAGCTACATTAGATGGATGTGAAAACTATCTTTCTAAATGGGAATTTAGAGGAAAATGTATATATGGATCAACCAATGGGTTTTTCAGTTGAAGGGAAAGAACACATGGTGTTTAAACTAAAAAAATCAATATACGAACTCAAGCAAGCTTACTACCAATGGTATCTTAAGTTTAATGATACTGTTGTTTCCTTTAGTTTTAATGAAAACATTGTTGATCAATATATATATTTGAAGCTTAGTGGGAGTAAGTTTATCTTTTTTATTTTATATGTTGATGAAATCTTGCTCGAAACTACTAATCTTGGTCTATTTAGTGAGACTAAGAAATTTCCCTTTAACAACTATGAAATGAAAGATATAGGAGTAGCAAACTATATGATCAAAATAGAGATATTTCGAGATAGATCCCAACTACTATTAGCTTTGCCTCAAAAAGAATATATTAATAAAGTTTTAGAGAGATTCAGAATGGATAAGTGTTCAACGTCCCCAATTCCAATTCAGAAAGGAGATACATTTAGTTTTATGCAATGTCCAAAGAATGATATAGAAAGGAAACAGATGAAAGGAATTCCTTATGCATCTGTTATTAGGAGTTTGATGTATGCTCAAATGTTTACAAGGCTAGACATTAGCTTTGCAGTTGGTATTCTTAGTAGATACCAAAGTAACCTAGGATTGGAGCATTGGAAAGTTATAAAGAAAGTATTAAGATATTTACAAAGGACAAAAGATCACATGCATACTTATAGGAGGTCTGATCATCTTAAAGTAATTGGATATTCAGATTTAGATTTTGCTATTTGTGTGGATACTAGAAAATCTATATTTAGCTATGGATATCTCTTATCCAAAAGAGCAATATCATGGAAGAGTGTGACGCAGTCAATAATTGCTACATTTACCACAGAAGCTGAATTTGTGGTGTGCTTTAAGGCCATGGTTCAAGCTAATTAGTTGCGAAAATTTATTTTAGGACTTGAAATAGTCAACAGTATTGCCAAACCGCTCAAAATTTATTGTGATAATTGTGCAGCAGTTTTCTTTTCTAAAAACGACAAGCATTCCAAAGGTGCTAAACATATGGAATTGAAATACTTTGCCATTAAAGAAGAGGTTTAGAAACTTAGTATCAATTAAGCACATTAGCCCTAATCTTATGATTGCTGACCCTTTAACTAAAGGATTACCATCCAAAATATTTATCAGACATATTGACAGTATGGGCATTATAGCTAAGTAGACATTAATGCATATTATGATGACGTTTATGTTTTAATGTAATTGACATTTTGAGCTCATTATTGAATTTGTTTTTGATTTACCTGTTATTTTTCTAATATGTATCCTAAATTAAATGGAATGATGCTAAATAGACTTTTTTTAATTAATTTTGTGTTTCCCATTTATTGATCATTTCGGGAAGAAGACTAACTTTGTAGTACATAGAAGGGAATATGTTGTTTAAATCACATAAAATTGTAATGAATCACGTTAGTTCTAATTCTTGATTATGATGAATGATGTATTCAATGCGCATTAATTGTAAATGACTTATGAAGATCACAATGTTACATGAGCCAAAGAGGGAGAATGTTGGATTATTAATGTCTTGTGTAATAAATGTGTATAAAGCTTAATACCAATATTATGGGTGTGGTAGTTAAGAGGTGGTTTTCTCAAAAACCACTTATAAACGTCACCTCTTTTGGTCCTATTCTTGCCTATTAAGTTGCTTCTGCTGATAACCATCAAATAAGGAGAAAATACAAGAGTGATAAAGATAGGAGAAAGAATAGAAACACGAAAGAGAATCAACATCAATCGATTTTATGGATCAAGGTAAGACTACTTTATATGTGAGAATTATATATATTTAAGATCTTGCATAATCATACAACGAAGTGATAGTGTACAAAAGTACCTTAAGAACCACCCTAATCCTTGTCAGAATACCCAAATAGTTGTATATTCATTACCATTATCTGATCTTAAATTCTGAATTTAAAGTTTCTTTCATTTTCCACTTTTTCCTTGAACTTTCAGAAAGTTCTTGCAACTTTTGATTTGAACTTTAGAAAATAAAACTAGTGCATATGTGTTAAATCATCTGAAAAATAATGTAATGACTAATACCTTTAAATGAAGGAGTCTTTGTGGCTCTCCAAGTGGATATTAAGAATAGAAGTCTGTTTTGCTTCCCATATTGACAAGCACAACAATCCATAAAAATCACTTCAAATTCAGATAAGTTCTTTACCATTTAAGATTTTTGCATTTTGAGCAGCCCTTGATAATGGTAGTGCCTGAGTCTTTTAGGCTATAACTCAATAATATTTTCATTTGCTAAAAAAATTGTCTATTCTTCCTAAACTGAATCTAGTGAGAAACTTTTTCCTTTTATTTTCACCTTAAAAACATCTTGACCCATAGCAACCTCCATCAAGCAATAATCATCTTCAAAAAACACCTTTAAGCCATTTTGTAATGGTTGACTAATTTTTGACATGTTTTGATCCAAGTCAAGTACATATAATACATTATAAATAGTTTTAATACCTGAATATGTTTTAATGGCAATGGTTCCTATTTCTTTTGTAGGAATATAACCATTGTGACCTATTTTAACCCCTGAAATTTTAGAAGGTTTCAATTCCTTGAAAATTTCCTTATCATGAGTCATGTGATTTATGCGTCCATTATCGATTAACCAAGACTTACTTAAAATATTGTTTGAAAAATAGAATGTGACAAAATTTAATCTTCCTCCTCTTTGTAATCGTTCTAATCATCTACTTCTTAATGTCGATTTTAGTTCTTGCAAATGATAGCTTCATCTTTAAGTTGATTATACTTAGTGTACTTAACATTAGGCCTTTTCCAACACTTGAATGGAGAATGGCCTATCTTGTTACAATGTTTACAAGATGGGTACTTTCCCTTATAACTTCCTATTTTCCTCTTATTTTTATTGCTAGCAACAACTTATTGGTTCCTCTTGTTTAACTTCCTTTTGTTTCTCCTTCTTTTTTTATGCTTGGCCAACAAAGTTTCCTTAACAAAGCTTTCTTCTCTCATAACCCTCTGTTGTTTTTATGCCTATAAAGAATAAAACAACTCTACTAAGGTGACGTTAGATAGATCCTTGGTGTTTTCCAACATGTATATAGTGGCCTCAGATCTTTTAGGTACAGTAACTAAGATTCTTTCAATAATACGATAGTCATTAAACTCATAACCTAGTAATCTTACTTTGTTTGCTATATTCAGAAACCTTTAAGAGTACTCCTTGATAGTTTCAAACTCCTTCATCTTTTGCAATTCAAAGTCTCAAATGAGATTCAATACTTACATGCCTTTGATTCATTCATCTCCTTTATATTCAACTTTGAGATAAACCCATATGTCTTTGGCTAACTTTAGAGATATGACTCGAGCGAAGATTGTTAATGAAACTGTTGCAAATAGGCATGCCTTTACCTTAGCTTTCATGGTTTTTATGTCCTTTTGATTCTTAATTTGAGCCGTTGTTGAATTGTTGGGTAATGCAAGAACTTTGTAGTCTTCTTCAACTATCTCCTATAAAGAATCTAGGTAGGCTTTTATTTATAATGCCCAAATCTTTTAATTTTCACCATTGAAGACTTGTGGTGCCATTGTCAAAAAAACTTGAATCTTCTTTCGTGCTTTAGATTCTAATGTTGAAGAATAATGTTAAATGGCTCGCAACTCACTTAAAAACTCTTATAAAACTAATAGGATATAGTAGAAACCAGAAACATAGTTGTTAAAAAGTACCTTTGTTGATTTATCAAGTTATACATTTATAATACTTGGAATAATAGAAATTCAACAAATTTTTATGATATAGCAGTTGTTATAGTGATCACATATTTGACTAACTAAATCCTAAGGAATAAACACAAATTATTGACTGTGACTAATTCAAATTTTGAAACCAGAAGATAAAGTCATATGCAATCTAAAAGCATAATTCTAACAACTAGATTCGTTAGTTACAAGAAAATCCATGCATATGTATTCAAGGTATTGAATGAAACGATTGAGAAAGGAAGCTCTAGTTTTGATTGAATGCTTGTATATGCAATTAGGGCCTTCTTCAAGATCTTTTAATGGTAATTCCCATATTGTTTACTTTCATTTGAATATTTTCTACATTCATGCTATTGTTAGGCTTGCTTTTCTTACAATCAATAATTAATTCCAACATAGTATATGCCACAATAAATTTTTTTACAGTTGGTTCCTCTACGTTCCAAACGACTCTTTTACTATATATTAACTTCGAATTGTAGACCACCCACTTGGCTTCTTTATGGCTTCCCTATAAAATGTTACATAACAAGGACTCAAATATAGTCAAAGTGACACTTATCATATTTCTTAACATGTTAAATATGTTGGTTTATGTCCTACAGACAATCAATTGGTTATAGTTTAGTGACAATAATTAATAAAGGCATTATTTATCTTTATGTATTTATTACATTTGATGTTTTAATACTAAAGGTAAAATCCTAAAATAATTAATATGTAATTGAAATCATTAAGAAATCATAATTTTGAGATTCAATTTACATTTATGTATTATTCCTAAATGTTTTTAGTTGTAGTTTTATCAAGATGGGATATTATTGAAACGATAACACTAGCATACATCATATTTCTTTCTTATGAAGAAAGTAATTAATCACATAAATTAAAGTATGAAGATATTTAAACTAATGTGTGGGTAACTATTAGAGAATAAGTCACTAAACTGACCCGACTATGAGAATCCACAAACTTATGTGTTTGTGGATTTTCTCATAAATAATAGTTGTATAATTGATCCTTAGACTTGTGATTACGAAGGTATCTTGTGTGAGACTTATTGTGCTTTGACACTACTTATGAATCGTCCTAGGATAATTCATTTGGTAGTAATTGGATGCAGTATGAATCATATGAAGATAGTTTAGTATAAGTCAATAGAATTCGTCACTCTAAAGTAATTAGAGAGATATGTTCCACTTTTCTTAATTAGTAGTAATTTATAGAATTCTCTGGTCAAAGTGAATTGACATTTGAAAAGGATTGACATTTGAAAAGGCCTTTTCAAATATCAATTATAAATTAGTTACTAATTAGCAAGAATAAACATGGTTGGATGAAAAGAATATACTCTGTATCCGTAAGAAAAATCAATGTCATTAAGTTGGACTTAATTATAAAGTTTGAAAAACTTTAAGGATCAAATATGAGATATTTGCTTTTATTAAAATTAAGTTAATTATAATTAAAGTATGAATTAAATTATAATTAAGGAATTTAATTTTAATAAAATTATAAAACCACTCTAATGATTTTTCTATTAATATAACGAAAAGAAAAAGGAGTTAGCAAAGAAAAAGAAGTTAGCACTCTCACATTCTTCCTCTCAAAGGTGTTGAGAAGCTGTTTTGTGAATACTATTAGAAGCTGGACAATTGAACAGCTTGCGGTTGACATATTGAACAAGTTTCAAAGGACTTCAATAAGAAAAACGAATTAGGTACAGTTTCTTATAATTCGCATTGGTGTTTTTATTCAAGTTACTCAATTATCAAGATCCGCTCGAAATCTGTAAAAAGTTTTGTTTTCCATTATGCTCGTGATTCAATCACGATTGGATTCCAACAGTGATATCAAAGTCAAGTTTAATTGCCTATCTTGAATTTGAGGCTTGATTGTTATGAAATTAGTAAAAATTAAAGTTTTTACGAACCATTTTTATCTATTCTTCGCGACTATTTTTTGCATGTTTTGGAAATTGTTTCCACGATTGATCTTGTGATTTCTGAAAAATTAAAATTTCGGCCCGCTTCTATGTATGTTCTGCCCATATCTGCATTACAATTGTTGTACTTCATACGGGACAATTAATTTCTTGAAAATCTAAACCCTTAAGAGCATATACGATGCCTATGCGATGATTTTGAAAATTTGTTTTTGTGCGCCTCGCGTTTCGAGTTCTGGAAATTAATTGTGTTATGTGTTGAAATACCTGCTTTTTCTACCACCCAATTTCTTGAAAATCTAAACCCTTAAGAGCATATACGATGCCTATGCGATGATTTTGAAAATTTGTTTTTGTGTGCCTCGCGTTTCGAGTTCTGGAAATTAATTGTGTTATGTGTTAAATACCTGCTTTTTCTACCACCCCTATTATCTAGATCTGGAAATTTTGCTTTGTCTATGTGTTAAGCATTTTCTGGGACTACCTTTACGTTTTGGGTCTTTGAAAATCATCAGTGGCTGTCTTACAACCAGTGGCGATTTGCCATTGGCGGTGCCGTGTATGACGTCACCAGCGCCACGAAGGACGATAAACGCCCATGGATAGGGTAGCAGGCGACGCCATCAGTTGGCGTCGCTGGGGCAATTAACGCCCACAGAAAAGGGAAAACAGCAGGTGACGTCGGAAGGCACAGGAGGCAGGCGATGGCAGATGCAGGTGGCGAATCGTGAGAAGCGGAAACATGGGAAGATAGGTTGTTATTGAACAGACGAGGGAGCGTGGGGCAAGACAGAGACGGAG
Source organism: Erythroxylum suave (assembly GCA_027563595.1). NCBI lineage: Eukaryota > Viridiplantae > Streptophyta > Magnoliopsida > Malpighiales > Erythroxylaceae > Erythroxylum > Erythroxylum suave. Next base: position 47,238,690 of record JAOSBN010000179.1, read on the forward strand.
AAATGCGGAAGCGGTTCGAAGAACGTGGGAAAATGATGGGCGCGTGCTCAACACCCGCCCGCATGCTCTGAAAACACGTCTGAGGAGAGAGCACGCACCAGTCAACGTTCACAGTATCGCCACAGAGACTTTTCCATTTGTTTGTTTGATTTTAATGTTTTAAAGCCTTCATTTCAAAATAAATTAATTGAGTTGAGATTAAATTAGTTTATATATTCCTAATAAATTTGAAAAGTGTCCTTTCAATTTTTGAAAATTGTTTCCAAAGGGTACCCTATTAGGAAAAGTTTTGGAATTTAGTTTAAATTTATTTCAAGAGTTGAATTATTAAATTAAATTAATTATCAAATCAATAATTAGAATCAAGCTAAGATTTTGGATGATTTCTTTCATAATTGGATCATGTTAGAAATTATGAATATAGTGAGATTATATTAATTAAGATAAGATCTTAATTTCAAAATTAAAGTAATTATTTTTTAATATGATTAAGAATAATAATTACATTGATTCCTAATTAATTTTAGAAAATTAGTTTTAAAAATTAGAATTAATTAATTTCAATTAAATTGAGATTAATTAAACTCCTCAAAATTAAGAAAAGTGTTTTCTTAAGTAATTAAGAAAGTTGTTTCTTAATTAAATTTATTCTTTCAATTTGATTTAGATAAATTAAATTTATGGTTGTATTTGTTTAGATAATTATTATTCAATTAAATTTAGAAATTGTTTCTTTATTTTTGAATAATAAATTTCTTGATTTATTAGAAACATTATTTTTCTTCATCAAATTTTGAAAAGTGTTTCATTTGTTAATTAAGAAAATTGATATTTCCTTAATATTTTGAAAATATTTTTCTAATTTATCAAGGAATTTTTTAATTACTTAAGAAATAAATCTCTAAATAAATAATATAATAACTTTCTTAATTAAATTTAAAAGCGTTTTATTTAATTTTGAAAGTAGTTTCCTTTTAATATTAGAAAATGGTTTTTTAATTAAGGAAAAACAATTTCTAATGAATTTAGAAATAGTATTTCTAATTAGATTAGAAATAATCTTCTAATTGGATTAGAATGTCTTATTTTTATAATTTTGAAAAAGGACTTTTCTAAATTATAATAAGTAGCATAATTTATTGAAAATTGCTTTCAATTACTTTTTATTAAAGGAGTCAAGATAATTAGAAATAGTTTTCAATTGGATTTGAAACTTGTTTTCAAATCAAAATAAATTTCTATTTAGAATAGGAATTGAGTTTATTTAGGAATTAATGAGTTTAATCTAATTTAATATTCCAAGTAGTTGGAAATATTATTTTAGAATATAAAGATCATAGCTTGATGTTTAATACATATAGTTTGATTATGAATTGATCGCGGCTGTGTCGATTCGACCTTATGATCGATCCTTGGAAACCGGTCAAAAATAATAATTCCAAAGATTGCAATACAGGATGCAACCTCGGGTCGTCTCACTTAATTGGAACCTAGTGAAAAAGGTCTAAGCTAGCCTAATTACCA
>JAOSBN010000179.1:47240313-47288913 GCA_027563595.1 Erythroxylum suave
AAAGTGTGAACTTATATAAAGGACTAACTAAAGCACAAAAATCACAAATTAAGAGTCAAAAAGTACATTAAAGATAGCGAAAGTGTAGCCAATTTATGCAATAAACTTGGGCTCAATCATGAATGCATAAGATGCATAATTCATTAATATGGTATATATATATTACATTCATGATAAATTGTATGTTTTATATGTGCAATATTTACATGCAATTTAGATTAGTGAGACAACCAAATTGAAATCTCTCGTTAAAATGTTAAGTATACGTTGAGAACGTGATTGTTGCCTTCCATTGTTATAAAAATAATCCAGAGTTTTGTTTATTTTAGGCTTGTTGAGCAAACTTAAGGCCACTTTAACTCAAACATGTTTAATCTTAGGATAGTGGGTTGCACTTAACTAAATTTTTGCGATTTGGATGAGCAAACTCATGATCATATTAATTCAGAGGTAGGGTTAGTAATAGCATATACGATATGTTTTGGCAAGAGCTGTCATTTAACAAATCTAATAGTCACATAAATGTGATTGATAAAGTTGTTATCTACCTAATTTAAGTTTAGTTGGTTTGTTAACCAAACTTAAGAGCAACCAAATTTGAATAGGATCTTAGTCCACTAGAATGATTAGCATATTTTTTCCTAATAGTAGTGAGGAAGATTATTTCTAATAAAATAGTGGGAGTAACCAAATGCATGATTAAAGTCCTAATTTTTTTTATTAAAAGGCACAGGCTACTAAAACTAGTTGCCTGGATAAGTAACCGAATTGCCAAAGTTATCGAAATAAATATTGGACATAATACACCTTGGCGGACTGTGGTGCATATACATTCCAATCTGGAGCTGTCTAGCTAATTTAGCAAGGCCATCCGCAACTGAGTTTGCCTCACGGTAGATATGCTCTATAAAAACCTCTTTAAATCTGAGTAGGAGCTTGCGACACTATAGGATGAGTGGGCTTCAAGGCGGTTTTAGTTTCTAAGATTTGAGAGCTTGAGTTACCTCCCAAGAATCACTCTCTAGATGTAGTTTGATAGCTCCTGTGGACAGTGCCATTGATAGGCCTGTGTATATGGCCCAAGCTTCTGCTTCCCATGCAGAGTAGTGTGCTATTGCCTGTGAAAAATCCCATAATCCATAATCCTCTTGCATTTCGTAGTACTCCTCCTGCGTATGAACATCCTGTACTTTGATCATGTCCACCATCACAGTTGAGTTTTACCCATCCTGATATTGGCGGGATCCACCGAATCCACTTACTTTCTCGACCTATCCCCACCAGCGATGCACGTCGCAATTTGTCTAGCGATAGATGAAATTCTTCCGCCCGCCTATGAGCCTTCCATGATGGATTAGGTCCCACATCCATCCTACCATCAAAAACAAGTTCGTTTCTCCATTTCCACATTAGCCAGAGGGTGGTTCCAAACAGCACTGACCAGGGCAGGGAGGATTCGAGGACCTTACTTATGAGATTGGAAGTAAGCCATTCCTCTAATTGATCCGTGAAAATTTTATTATGCTTTTCCTTTGGAACCAACTACATCCAAATATGAGAGGGAAAAACACAATCACGAAAAACATACAAGCTAGATTCAGGACATACCTTGCAGTTGGGGCAACAATCATTGGGAGTTATACGTCTTCGAAAACATAACTCTTTAGTCAGCAGTCTATCATGTGCTAAAATCCATAGGAATGTTTTAACTCTCTCCAGGCCAGGCCACTTCCAGATTATCTTCCAAATATGTTTACCTGTACTGCTATCTCCTTCTTCTTTTAATAACAAACGGGCTGAACTTGAATTGAATTGTCCATTCATTGCAAACTTCCAACGCAAGCAATCGCGATCTCCACCGTTTGTAGGTGGAGTGGTTTGGGCCAGTACTATACAAGCAAACGCTGGTAAATAACGTTGGAATAAACCCCAATTCCATTGTCCCGATGTTGTAGTGAAATCAGCTACTGGTTTTCCCCGGATTTCAATGGGGACTTCTTCATGTGTCACTCCTATGAGAGGACCAATTTTCTCTAACCAATTGTCTTCCCAAAATCGTGCTAGCTTTCCATTACCAACATGCCAAATCCCTCCCTTAACTAGAAGGGGCCAAATATCATGAAAAGCTCTCCAAGTCTGTGAGCAGCCCTTGTAAATCTATTCTTGCATGAAATTCCCCGAGTTTAGATTAGTGTGCCATCCGTATTTTCCTGCCAATACACGGACCCAAAGTTTGTCTTTCTGCGTGAGGAACCGCCAACCCAACTTCATCATAAGCATCTTATTGGTTTCCGATGCCTGATACAAACCAAGTCCTCCTTGATCTTTCGGGGTACAAATCCTATCCCAACTAAGAAGGTGAAGTTTCTTTTTATCCAAACATGATCCCCATACAAACGCCCTTGTAACTTGATCTATCTCTTTTAAAATTCCCCTCGGAAGCATAGTTGTTTGCATCAGGAAGGTTGGAATAGCCTGGAGAACGGACTTAGCTAAGGTTAGATGACCCGCGAAAGACAGAGTCCTGGCTTTCCAACTCGATAGTTTCTTCTTAATTTTCTCCACAAGCTCATCATAGTATTTACATGATAAGCGGCCATGCATGATCGGCACTCCCAAATAGATACCTAGATCCTTTATAGTCGAGAATCCTAGAAGCTTGCTTAACTCCTGTTGTACCTATGGTTTCGTATTTTCCGAGAAGAAAATTTTTGTCTTCAACTGGTTAACTTTTTGGCCTGAAGCTTCACAAAATCTTCGAAGTGTACTCTGGATAATTTTTCCTTGATCCCTGGAAGCTTTGGAAAACAAAAATAAATCGTCAGCGAAAAATAAATGAGAGAGTTTGGGTCCTTCCTTACCAAGTCTGATAGGTTGCCAACTATTGTTCTCAACATTTTCATTGATGAGGTGACCAAGTCTTTCTATGCAGAGAACAAACACGTAAGGAGATAGGGGATCTCCTTGTCTTATGCCTCGTGAGGGTGTGAAGGCATCTGTGATTGACCCATTCCATAGGATTCTCATTGTAGCAGCAGAGATACATGTCATAATCATCTTGATTAGCATATGAGGGATACCAGCAAGGTAGAGGGTTTCCTCAATAAAAGACCACTTAAGCCTATCGTAGGCTTTCTCAAGATCAATTTTAATTGCCATCCACCCTTCTCTTCCTTTCTTCTTCCTCATGGAGTGTATGATTTCTTTGACAATGACCACATTATCCATAATTTGTCTCCCCTGAACAAAGCTAGATTGTGTTTCCGTCACTAGATCACTCATGAATGGTTGGATCCTATTTGCTATAACCTTCGTAATGATTTTGTATGTGACATTGCAAAGGCTTATTGGCCAGAACTGTCCAATATTAGCAGGATTGGGGAATTTTGGTATCAAGACTAGGAGAGTCTCGTTCAAGATAGGATGCATGTGTACCTCTTCCCAAAATTTACGCACCAGATCGGTGATCGAGCTTCCAATTACCGTCCACTGTGTTTTAAAGAATATCGGGGAAAAACCATCAATACCTGGGGATTTAAAGCTGCCCATATTGCTGATTATTCCATGTACCTCCTCATCTAATGGAGCGGATAATAATGAAGGATTGGAGAAACCTGTAACATGCGGGAATCTGTTTTGGATTGGTGGATGAGAGTTCGTACTTGGGGTATCCGTATATAGACTCTGAAAATAGTTCATTGCCAATTCACATAGTTCCTCCTGATCTGATATCCAGCGATTATGGGGATCTTAGAGAAGCACAATCTTATTCACGCGACGTCTAATTAAAGTTGATGTATGAAAAAAGGATGTATTGTTGTCTCCAAAATTTATCCATTTAGCACGAGACTTTTGGTACCACAATAATTCTTCTTGTACTACGACCCCCTTATATTCATTACGCAGTTCTCCATGCAGTTGTCACAGTTTGGCAGATTCACGGCGTTCCAGAATTCTTTCAATACCTTCTATACATTTAAGGATCATGTTCTTCCTTCAAAAGATATTACCAAACTCATTCTTGTTCCAATCTTGTAGTGCTTTTATGAGACATAAATATTGCTGGTTCCAATCTCCTGAGGCTAGCCAATTCTCCTTCACAACGCTATTAAAACTCGGGTGAGTTAGCCAGGCTGCCTGGAACCGGAATGGGCACCTAAGATTATTATTGTCCATTTTCTCAAAGTAAGATAGGAGAATCGGTCTGTGGTCAGATTTCACACGTGGGAGGTGAGTGAGGAAACCATTGGGGAATCGCTGTCTCCATTCATTATTACATAGAGCTCTATCAAGCCTCTCACAAAGATCTTGTCTGAACCAAGTAAACTTCGGACCCACAAATCCCAAATCAATCAGTTCACATTCCTCAACCATATGGTGGAAGTCCTGATTTACGTTGTGCGTGCGTCTCTTCCCGTCCCTCCTCTCGTCTGAATGCAATAATGCATTAAAGTCCCCAACTAGGACCTAGGGACTATTTACGGTATTCTTCAGTTTTCGAAGATCCTCCCATAGTTCTTTCCTCTTGCTAGGGATAGGGTTGCCATATATTGCAGTGCATTCGCCGAATGATTCCCTTGACTCCCAGCTAAAATGTATAAATTGTCTATCGAATTTTTAACTTGTACTGACGTCACTGCTTGGTGCCAGAGGAGCCATATCCCACCAGAGAAGCCTTGAGCTTCCACATAGAACCGTCCATCCAATCCCAATTTTCGCAGAGTACGCTCCGCTTATTGGCCACTGATCCTCGGTTCTAATATGACACTTATATTCGGTTTGTATTTACATAACTGTTCTTTCATGACTGCAATGAAGGCCTTACTAGCTGCCCCACAACAATTCCATATTAAGATGGACATAAGAAAGATTTAAGTAGGCAGTACAACCTTGGGAGAGCCTACATCTCCACCTCCGTCACCTCCGTCCCCATCATTGGGTCCTTTCCTGCGGATGTTGGAATCAACCTCATTTCTTGGCTTTCCATGTCATCCGGATGTACTGTCACCTTATTTACGTCCTCTTGAGGTATAATTTTGTCTAAAGTTGAGTTTTCAATCCTTAAACGTTTCCCTGAAGTATTTAGTTCCTGAAGGGTATCCAACACCTGATAGTAGCCTGATCCTTGGGTGCTCGGTGGCTTGGGTTTTCCTGAGGAAAGTCTTTCCTTAGACCTACCCTTTTGGTGGGTTGAGTTTCCATTAGATGACATCACCTGATTTCCTTTATTACCTGGTTGTGAAGTTCCTACTACAAAATTTGTAGCAAACTAAAATACGTTACTTTCAGAAGGATGGGCCTGGGTCTTATTATCTGGGGTCAGTATCATCTGATTAAACGATACCGTTTGCTTTAGGGGCTTTTCCTTATTGGATCCAGTCTCATTTGATTGCCTTCTTATGGAGCCATTAATAGGATCCCTCAAAATGGTATTCTCCTTAACGGTCTTCTCATTAACATTCCTTTCCTGGATCTCCGCTGAAAGTGCCTCAAATTGTGATCTTGCTATATTCCACTTCCCATGGATTTCTTTCCTTGTCTGTACCCCGACTGTTGACTTTCCTTTATTGTAATTCCAGCGAGGCCGACTTGGTGCATGCATCCATGGGCCGAACCTACTATCCTCGCTCGCCACCTGCTCCGTCGTCAGTCCTTCCTCTGTCGCCGTTGAATTACCTTCATCACCTCTGTCTTTTGTAACATTCCTCTGTTAGGAATTGGGCATTTGTTGGTGCATCCTATTTGAATAAGCACACATAACTTGATTGTGACCAATCCTTCCACAACCAAAGCAGATCATAGGAAGGTTTTCATATTCTATTTTGAGCCATTCGTCATCGATCCTGATACTTGGAAGCAAGGGTTTGGATAGATCCAACTCCACTACTATTCTTGCAAACTTCCCTCTCTAAGCACCCAGAGTATTCAGATCAATCTTCACTATTCTTCCCACCAGGTTACCCACCTTCGTCAATATTTTCTCATGATAATACTCCAATGGTAAATCCAGCATTCTCATCCAGACAATCACCCTGGAATCAGTAGCCGTGATAGCCCTGAATCCCAGGAACCAATGTCTCACCGCGAGGTAGTGGCCCAGGATAACCCAAGGCCCTCTTAGTAATACATTATTCATCTCCTCAACAGAATCGAATTTGACCAAGAAGAATCCATTCTCCATATCAATAACCTTAGATTCTGGGGATAGCTTCCATAACGCCTTCAACTTGGCACACATAAGCGTATAGCCAATATTTCTCCCTAGGAGTTTCACCACTACTGAGAATCACCAAGATTGTCGTAGCTGGGCATAAGCCTTATCCGATAAGGATATGAATGGTCCCTTCTCATCCTCTGATACAGTAATATCCTCATCGCTTACATCCATATATTCCATTACTGATTTTTGTTGACCTACCAGTCAATCCCTGTACGAGAGTGGTGACTCTGACATCTCTGTATCAGGTTCTTCAGTGCTAGTCTTTCCCCTAAACTTTACTTTCCTAGTTGTTGCGGATTCGTACTTTAAGATCTCTTGTTCGTTGTTTGAGAGCATTTTGAGAGCTTTTGATTCAAATCCAAATTCAAGTCATCTCTTTTTTAAAGTCCTAATCTTATTTAGTAGTCATAGCATATAATTAATTACTCGCTTCTTACATTTATATTTTGTTCTGAGGGGAATTTACCTTGTTTAGTATAGTTGATACTAAGTTAGTGAACTTAATATCTTAGACATAGGTTGTTTGAGAAGAGTTCTCAAAAAGGTTAGAAAATAAAATTGTATGCCCATTATGCAATTTTGTTATAATCCATGTTGAGGATTTGGTGTTAAAGTTTTAGAGTTATGTCAAAATCATACGAATGATAAAATATATTAACATTTTAACTTGAATAATGTCTCATAAACTTTGATAATAACATGTAAGATGTATGTCAACATTATGATAACAAGATGTAAGAGGTTGCATAAAATAGAGCTAAAAGGTATAGTAACTTATTGAAATTGTTTTACTGATTAACCTACTAGAAGTATAATTGTGGACTACAATTAAAGGCATTTACTGTAGAATGATAATAGTCATCATTAAAAGAAAATGAATGCATAACCTTGCTTGCCTTTAAGAGATATGATAATGATCATTTGTGTTTCTAGCTTATGTTCATAAGTATTTGATACTTAATTTGAATTCAACATTATTATAATGTTCAAAGTATGGTAAGAAATATATTGCTGAGTCAAAGTAGTTTATCAAAGTTTATGCAAATAGTTTGTATGTGTTGGATTAAAGGAGACTTATGCTTAACATAAATGGCAAGAATACAAAGTTGGATAACTGAGACTATCCTTTTATGTCATATTGGTTAAATCAACACAACAAGAATCATAAAATTACATACAAGGTTATGTATAACCTTTTGATTTGAATCATATGGAACTTGTGAAACTTGTAAAGTTGAAGAATAACCAAATCAAACTTTGGTGAAAGGATAATGATGGTATTGAAATGTTAAAGTTATACATATGATGTATTGGATGGAATAACAATTCATATAAGGATGATACTTGTATTTCATTAGATTACTAATGACTTTATGTGATGTAGTCATATGTATTAAATGAAATAATGATTTAAAATTTTGAAATGTTCAAATTGTTTAAATCCAAGTAAAAATTAAGCATTAAGAATGCTAAAGTACAACGATGAGCTCATTATGGTGAGTTTTAAATTTTGGTTATCTATAGGGAATGAGATTCTCTAATGAATACCTTTATAAATAAATTTCATAAGTGAATGGATTTATATAAGGAGAAAAATACAATGAGATATTGTATAATGCAATAGTATTTCTTTTATAGCGATGCCGAATACAATGACTTACCTTTAATAGTTCCAACGAAATCAATTAATAAGATTTCATATTAGATATGAAATGATAAGTCTTTGAAAGAGTCAAAGTTAATGATTTAAGGATATAATGCTTAGTTGAAGCATATATTATCCGTTAAGTTTAGAACTCAATTGGATAATAGAAGGTTATGAGATATCCAAAGATTGGATATAACCTTATAAACCTATTAAACAAATTATTTTTTTTTCAATGTATAATTATAGGAGAATGGTTCTAAAGATAAGTATTGGGATTAAGATGAAATTCCAATCAAATTAGAACTAGTGCCTTAGTTGATACATTTGATGTATAGTTAAAAGGTACAAGACGTTGAAAGATTCACTTTCATGATGAATTCAAAGAGTTTGTTTTAAAGATGATTGTGAATTTATAATGTCTATAAGAAGGTTAATGGGAGTATAGTTGTCCTCTTCAGTAGGAGTATGTGAAGACATATTGCTCATAGAAAACAAAAATTCTAGCTTTCAATTATTGAAAATATAATTGTCCAAAAACAACTCCCAGTAGATAAGAAAAGGTACCAACTTAATTATGGGAATTAGATCTTTAGAGATAGATTAGAAGTTGTTTGCCTATCTAAATCTAGGTACATAGTAATGTACTAAAGATGTTTGGTATTTGAGATATCAGATACATATTAAGTATTAAAGATATCTATTATTCTATGTATGAGTTGATATTTGACTTCAAGAAGATAAGGATCTTTACTTTAGAAGTAAATCTAAATTAAGGTTTATTTTACTTAGGAAAATATCATTTTAAGATTGGAAACGTTCCAATGTAGCAATAGTTGCCAATTAAGTCATAATACATTTTTCATTTAGTGGAAATGATTAATTGGATCACTAAGTTCTTTAGTGAACCTGATGTAGTTCCTTGCATTGTTTAAATTAGTAATGTACTATAGAACAATAGATTTATTGGACATATAAAAGGATGTAAGGTCTTATCAAAGATCCAAAGATGTATTTCGGTAAATTTTCTTAATTATGATGATAATTGAGATGGAAGATATAAGATTTAAGCAACTGCTCACTATAGAGAATCTTAGAGAATTCTCTCATTAAGCCATTGTCCCAGCAGTAGAATAATCATCATATGGTGATATGATATGAGAGACCTAAACGATTGGCTTAATGTAGGTGGGAGATTGTTGGTTTATGCCCTACAGCCAATTGATTAGTCATAGTTTAGTGACAAAATAATTAATAAAGGCATTATTTATATTTATGTATTAATTACATTTGACGTTTTAATACTAAAGGTAAAATCTATGGAATAATTAATGTGTAATTGAAATTATGATGAGATCATAATTTTAAGATTCAGTTTACATTTTTGTATCGTTCCTAAATGTTCCTAACTGTAGTTTCATCGAGATAGGATATTGTTGAAACTGTAAAACTAGCACACATTATGTTTCTTTCTTGTGAAGAAAGTAATTGATCTTATAAATTAAAGCATAAAGATACTTAAACTAAAGTGTGGTTGATTATTAGAAAATAAGTCACTGAATTGACCCGACTATGAAAATCCCAAATGGAATATTACTTATGTGTTTGTGGATTTATCATAATGATGGTTTTATAATTGATCCTTGGACTTGAGATTGCCAAGTTATCTTCTGTGGGAATTACTGTGCTTTGATGCTACTTATGAACTGTCCTAGGATAATTCTGTCCTAGGATAATTTAGTTGTTAAAAATTAGTAATTGGATGTAGTATGAACCATATAGAGATAGTTTACTAAGTCAATAAAGAATTCATCACTCTAAAGTAATTAGAGAGAATGTTCCACTGTTCTTAATTAGTAGTGAATTATGGAATTCTCTAGCCAAAGTGAATTGACGTTTTAAAAGACACTTTCAAATATCAATTATAAATCAATTACTAATTAACAAGAATAAACATGGTTGGAAGAAAAGAGTAGATACTATATCTACACTCTATCCGACTAGGATATTGGATGACAAAAGGATTAAATTATATATCATAACTATGCATGGATAGGTTAAGTCAAACTACTTGTAATTCCTAATATTTGGGTGGTCATGACATATTGCTAGATGTCAATTTTGACATATAATTATAAATTGTTTAATTGGAGAATTAAAAATAAATTAAAAAGAGTTTTAATTTATCTGATTCTTATTGTGAATTAGAATTATAATTTACAATCATTACTAATATATTAGGAACCTAACAATCACACATTAAAAGACAACTTGTGAAAGAAAAAACAATTTAATTAAGTTGGACATAATTATAAAATTTGATAAACTTTAAGGATCAAATATAAGATATTTGATTTTATTAAAATTAAGTTAATTATAATTAAAGTATGAATTTAATTATAATTAAGGAATTTAATTTTAATAAAATTACAAAACCACCCAATGATTTTTTATTAATAAAAAGAAAAGCAAAAGGAGCTAGCCTTCTTATATTCTTCCTCTCAAAGGTGTTAAGAAGCTGCTCTATGGATACCGTTAGGGGATGGATAATTAAACAGGTCATGGTTAACATGTCGAGCAGCTTTCAAAGGATTTCAATAAGAAAAGCAAATCAGGTACAGTTTCTTATGATTCGCATTGATGTTTTTATTCAAGTTACTCAGTTATCCGGATCTACTTGGAATCTGTAAAAAGTTTTATTTTTCGCTGCGCCCGTGATTCAATCACGGTTGGATTCTAACAAAATATGGAAACAATTTTCAAATCTTTATAAGTGGAAGAAGAGGAGTTATGGTTACCCTTCCAATTTTTAGGGCTTTTGATTGTTTTCTTCACCATTTTCCTAAAATCGTTGTATATCTTGCTCTTGCTATCTAAACCACCTTATCTTCTTTGACTATTTGAGAGAAGGTATTGAATTTTGATGTTCTTAAAAAAAATAACTTATCTACTTTTATATGTCTAATCCTTTTGTTTAAACTTTGTTTAATCTAAGCTAAATAAGAAAAAAAGCAACAAAGCAGGGCTTATATTTCTATTAATTTTGTGATTCAGTCTGCAAAGTGCAAATTAAAGACATTAGCAGTTGATTAAGCTAACACAAGTTAATTAAGATGTGTTTAAAATCAACTAATTGAAAGTTGGTGCATGCAAAATAAGTTTCCTAAAGTTATAAGTTCAATAAGATGTGTAACACAAAAGGAAATGTAGGATTCAAATTACTATGTGACCAAGTTGGAATAGAAGTTTCTCTATCTTAGTTTAATGCCATTTTAAGTATACCAAGGTTAAAATGTAACCCATTTATGTGCTATGCATTTTATATTGTTAATCTATGTTTAAGCTAAAAAAATGTAAGTTACAATTTGAAAAAGCATACAAATTGCATTTACAGGCTATATGCTTGATATTCTCAACCTTTTTATGTATTGAGGATGGAAGGTTAGATCATCAATATTTTTCAGTTATTACAACTTTTGTTCTTACGACTAAATAGTTTGATGTAAATGTAAGAGAAAATTTTATCATAATATCAAGGCATAAACGTTCTTAAAAATTTTGTTTGAGTCTAAAAAAATCATAGAATAGCCCTCTCCCAACTTCACAAAAATGTACTTAATAAAAATTTACCAAATAGCATTTTGAAATGATCTCTTTTAGTTTCACTACAACCATCCCTCCAATATTTAGTATAGACAACTATTTTATTAGGTTATCAAAATAAAAGCATAATTTAGCACTTTTGAACTTTTAAATGTAGTAGAAGTACGAACATATCCACCGTATTTTCAAATATCTTAAATATAAATCAAATGAAGAATCATAGTAAAGAGAAGAGCAAAAGTATAAGGTACTCTTTACAATACATGATTTAATTTTAGGCTTTCTTTATAAGAATAATATCATGTGAAACTAGTAAAGAAACTTACAGTAAGATTAGATAAGAATTTCAAGGCTTTAAAATGATTATGCATATTTTATTTCTCAATTTCTAGAGAGAATTTGAAATGATAAGGATGAGTGAAGTTAAAGCTATCAAAGCTTCTAAACACCTCCATATATATAACTTCCTTATGAACCTGTCATAAGTCTTCTCTAAGTTAATGAAAATCATGTTCAGGTCTCTTTATTTTTCCTTATAATATTTCATTAGTTGCCTAGGAAGATGTATAGCCTCTATCGTAGACCTTGCTAGTATGAAACCAAATTGGTCTTTCGAGATATGTGTACCCTTTCTCACTCTCTTCTCAATTACCATCTCCTATAACTTCATGATGTGACTGAGTAGTTTGATGTCTTTATAATTGTTACAGCTTTGTATGTCACCTTTATTCTTGTAGACAGGGATTAGTATGTCAAATCTCCACTCATATAAAATTTTAGCAAACTTGAAGATCACGTTGAAAAGATTAGTTAACTAAGTAAGAGCCTCTTCTCTTAGACTGTTCCACACCTAGGAGTAACTCTCTAAGTCCTACTGTCCTTTCACTCTTCATCTTCCTTAAATCTGCTTTCTTTCATGATTTCTTCTTTCATGATTTTCCAGCTATAAGTGAAGCTATGGTATTTCTTAGAAGTTTTAAGATCGTCCAAGAAAATATTGTCCACTCCATATTTAATAAAAAAGATATAGAAATATCTCTATCATCTTCTTTTGAAAAAAATTTCATCCATAAGTACCCATCCTACTTCATCCTTTAAGCAATGAATTTGATCCAAGTCCCTCATTTTCCATTTCCTAGCTTTCACTAACTTAAATATATCCTTAGCTCATAACCCAAAAAAATATAAATATTAGTGAAAGCTTTAAAAAAGAAAGGTTATTTATAATGGAAAATCATGATCATATAAGAATGAAGAGTAAATATGGTTATGCTTAAAATAATTATAGGTCTAAATCTAAGAGAAGAAAGAATGTCCAAAGCTATAATTGTTAGCAAAGTGAACATATTAGAAAAGACTACATAAACAAGAAGAAGCAGAGCGACGAAAGAAAAATTGGTAATCTATTAAAGTATAATATAGTACAATGATGATTAAACTGCAACGACAAGAATATCCTCCATGTTTTGACATATCAACACCCAAATTCATAGATTATAAATACAATATGCCCCATCAAATGAAACCAAAGAAGGATAAGTTTTGCACATATATATTAACAAATTTTGGTTATATTTATTTAGAATATGGTAAAGTTTATGCAATCTTTAGAACTAGATAAATTAGAAAAGGTATAATGACATTGTTAAGACATTGTGTGATGATACATATATGCTAAATGGATAAAGAAATTGATTTCCTTAAGAGCCTTACATTTTATGAGGATGAACTAAGTTCAAGATATGGAAATCATAGTTGGAGATAAAGCACTTAAGATCATAAATTGTAATAAGTACACAGACTCACTATTTTAAAAGTTTTGTAATGAGCATGGCAGCCAAAGGCATTTTATAGTTAACAAGATACCATAACTGGATAACATTTTAGAGAGGACGAACATATCCATAACTGAAAAGGCCAAGTATTTGAGACTAAATGCAAAGCTTTCTAAAAGCTTTTGGGAAAAATTAGTGAATTTGGTGTATATCTCATCAATAGATCTTCACAAACTTTATTGGATGGGAAAGTTGCAGAGGAAGTATGTATAGTTATTGATGTTGATTTTCTAAGTTGAAAATCTTTGTTTGCCCTACTTATATGCATATTTCTAGTGATGAGAGTTCTAAACTTGATCCAAAGTTAAAGGAGTGTATCTTTATGGGCTTTACTAAAAGTGGCAAGGAATACAAGTTTTGGGATCAATTATCAAAGAAAATGGTGATCACAATTGATGGAAATTTAATGAGAATTTTATGTTAAATAATACATATATAGAGGATGTATTAATATCTTATTAAATCTTTGAACATGTATGTTTGAGAATATTCTGCCTTTTTTGCTCTTATTGCCATTAATGGATATTTAACTACTTTTTCGGAGACCCTGAATAGTCTATAAAAATATAGATGAATAGATGCTATAGTGGATGACATTAAGTCTTTACACAAGAACCAAATATTAGAGTCAATTCAACTTCCAAAAGGTTTATGTTCTAAAGGGTGTAAGTGGGTGTATAAAAAGAAGCTAGTAGTATCAGGAAAGGAAATGAAACAAAATACAAAGCTCACTTAGTTGCAAAAGCGTATTCATAATAGAATAGGATTAACTATATTGCGATTTTCTCTCCTATATTCAGACCTACTTCCATCATAATATTGTTTCCTTTAGTTGCCACTTCAAAAAAGAACCCAAAGGAGATGAATATGAAGATAACTTTTTTTATGAAGAATTGGAATAGTTGATTTATCTAGAGCAACTAGAAAGGTTTACCTAACCTAGAGAGGAGCACTTATTTTATAAATTGAGGAAGTCACTTTATAGGTTATACATAGGTTCGATGACAATTTATAAACAATTTTCCTTTTACATTTTTTGAATTTTCAACCAGAGATGTGAGTATGAATATTGTTTTTACGTTGAAAGCCAACCTAATGGATTATTCCTTTTTTGCTACTATATATAGATGATAAGTTGATTGTTATTAAAGGTATGCATGATGTGGATCAACTAAAAACCCTCGTTGGGATAAGATTTTGTATAAAATAATTGGGTATTATTAAGAAGATTATTAGAATAGAGATTCACAGAGATAAATATTTTAGAAAATTATGGTTATCTCAATGCAATAATATTAAGAAGGAGTTAGATAGATTAGAATAAGGAGTTCTAAAATAGTTAATATTCTATTGGATAATATTTCAAGTTTTTCCTATATCAATATTTAAAAAAAAATTGAGATTGAAAGTATGTCCAAAGTTCCATATGCGAGTGTTGTCAATTGTTTAATGTATGCAATAGTTTGTAATAGTCTAATTTTGGCTTATGTTGTTAGTTAGGTTAACAAGTTTTTATTAAAACATGTAAAAATGGTATTGGGAAGAGATATCAGAAACTATAACATCATGTTTACAAGTCGACAGGATGATCCTTCAGTTGTTGGATATATGGATTTAAATTATACAAGTGATTTAGATAATAGGAGGCCTACCAAATAAAATGTTTTTACTCTCGCAAGAGGTATTATTTATTAAAAATCAACAAATCAATATATAATTGTATTATATATAACCGAAGTACATGAAAGAAAATGGGCTGCTAAAGATTTTTTTTTCTTCTACTTGTAAGGCTAGTGCAGGAAATGGGTATTGAACAAGGTGGAGTTCAAGTTCACTATGGCATTCAAAGTGTCATTTATTTAGCAAAGAATTTGGTACGTCATACTATAATCATGCATGTAGATGTAAGGTTTCGAAAGAGTAAGGAGTTGATTACATTTAGTTAGATATTGCTGGAGAAGATTTATACTTCTGAAAATGCAAATAACACGTTGACAAAGCCAATTACCAAAAACCAATGCCTGTATAACCTATGTAACATATATTCACTAAGATGGAGATTATTGTATATAGCTCCCTCTTGATCATGCACACACACATACACACACGAGAGTTCTTAAAACATGAAATAAAGGCAAGAATTTATACACAAACAACTTAGAGATCATTTGATAAAACATAGTAGATACAGAAAAGTATATGGTATATAATACATGCATATCTATACTCTTGTTCCTGCCTAATAACAAAATTGGAGGGATATTGATGTACATAAGCTAAGACAACTTATATTATGAGATCGCTCAATTTTATTAGGATATAAAAAATAAATTAGAATGTAGGAATAATGCCTCTGTAATACAATACAAGGCAGTTTTGTAAAATTTATCGAGTAAAGCATGCAAACTAGTATATCTCTATATTATATATGTGGGTTTGTTAAAAAATTCTCAAACTTTGTTCAATTTTACGATTATAGCTCAAACTTTAAAAAGTGGCAATTAAATATCAAACTTCCAATTTTTTTCAATTCTAGCCAAACGTTAGTGTCTTTGTTAAATTTGCTAACATAACTTGTCACGTGTTCTAGAAACCCTAACGAAACGATGTCATTTAATACACGTAGGACCAAATTAACATAACTAATGAAGATAACTAAAACTACATCATTTAATCACATAACTAAAACTATGTCGTTATTGTGAATGCACTCCTAAAGATAAGTTGTTGTGCTAGTGCAAAGAGAAGTTGCTCTGTTTGTACAAGGAGCATATATCATATGAAGCGAAGCTGTTGTGTTGGTATGAGAAGAAACTGTCGAGCCAGTTGGATTTAAAAATTTTAGTGAGAAAAAATTGAGCCTTTTGCTGTTGCTTTGAGATGCGAGAGCGAGTAGATTAGCTTGGTGCTGTGTGGAACACGTGAGAAGTCATGTCAACAAACTTAATGGAGACACTAATATCGAGTTAGAATTGAAAAAATTGAAAGTTTGAGTATTTAATTGTCACTTTTTAAAGTTTAAATTATAATTACAAAATTGAACAAAGTTTGAGCTTTTTTTATAATTAACCCTATATATATATAGATAAAGTCAACTGCTCCAATTCCGATAATATTGGCATATTATCAAACCTCGTCTTGTGTTCATGTGCTTTTCTTTTCTTGGTACATATATTATAACAATACTTTATTCTCAATTATGTGCTCATCCTTTACTTGCAGACAAGGAAGGCAAAAAATGGAAGAAAACTAGTAATTAGTCCCTGGCTTTTTCCAAATAACTTTTACAAGTAAGGAGTTCATGGAGTAAACATTTTTCCAATGGTAAGTTCATTGAAAGCTATGAATTGAATGATCAAATTAGATGTTTTGTCTGAAAAAATGAAAGGCAGAAGAATGTGGAGCAAAAGTACTATCTGAATTTTTCTATAAAAAATGTTAGTACACAAATGTATGTTTGTCCATGATCATTTACAAAGTGACAATCCAAATTTTCTCTATTCTATATATTCCTAATTGAGAATGTTCAAAAATGACACTCTAGCTTTGATCATCCGCCTAAAGAGGCCTTCAATGTGTTCCTCAAGATCTTGGATACAGGATTCCATACTTTTCAATTGGTGTTTTGCAACTTCAACTTGGAAGTTGTCAGTTTTGCTCGCTTTGGAGCTGATAAGAGATTCCAATGCTGCATCCGTCGAGGCAAATTCGTTATCTTCCTCCGGAGAGGCTACTCTTTTATGACGCATCAGCCTGACCAACAACCAGCTGCTTGCTCTAGATTGTGGCTTTGATACAGAAATGAAGGACAGCAAAAATTGCAAGACGACAAGAGTGGTTTCTTCAACATCTCTTAACATACTAATGATGTTGGCAATCTGGGGAACTTCTTCAACTGAAGTGAAGGTGCATTTGCTTAGCACTCCCTTCAAATTCTTTAAAGTCTTACGGATTGCCTTCTTCACCACTTTCCTCTCACTGATGTATTGCCTGATCTCCGAGTCTAGTCCTCCCTGTCTTCTACGAATAACTGATTGAAGTCCATTAATGGATTCTTTCGTTTGTGACAGTGCATCTTTAACAGTGTTGCACACTTCCAAAATCCTTAGGGATCCATCTAAAAACCCATCAATATATTTCTTATGGCGTTCCTGCACCAAGACTTTCTTGGTAGCAGGCAATAGTAGCAGGTCATCAACAGAATCGTACAAATCTTGTAAGCCACTTAGTTTCTGGCCTATTGATGTTGATGTGGAAGTGGCCTGCGAATCCTTTATTCTGCACATATGCTCATCAAGTTGTGAAATGACAGGATGTGGCCGAGAAGGCAAGCTGTTGGAGCGAGCATGGAGATGAATCTTGGGGACAGCCATTTTTCTTCGGAGAATAGAGAGAAGTGATTGAAATTTTCAATTTTGTTGCAGTGAATTGCTTTGCTCGATTGGCCTATAGGCATTATATATACGAGGTGAAGGAGACAAGTGGAATCTCATCCTCATCACATACTAAAAAGTGATAGCATGTTTCCAGATTTGATTAATAAACAATGTCAGCAATGTTTGTGCCATGTCCCATGTCCACCAGTTTCTCCAAATCACTAAAGGTTCTATGATATTTTTGTATCATGTTGCAACCTGTAGTTGGTGTTGATCCTAGTTCTTTTGTATGACAATAATCATGCGAACATGCAAGTTTATGTATACTATCACAATGAATCTTCTCAAGAGAGACAACAAGCATCTTATCTCCACGAAATAATGCGTTCTCAATGATCTGCCGTGTCTCTTCCCCACCAGCTATCCAACTCACCATCAAAGTTATATACTATCTTACATCATCATTTCCGCTGCACGAGTGGCTGCAAACAATAATCAAGTCCTTGCACACGCATGTTATGCCAATCAGTTACTAAATAGATCACGGATTATAAGTTTTCACTTTATTAACTAAAAATGTTGAGCGATAAGAAGACAAGATCCGCATACATGGCTTCCCCATGTCTGGTCTATGAAAATGTAGAGCGTGTAGCAGTAAGGCATCCACTAATGTTCTGGTTTCCAGTTGTTAATAGCATGAAAAGCGACCATATATGTCAATGACAACTATATTTAGTGAGTCCTTAATCAACTCGATCTGCTAAAAGAAAGTACAAAAATAACATATGCAATAACAAGTGTATGTAATTGCTTATTAAGCATATATCCGAAGAAATTGTTTAATTATTTTTCGTTTCACAATTCTCTAGCCATTAGATATAAGATTAATGAAGAAATCGTCTAGTCAACATTTTATCTGGAGTAAACAAATATTTTATATTGCAAATAGCATTGAACATTTACAAACAAATTATTCACTATTAAACAAGAATTTTTTTAATGAAATTGACCTATATTGATATGAATTGTATCTATCAATGTTGCATTATTTAAAC
Organism: Erythroxylum suave; assembly: GCA_027563595.1. Classification (NCBI taxonomy): domain Eukaryota; kingdom Viridiplantae; phylum Streptophyta; class Magnoliopsida; order Malpighiales; family Erythroxylaceae; genus Erythroxylum; species Erythroxylum suave. Next base: position 47,259,048 of record JAOSBN010000179.1, read on the forward strand.
TAATGATTTTAAGGAGATGAGAACTTGGAAGTCCTGCATGTGCAGAACAAGTTAATTTTCAGGTAAATTGTCAAATGGTAATCAATTAATTAACTAGCAAAAAAGGATATAAAAAATTTAACACTACAACATTGTAGACATTTAGCTACATTTTTTTTGCGACATTCAAAAAATCGTCGAAAAAAGTTATCATGTTGTGACGATTTTAAAAATCGTCATTAAAACTAAGCCTTTAGCGTCTAACTAAAAAAGCGCTACAAAAGGAACAATATTTCGTGACGAATGACAATAATCGTCGCCACATGGTGAACATTTAGTGACAATTACTGAAAATCATTACAAAATGATCCATAATGGGTGGCGATTTTAGATATTCATCACCAAATTAACTTTTGATGATGCTTTTAAGAAATCGTCGCCATAATTCGTTAAACATTTGCTAACCAATGTCTAAAATCATCACCAAAGGGTTCTCAAGTGGCGACGATTATACAAAATCGTCAGTAAAAAGGCATTGGTTTTTTGCTACGTTTTTTACATTGTCACTAAAAGTGACATTTGGTGACAAATTTTGAGAATCATTATCAAATCTTACATATTTAGTGACGATTTTTAAAAAATCGTCACTAAATGGTCCACATACAAATGGTTGATATTTTTCAAAATTGTTAAGCTAACATTTTTATAAACTATCATAGTTAAGAAATGTTTTATTGGAGATTTGTTTTGAATGTTTATAACGTATTATTGAAAAAACACACACAACCTAATTTTAAATGTTAAACAATAGTATTAATTAATCATCAATATTTACTAATATTGCAAAAATTAGTTATAAAATTTAAATAATTGTATCAATATAATAATATGATATATGGAGTAGTACGAACTTTGAATTAGAAGTTTAATAATTCATACAGTCATAGAACAAGAACAATAATAGTCTATACTCAATAGTACGCAGTTTGACCCCTAACTAGTGAGAGGTTGTTTGACAAATTCTGACTGATACAACAATAAATCAACTTTGAAGCTAAGTCCAGTTGATTATATCGATAAATGACAATGATATAATTATTTATTTGGATTCTAATTGACATGAGAGTCGGTAAAGATAAATGAGTCCCCGATATCTGGATTCATGGGGAGGGTCCTTGCACGTTCAAAGGCACCAATTAGAATAGTAATAGTCTTCCCTCAGGTGTAGGGTTTTTCACACCCTCTTTTAACAACGTTTCTGCTATGGCTAAACTTGTAAAGGATACAGTAGATCTAGTATGGAAGACAAGTTCTCCAAATGAATTGTTAGTACGAAATTGTTTACCTAAAACAGAATCAGTTCGAAACTTAGATATTGTCATATTAGTAAACAGTTTAACGAACCGAAATTAGAGTGACACGCATATGTGAATGACCAAAAGAAGTCTATGGAATTGATGAATTTCCTAAGCAACAGATTTTCCTAATCCTTTACGGACCGTTGTGAAATCACTCTCACCTCTATGGGTATACATGTCATCTTTGAGATTCATGGATGCTTAAAACAACATGTAGTATATACCATTAAATATGAATATATAACTCGTGAAAGTGATTATGAATAATGGTGTGGTTATGATCCTCATATTCTCTTATTCTTAAGTCTATAACACAACCTATTAAATCATCTTCCTCTTAAAAAATTTTTCTTAAAGAATACTATAGCTTCTAATTTTATCACTTATCAAATCCCAGTTACCTTCGAGGAACATTTTGTTTCTTTGAACATTTTTTAACATTTATCTTGCCAATAGATTAAAAAGGGATATACTCATCTTCATTTTGGAGTAATTTGTTTAGTTCTTATACTTGAAAAGGCTTGCTTATAATTACTTAAATCATTTTGCTTGCCTCCTAACTAAAACTATATCAGGATATTTATACTGGTACTATTTGGGCCACTACAAATGTCAAAAAATGCTTGTCACACTTTTCTTCAATTTAAATGGTTCTCTTTATGATAATATCTTAAAGACATTAAAAGTTTAAATCTAAATGATTGGTGCCCCCTTGCAAGAGCAAAGCTTTATAACTACTTTTCACTATCAAATGGAATACAAAGTATAGTATTATGTGTTTCATCTAATTCTCCTATATTATAATATTGTCTTATTTATTGAAGTGTTCTTGGTATTATAAGCATAAAATTATGTTTAGATACTTCAACAATTTTTTTACTAAGGGTTTACTATACTTCTTCTAGATCGATAAGTCACCAATTATGAAAAACTATGTCAAGCAATGCAAAAATTTATGTCCATTTTAGATGAAAATTTCTACTCGAAGAAAGATGGAATCGCAAAAATCAAATTTAAGATGACAAAGGAAGACATTTTGTCAAAAAAATTTCTCACTTAATTTATTATGACAGAATGGCTAATATAAATAACACCCATTAAGATTTTGATATTTAAAGGACTTACTTATTATGACATAATTGCTAATAAACATAATACCTATTAGGATTTTGAGTTTTTAAGGGAGAACCTTTTATATCTTTAGAAAGATGCCTATAATTTTTCATATTACTTTAAGTATGATAAACAAGATCGGTTAAATATTTTTCTCTAAAGAAAAAATATGTGTATAAAAAATCTATCATAAAGAGATATTTAGAAAGTGATATGGAATTAGACAAACCTTCTAGTAAATTTGACTTTTATGTGCTTATCCTAACTGTTCGCTCAAGGTTACACACGCTAAGTTTTACTATTTATAACCTTGGTAATTACCACAAGCGCACAGGTCGTTTGTATATAGTACCTAAGATGTTGATCCCACGAGTAAGGAAAATAGTCCTAAAATCTAAGCTCATCCTAAACTATAATAATCTAAACAAATAACTACTGCAGAAATTAAAACAATCAATAATCAAATATGGGAAATTAAAGTGCCAAAAGAGTGACAAAATAGCAATTCACACAACAATCCGAAAATCAACCTAGAAATAACCAAGTGAGAGAAATGGGGGAATTAATTCAAAACTAAGAAAATCTAACCAATTATGTAATTTCTGACTTAACGGGTCTAGATGGTCCTAGGCTGAATTACTCTCTCTCGAGTTGTAATCCTTAACCCTAATTCAAATTACGGGAATTACAATCTGTCGATCTATAATTAGTCCAAAACCTAAATTAGTTCTAAAATTGTCTATTAACCTACCGAGAATCTATGCTCGATCTTTCATTAAGCGACTCTACCGGTTTGATTTAGCTCTCTACCTATCGATTCACGTAACTCTCGTTAGTCCAAACTGATGATTTTTACCCAGCTCGCTCTCTCAATTTATTACCAAGTTATGAAGAATCGAAATTAAATCACAATTAAATCAAAAGAAAACAAAATCAAATAAATTTTATTATTCTTAAGAACCAAAAACACGAAGGTGAGTATACACAGCAAATCAACACTCAACAACAGTAATCCCAATCAATATCCAAATTTCATACATCAATGAAATCAAAACACAAATAGAAAATACTATCGGAATGGATCTCGGAGGTAGCGACTACGGGAAACTGCCTGTTCTGGGAAGTACTTCATGTCAAACTTGTCTCTGTGTCTCTCTTCCTTCGTCTCCTTCCTTAATCGTTTTATCTCTCTCTAGGTTTTCTCTCGGAATTGACAGAATCTCAATTTTTGCACAACTCTCTAGGCTCTCCAAAGACTGCTAGTCGCTACCATGTAATGTTCTATTTATTCTGTGGAAGCCTTAGGTCAAACTTGGGGTCAACACGGTCCTAAAAATCACTCAAAATCAAGTTTTTATGTCAGCCCGATGTAGGGCACGATCTTGGCCCTACATCTCCCGATCCTGTTTGGCGCTTTAAACTTTTTCTATCATGATTATGGCTCAATGTACACAATCATGTCCTGATTGGATGCTTTCTGTCACGATCGTGGCCCAATGTGCACGATCGTGGCCTAACTGTTATTGGCTCTTCCTTTTCTGTCACGATCGTGGCTAATATACATGATCATGGCCAATGTTCTTTAGCCTAAAACTCTTTAAATCTTCACTGTTCTTCCCTATTTGCCTTGCAACACTAGCATATACATCAAGGTATCTAAAAAATATAACAATTAAGCTCAAAGATTCAAACTAACCCATAAAAGCACTTAAACACATAAACTAACATAATTACATCCTAAATGCACACTTAACACTCAAATTCATACTAAATACATAACAAATTACACCCTAAAATATCATGCAAAACACAACTATTAGCATCCCCACACTTAAACGTTTGCTTGTCCTCAAGAAAACAAAACAAAAAACACATCACAACACAAAACATGCAATGCAATAATGAGGCAACGACTCTAATCTTCATGAAATAAATTTAATCTTGCACACAATCATTCAATTTATGTCAAATCATTAGCATGAAAAAAATGTGTCTAAGGGCTTTAAACCAAATATACAATTAAATCAAGACCTAAGTGCTAACTTGTTTACCTTTTTCAATTGTACACATGCATTAATAATTTTTGGTCTCTCAAACTTTGTAATTGTTCCTAGCTATATTCCATGAAAATTCAAGCTCATCACAAGTACAGTAGGTTTTTAACACATTTTTTTTAAACCCAGACTTAGTCTTTTGCTCGGAAGCAAACATTTGTGATGAATGTTGATCCGGTTGCTCAACTAAATCATTTATTAAATAGCTTGGTTGAAATGTTATTATAGCCTTTTTATGCAAAGGCACACATTTGTGATGCTTGTCGATTCGGTTACTAAGCTATTATCACGTTTTCAACTGGCTACTAGCTCTATTCATAACTCGAAGTTCAGCAGAATAGCAATTTATTTAACCAACATTTTTTTCGAATTTATTGCCTACCTTGTTGCTCTTAGCTATTCATTTTTATGAAAAAATACTAGTTAAGCTACTTAAGCTAAACAGCCTCAAATTATGAATGAATGTGACAATCTAATGGGTACTAAATTTACCCTAAGTCCTAATTAGGCTGTATATTTATCCAAAGGCCCCCTAATTCACTAATTTCACAGGCTAATGATCATTCACAACCTAATAGACTATGTCCAAAATTAAAAGAATTTCGCTCAATCTAAGCCATTGACACATTCACACACTTCGCATACTGTAGCCTAACACTATCATACGATATGCAAAAAATCACACACAAAAGAAAAACCATATAATCCCTCCCCACACTTGAACAACACATTGTCCTCAATGTAAGATGGAGCACACATAAAGACATAAACAAAAAGGAAAGACGAAATTAAAATAAACAAGAAACAATTAAAATGGAAAATGAAAATAAAAACAAAAATAAACATAAACAATCTAAAACTGAAGGCTAATTTGGGAAAGAAAATTAAAAGGAAACAACTGGGTTAGAACTAAATCCTCAGGAGACAGAGGTGGTGATGGTGTCTTCCTGAGAGTCTGCATGAATCGCGAACAGTTTATTGAAAGTAAAACTACCACTAACAATTTCAAACAAAATCTAACTATTTGCTAGTTTATGGTCCTTAGCTTGACCTTTCATTTAGGAGGGCATTTTATTAGTCGGAGAAAAGGAAAATAGTTCCTTATCTATAGCAAGTGCTCCTCCAAAATATAGCTTGCATCGGTGCCCATTGACCTTAAAAGTCTCTTTATTAGCATTTTCTAGTTTGAGAGCTCCATGATCGAAAACTTGAATTACCGTGAATAGTCCACTCCATCTAGACTTCAACTTCCCTGGAAATAGCTTCAACCGAGAATTATATAGTAGAACTGTGACCCCTACTTAGAATTCTTTTTTCTTGAGGCAGGCATCATGTCATTTTCTTAACCTTTTCTTTGTAGAGTTTGGCATTCTCATAAGCATTAAAGCCAAACTCTTCAAGCTCGTCCAATTGTAGAAGTCTCTTTTCACCAGCTTGCTTCCAATCAAAGTTTAATGCTTTGATCACCCAATACACTTGATGTTCTAATTCAACCGGTAGATGATATGCTTTCCTGTACATAAGTCTATAGGAGTTGTTCCAATGGGCATCTTAAAAGTTGCCGTCTAGGCCCATAAAGCATCATCTAGCTTTGCTGCCCAATCCTTTCGAGAGTTGTTCACTGTCTTTTCCAAAATTCATTTTAGCTCTCAGTTAAACATTTCCACCTGGCCCCTAGTTTGCAGATGGTAATGTGTAGTCGCTCAGTGGCATACTCTATATCGTTTTTGGAGGGCATCAAAAGATCTATTGCAAAAATGTACACCTTCATCACTTATTAATATACGTGGCACTCCAAACTGATTGAATAGCCATTTATTGAACTTTTGCACCACCTTCCCATCATTGGTTGGAGATGCTATTGCTTTGACCAATCGCAAGACATAATCGACCCCCACCAGAATGTACATGTTCCCTATTGAAGATGGGAACGAACCCAAAAGTCAATGCCCTAGACATTGAAGAAGTTTACCTCTTGAATGTTGGATAAAGGCATCTCATCCCTCTTGGAGATGTTGCATATCCTCTAGCATCGATCGCATTGTGTCACATAGGTCTGTTCATGCTTAAACAACTGTGGCCAATAAAATCCACTCTCTAATATTCGAGCCACCGTTTTGTTGGCTTCATAATGCCCAACATACTGCCCTTCATGACATTGCTTAGGGATTTCTAACATTTCCTCATCCGGAACATAACGTCGCATTAACCCGTCTGCACAAGCTCTATATAAGGTTGGTTAATCCCATATATAACGGTTAGAATCATGCAAGAACTTCTTCCATTAATGATAAGAGAGATCTAAGGGAAGTTTATCACTGGCCACATAATTAGCTATATCTACAAACCACGATATAGTCAAGCTCTCGAGTAACATTAGAGTTTCATTAGGGAAATTCTCGTTAATATCATTTTTTGGCTTGCATTCCTCTCCCTTAAGGCTACATAAGTGGTCAGCTACCATATTTTTAACTCCCTTTTTATCTCTCATTTCTATATCAAATTCTTAAAAAAGTAACACCCATCGAATTAACCTGGGTTTTGCATCTTTCTTATTGAAAAGGTATTTCAATGTCGTGTGGTCAGTGAATACAATCACCTTTGATCCCAAAAGGTTTTATCGAAACTTATCACACACATACACTACTACGAGTAATTCCTTTTCTGTAGTAGTGTAATTTAGCTGGGGTCCTGCAAGAGTCTTACTAGTACAGTAGATTGCATGCAGTTTCTTGTCTTTCCATTGACCTAAAATGCAACCTGTGGCCTAATCACTTACATCACATGTTACTTCAAATGGCAGCGTCCAGTATGGTGGTGATAAAATTGGTACCAAAAGTAGTGCCTCTTTTAAAGTATTGAATGCAGACATAAACTTATTATCAAACACAAAGGGTACATCCGCTAAGAGGTTTGTTCAAGGTCTTGCAATTTGGGAAAAATCCTTGATGAAGCAATGGTAGAGCCCAGCATAACCTAAGAATCATCGCACACCTTTCATATTACTTAGTGGAAGGTGCTTCTCTATTACCTCTGTCTTTGCTATGTCGACTTCGAATCCTTGATGTGAGATTTTGTGTCCTAGCACTATCCCTTCTTATACCATAAATTGGCATTATTCAGCACCAAATGTGATTCTTCACACCTTTGAAGACTCTATCCATATTAGTTACACATATGTCAAAAGAGTCTCCAAAGACTAAAAATCATCCATGAATACCTCCATTATGTATTATATCATGTTCGCAAAAACTGACATCATGCATCTCTGAAATGTGGCTGTAGCGTTATAGAGTCCAAAAGGCATCAATCTATATGCAAACGTACCATAAGGGCAAGTGAATGTGGTTTTCTCTTGATCACTAGGGTAGATGAAAATCTGATTGCAGGTTAAATATCCATCTAAAAAACAATAGAATGAATGGCCAGCTACCCTTTCTATCATCTGGTCTATGAATGGGAGAGGAAAGTGATCTTTCTTAGTCATTGAGTTAAGTTTTCGATAATCTATACACACTCTCCATCCTGTGACTATTCTTATCAAAATTACTTCTCTACTTTCGCTCTTTATCACCGTCATTCCTCCCTTTTTAGGTATGCATTGCACTGGGCTGACCCTTTCACTATCAGAAATGCGATAAAATATCCCTGCATCAAGGAGTTTGATGATTTCCTTCTTGACTACCTCCTTTTTGTTAAGATTTAGCCTCCATTGATGCTCCCACACCATTCTACATCCTTCCTTTAAGTTTATTCAAAGCATGCAGACATTTGGGCTTATTCCTTGAATATCTGCAATCTACCATCCGATGGCTTTTGTCTGCTTCTTAACAACTTCCACCACTCTACTCTCTTTTTTTTCACTCAATTGGTTGGAAATTATTATTGACAGAGTTTGACCTTCACCAAGAATGGTACACCTAAGGTGTGTAGGTAAAGGCTTAAGCTCTCATGTTGGAGGCTTCACTGAAGATGGTGGTGTGGGTGCTTCGATCCGAGCTAATTTGTCTTGATGCACTGCAACATCTATCCCCTCCATCTCATCATTTTCTTTAGATTCATGATTTTTATGTTCATTGTCATCCTCTGCTTCCAATGATTTCACTTCTGCAATGCAATTCTTAATTTGTTCTTGCAAAATTTGATCCAATATTTCAACTTGCACTGCTTGTTATTGAATTCTTCAAAGCCTTATTCATATTAAATTCAACATGATCTTTGCCTATTCGCAATGTCAATTTACCTTCATGTGTTGGACCAATGGAGGTTGACAAATTAAATCCTTCTATGTTTTGATAATAATAAAACTTAAAAAAATGGTTAAGAAATAATTTTAGGTTAATTAGATTAAAAGGAAGTTAATAAAAATGGAACACCAATCGACTAAAGCTTGTACAAGTTGACTATCATGCTGATGAAGAATTACACTAGTTAGAGATGAAAAGCACATATTTTGAAAAATTACATTAGTCGACTAATGAGTATCAGAATTAAAAACGTGGATTTCATGTGAAGATCTTTCATGAGGATTTCAAATATGTATCTCAATAGTCAAAGATTGGAGAGTCAACCAGATCTGTTAGTTAGAGAACTGGACAAGTCGACTATCATGTTATAAGTCGACTATTCGAAGTATGGAGCTAAAGATTCATATAAATAAAGAGTGTGCTAGTCGACTATTACTTGGAACACAAGTTGACTTGATGTATTAGTCGACTATTACATACCAACTAGTCAACTATCAGTTACAGGAACATAATTTGAATTTGTTAAATAATTTCAAATGGGAGAAAATATTTGTACAACGGCGAGGAGCATCCAGGAACGTCTTGAAGTCTGTAAATAGAGGTCTTCACTTCAGAGGAGCAATGACACAAGTTCTAAAAGAAGTATATGTGCTATAGTGAAAAATTATCCTCTCACTGCTCTCATATTGCTTACATAGCATATCCTGATTGTCTTCAGCTATACTAAGCTTTATTACTTCATTACTATCCTTGTTATTATTGTGAGTTGAGTGATTAGAGAAGAATCACTTGGAAGGTAGGATTTGTGCTGGGAAAACAAATCATTTGTAAGGTGTAGCTTGAGTCGGAAGTCAAGTTGATTGGAAGAGTTCACACTAAACTAAAAAGTGTGTAGTAAAGAGCTTTGACAAAATCCTAAGTGGGAGCTTAGGTAGAGGACGTAGGTCTTAGCATTGAACCTCTATACATATTATGTTTGCCTATCTTCTCTACACTTTTATATTTCGATTTGTTTTTGTTTGTTTTATGTGTTTTAATTCTCTGTTTTGTAACACTTTGAGAAAAAAATTAAAAGATCTATTATACCCCCCTTCTAAATCGTTTTCAATTGGTATCAGAGCAGGCTAAAAATCCAAGGATGGTGCCAAACTTGACACACAACAACATAGCAGAAGAAGGTAACATAAATAATTGCCCTCCTCTTTTTAAGGGTACTAACTACTCTTCTTGAAAAAATCCTATGAAGTACCACATCATAAGTGAGGGAGTGGAGTATTGGAAGATCTTAATCTTCAGTCCACACGTTCTTTTGAATGAAAATGGCGAGATAAAGATGGAGTTGGAATATGATGACAATGATTGGAAGAAAGCCTTCATCAACGCAAAAGCTATGAAGTTGATATATTGCGCTCTCACCATTGAGGAGAGAAATCGAGTGAACTCATGCACTAGCACTTAAGAAATGTGGGAGAGACTACGCATTACTCACAAAGGAACCAACCAAGTTCAAGAAACAAAGGTCAGCATGCTTCTCTATGACTATGAAATGTTTGTCATGAAGGAAGGTGAGTCTATTTCCACTATGCTTGATCATTTAGCAGAAATTATCAATGGATTAGGCAACCTTGGAAAGCATATGATGGATAGCCGGAAGGTGAAAAAGATTCTTCGTTCATTGCCAAAAAAATGGGACTCACAAGTGACAGTCATTATGGAATCCAAAGATCTCAACAAACTAGAATTCAATGCCTTGGTGGGATCACTCATAAACTATGAGATCATTCTCAAATCAACAGGAGTAATAGGTAAGTCGCAAAAATCAATTGCTTTAAAAGCTAATGTTTCTTCTCTTGATGAAAGTGATGAAGAGTTAGATGAAGAAGAAGAAGAAGAAGAACTGGCACTTTATGCTAGAAATTTGAGAATGTTCAAAGGTCTACACAAAAATAAGAGAAAGGAATTATATGGTGGTAAAAATGAAGAAAGAAAGAAGAACACCATGGAGAGAAGGACCAAAAGCTATAAAGAAAAGAAGAGCAATGAAGAGTGCTAGAAATGTGAAAAAAGAGGACATCATACTAAAGAGTGCAAAAGCTCATCCTTTTCCTCAAAATTTCAGAAAAATGACAAGTATGACAAAGGAAAGAAGAAAGCTAGTCTTATAGCCACTTGGAGTGATGATGAGGAAGCATATCTAAACAATGATGAGAGCAACTTGGCTCTTATGGAAAACAGTTCCTTGTCAAGTGATGATAAGGATGAGGTAATGATCATTGACCAAGATCTTAAAGATTCATTTACTGCATTGCAAATTGATTTTGAAGAAGCTATTAAAATCAACAAGAAATTGAGAAGGAAATTAAGAGATCTTGAAGCTAAAAATAATGATTTGCATGAAACAATTGATGACTTAGAATGCATTAAGAAAGATCACTCTACATGCAATGCTGAAAAAGAAAACTTAACTTGTGAACTTGATAGACTTAGAAGAGAGTTTTCTTATGTGGTTGGAAAGTTTGCTAATGGAAATGAAAATTTTAAAAAGATATTGTCTTTACAAATATATTCCATATCTCAACATGGTTTAGGGTATGACCCCTTTGATAGAGATTGTTCCTTGATTTCTAAATTTACTAAAGATGGAAAAGTTGCTAAATGTAAATGCTTAAGAGATGGTCATATAGAAATTGCATGTAAAAATATTAAGAGATGTATTATTGTGAAGAATATTTGGGTGGTAAAAGGAACAAAACTTCCTAATATGGTTTGCATGACTAACCAAAATGGACCCAAAATGGCTTGGGAACTAATGAGAAGAAAGAATGTTTCTTTTGTAGATACAATCAAGGAATTAAAATCCACCAAGCACATGGTACATTAATAGTGGATGTTCAAGGCATATGAGTGGAGACAAGAGCTTATTTGCATAAATCAAACCAAAGAATCAAGGATTTGTCACATTTGGAGAAAACAACAAAGGTAAAGTCAATGGTGTTGGTAAAGTGGGTAAGGAACCTTTGCCTACCATTGACAATGTTTTACTTGTTGATAGTTTGAAACATAATTCGCTAAGTGTTTCTCAATTATGTGAAATGGATTTTAATGTGAAATTTGAATCATCTCATTGTATTGTTAAGAAAGATGAAAATGTTGCTTTCATTGGTTTGAGACATGGAAATACATGTATTGTTAATTTGCATGATGATAGTTCTTTTAATGAAAAATGTTTGGTAAGATTAAAAGAAAATACATTTTTATGCAATAGAAAGTTAGGACATGCGCTATTGCCTTTAATTTCTAAACTTTCTAAAAATGAAATTGTAAGAGGTTTGTCTAAAATAAAATTTGTTAAAGACCACTTGTGTGAATCTTACTTGAAAGGCAAACATATTAGAGAATCATTCAAACCAAAGAAAGAAATATGCACATCTAAAATACTTGAACTTGTTCATATGGATTTAATTGGACCTTCTAGGCATGCTAGTCTAAGTGGTAAACTCTATGTTCTTGTTATTGTTTATGACTTTTCTAGATTCACTTGGGTAAGATTTCTTGCAAATAAAAGTGATGCTTTTAACAAGTTTGCTAAGTGGTGTAGATTGGTTAAAAATGAAAAGAACTTGACAATAGTTACTATAAGAATAGATCATGAAGGTGAGTTTGATTGTGAGCCATTCGCAAGACTTTGTAACAAATATGGAGTGACGCACAACTTCTCATCACCAAGAACTCCACAACAAAATGGTGTAGTAGAAAGGAAGAATCGTTTACTTGAAGAAATGAGTAGAACAATGTTAAATGAATATAATCTACCTAAATCATTTTGGGCGGAGGCAATCAATACCGCTTGCTATATCATCAATAGAGTGCATCTAAGAAGAGACAAGAACAAGATACCATACAAGTTATGGAAAGGAAAGAGACCCAATATATCATATTTTCATCCTTTTGGTTATAAAGTGTTTATTCATAATAATGGAAAGAACAACTTAGGAAAATTTGAGTCAAAATATTATGTAGGTGTGTTTCTAGGTTATTCACTAATTAGTAAGGCATTTAGAGTTTATAATAATAAAACTAAGCATGTTGAAGAAAATATTCATGTTAAATTCGATGATACGATTTCACCTGCGAGAAAGGTTTGCTTTGATGATGATGCAGGAATTTATGTTGTTTTATCCTGCATACGCTAGTTTGCCAAATTTATGTTGTTTTATCCTTTACTGTTAGTGATTTGAAAGCTTAAGACAATGTTTTTTGTTTGACAATATTTGTGACTGTTTGGTTTCTTCTTCATTTACTTTTCTTGTTCTTTTTATTATGTGTTCTATACATTTTTTTATTATGATAAAAAAGGGGGAGAAAATGAGGAAAAGAAGGTGGTTTATAAAATATTACTATTGGATTCGTGGACTAAAATATTATTGAAATATTATTGTTGGATTCATTGATTTAAAATTGTGGACTGAAATATTATTGTTGGATTCATTGATTCATTGATTGAGGGGGAGACAAACTAACCAAAAAGACAAGGAATAAAAACCTTTATCAATTTTTTCTTTATTTTCAATTTTTTAAACAATTTCTAAATGTTTTGTCATTATCAAAAAGGGGGAGATTGTTGGACCTATGGAGGTTGACAAGTTAAATCCTTCCATGTTTTGATAATAATAAAACTTAAAGAAATGGTTAAGAAATAATTTTAGTTTAATTGGATTAAAAGGAAGTTAATAAAAATCGAACACCAGTCGACTAAAGCTTGTGCAAGAGGACTATCATGCTGATGAAGAATTACAATAGTCAGAGATGGAAAGCACATATTTTGAAAAATTACAATAGTTGACTAATGAGTATTAGAATTAAAAGTGTGGATTTCATGTGAAAATCTTTCATGAGGATTTCAAATATGTATCTCAACAGTCAAAGATTAGAAAATCAACCAGATCTGTTAGTTAGAGAACTAGACAAGTCGACTGTCATGTTATAAGTCAACTATTCGAAGTACAGAGCTGAAGATTCATATAAAAAAGAGTGTGCTAGTCGACTATTACTTGGAAGACAAGTTGGCTATGATGTATTAGTAACTATTACATATCGACTAGTCGACTATTAGTTACAGCTGAACAGAATTTAAATTTGTCAAACAATTTCAAATGGGAGAAAATCTTTGTACAATGGCGAGGAGCATTCTACAATGGCTAAGAGCATCGAAGAATGTCTTGAAGTCTGTAAATAGAGGTCTTCACTTCAGAGGAGCAATGACACAAGTTCTAAAAGAAACATACGTGCTATAGTGAAAAATTATCCTCTCATTGCTCTCATATTGCTTACATAGCATATCCTGATTGTCTTCAGCTGTACTGAGCTTTATTACTTCATTACTATCCTTGTTATTATTGTGAGTTGAGTGATTAGAGAAGAATCGCTTGGAAGGTAGGATTTGTGCTGGGAAAACAAATCATTTGTAAGGTGTAGCTAGAGCCAGAAGTCAAGTTGATTGGAAGAGTTCACACTAAACTAAAAAGTGTGTAGTAAAGAGCTTTGAAAAAATCCTAAGTGGGAGTTTAGATAAAGGACGTAGGTCTTAACACCGAACCTCTATACATATTGTGTTTGCCTCTCTTCTCTACTCTTTAATATTTCGATTTGTTTTTGTTTGTTTTGTGTGTTTTAATTCTCTGTGTTATAGCACTTTGCGAAAAATTTAGAAGATCTATTCAACCCACCTTCTAGATCATTTTCATCATGGACATCAATTATAGTCTTCTTGGTGTTCGTAAATGGTCGACCTAAGATCAGTGGGCACTTCTTATCTTCTTCAAAATTAAGAACCACAAAATCCAATGGCATAATGAACTTATCTACTCGCATCAGAACATCTTCCATAACTCCTAACAACCTTTTAATGGATTGATCAGCCAACTAAATTAACATTGATGTAGGCTTGACCTCTCCTAATCCTAACTTCCTGAATATTGATAAGGGCATCAGATTAATGCTAGCTCCCAGATCACACAAACATTTTGTAAATTCCAATTTACCAACCAGACAAAGTATTGTGAAACTTTCTGGATCTTTCAATTTCGAAGGTATTTGACTGGTGACTATTGAGCTACAAGTACCAATTAGCACTACCGTTTGATTATCATCCCAAGTACGCTTCTTAGATAATATATCCTTTAAACATTTTGCGTATTTCGGTATATGTTCTAATACCTCAACAAATGAGAGATTTATCTATAGTGTCCTTAGAACAAACTATGTAAATTGTTCATCTAACTTCTTCTTTTGTAGTCGTTAAAGGAAAGGTACCTTAGATTGATATGGTGGAGGTGCAATATATGAAGGATATTCGCTCATGTCCACTTTTCTCCTTTTCTTGATTCTTCTCACTAGTCTCTTGTCTTTGTAGGTGGTTTAATTTGCTCCCCACTTCGAAGCGTAATAGCCTTTAGTTGCTCCTTTGATTTTATTCCTAAAGCATTAGGAACATTTTCAAAATTTTGCATGGAAAAAGCATTTGTTAGTTTACTCACTTGACCTTCTAAATTACAAATAGAAGATGCATGGTTCTTAAGGACTTGTGCAAATTTATCTTCCAGCTTCTTATGTGCATCATCTAAAGTCCTAAGCTTATCTAGAATTTTGTTCAACTTGGCTTCCATCAAGCTTGCTTTGTCTTGTTGGAAGCTCGATTGCCTTTAAGGTTGGAACTGCCCACCATTATTGTTGTTCAACCTAGAGAAGTTAGGGTAATTCTTCCACCCAGGGTTGTACGTTTTGTAGTAGGGATTATTACCCCCTCCACATCCAAATTGCGCACCCATGTAGTTGACTTGCTCTGAGTTCCCTTCCCTCATCAGGTAGCGGTTCACCATATCATGATCCAATTGGCCATATAGCTCACACTTCAATTATGCGGTCTTTATTAGAGCTTAAGATGATGCCTTCATATTACTGAGTTGTGGCATTAAATTGTTGATCTTAGCTTACATCTCTATCATTTGATCGACTGCGACAACTCCCTCCTACTCTCTAAAAGTAATAGGTTACCTACTTCTCTCACTCACCCATAACCAGCTATTACTCGCCATCTCCTCTATCAGCTCCTCTGCTTCATTGACCGTCTTTCTCATTAAAGATCCTCTTGATGCCGCATCAGTGGTGCCTTTAGTATATGGGTTCACTACATTGTAAAATGTCTATAGCAGGAACTCCTTGGGTAGATTGTGGTATGGCCATCTCCACGCTTCATAAATCGACTCCCTATCTCCTTTTTGTAAATTAGTAATTTCCTTAATTATCTTCATGATCTTCGTCAGTGGGAAGTATTTATCTAAGAAGGTATGCACCAACTGTTCCCACGTCGTAATGTTAGTAGGGCTCAATGAACGACATCAAGCCTTCACTTAATCTCTAAGCTTGAAGGGAAACAGCTTAATTCTAACAACATCTTCCGACATTTAGTGAGTGGTCGGGTCTTCATTCGCTAGTTCGTAAAATTGGATAGCTGGATTAATCTCGAATGAGACCGCTTAAACAGGTGGTCTAGCCATTCCTTAGTTCACTGGATTGAACTATGGCCTCATAAAATCTATAAGGGTCCTCTGTTGTTGTCTCTCATGGTTAGCTCCTTAATCTACGTTTCCCTGAAATTCCTTGACCATATGTAATTTCTCGATCTCCTCTTCTTCTCACCAAGCTTTCCTAAGGGTTCGTTTTAAACATGTTATATCTAAGTCTATCACCTCTACTGCATGACTTGAACCCCTTGTGACTCTTGTGTTCATGCAAGAGCACGATTCCTAAAATAAATGAACGAAAAATTAAAACAAAAATTAAAACTATGCTAATGCCTTAACTATAGAACTTCGCTAGCAACGATGCCAAAAACTTGTTTGCTCAAGATTACACATGCTATGTTTTACTATTTATAACCTTGGTAATTACCATAAGTGCACGGGTCATTCGCACAGTACCTAAGGTGTCAATCCCACGAGAAAGGGAAGTAGTCCTAAAATATAAGGTCATCCCAAACTATAATAATCTAAACAAATAACTAATGCAAAAATTAAAACAATCAATAATCAAATATGAGAAATTAAAGTGGCAAAAGAGTAATAAAATAGCAATTCACACAATAATCTAAAAATCAACCTAGAAATAACCAAGTGAGAGAAAGGGGGATTTAATTTGAAACTAAGAAAATCTAACCATTTATGTAATTTCTGACTTAACAGGTCTAGACGGTCTTAGGGTGAATTACTCTCTCTCCCTAATTCAAATTATAGAAATTACGATCCCTCAATCCGTAATTGGTCCAAAACTTAAATTAGTTCTAAAATTGTCTATTAACCTATCAGGAATCTATGCTCGATCTCTCGTTACACGACTCTACCTATCGATTCACCTAACTCTAGTTAGCCTAAATCGATGATTTTTACCTGGCTCGCCCTCTCAGTTTATTACCAAGTTAAGAAGTATCCAAATTGAATCACAATTAAATCGAAAAAAAAGATAATCAAATAAACTTTATTAATCTCCCGAAGGTGAGTATAAATAGCAAATCAACACTCAACAATAGTAATTCCAATCAATATCCAAATTTCATACATCGATGAAATCAAAATATAAACAAAAAATACTGTCAGAATGGATCTCGGAGGTAGCGATTGTGGGAAACCACCTATTCTGGGAAGTACTTTGTGTCAAACTCGTCTTCATGTCTCTCTTCTTTCGCCTCCTTCCTCAATCGCTTAATCTCTCTCTAGGTTTTTTCTCAAAATTGACAAAATCTCTCTTTTTGCATGATTCTTTAGGCTCTCCAAAGACTACTGGTGGTTTCCATGTAATGTTCTATTTGTTTTGTGGAAGCCTACGTTAAACTAGGGGTCAAAACGGTCTAAAAAATCACCCAAAAATTGAGTTTTCGTGTCAGCGCAACATAGGGCACGATCGTGGCCCTGCGTGTCATGATCATGGCCAGTGCTTTAACTATTCTATTATGATCATGGCCCAATGTGCATGATCATGTCCTGACTGGATGCTTTCTGTCACGATCATGGCCCAATGTGCTTAATCGTAGCCTGGCTACTACTGGCTCTTCCTTTTCTGTCATGATCGCGGCTAATGTGCAAGAATGTGTTCGATGTTCTTTAGCCCGAAACTCTTTAAATCTTCACCATTCTTCCTTGTTTGCCCTGCAACACTAGCACACACATCAAGGTATCTCAAAAGTATAACAATTAAGCTCAAAGATTCAAACTCACCTATAAAAACACTCAAACGCACAAACTAACATAATTACATCCTAAATGCACACTCAACACTCAAATTCACACTAAATACATAACAAATTACACCCTAAAACATCATGCAATACTAATGGTAACCATTCATTGTTCATGCATTGATTGCCTAAATGTCAACTTCCAAAGTGAAGATGTGGTATATAATCACTTGCTGATCTGAGACATAGACAAATTATATACTCCATGGCTTTATCATGGTAAACATAAGAAAGCAAGTTATAGTAGAAGTGGCGGTACATCTTATGATGATAGTTATGATAATGATGTTGATGATTGTGATGTGAATGATGTTGGTGATGATGGAAATAACGAGATGTTAGATGATTGTCAAAATTATATGGAGACTATGAATGAAACAGGAATGCCTAATATAATTGATAGTATTACATAAGATAATTTTAGGAAGTTATTGAAAGTTGCTCAAGAACAATTATATCCAGGGTGGTCTAATTTCTGACAACTATCATTTGTTGTGAAGTTGTTGCTTTTGAAGGTTTATAATAAATGAAGTAACAAGTCTTTTGATATGATAATTGACTTACTGAACGATGCATTACCTATTGGACACAAGTTGCCAAAATCTTACTATAATGTGAAGAAACTATTAATGAACCTTGGATTGGGATATATTTCAATTTATGCTTGTAAGTATGATTGTGTTCTTTTTTGGAAGGAAAGTAAAAATCTTCAAGAGTGTCCTCTTTATGGTACATCAAGGTGGTAGGTGGATGATGGGAGAGGGAAAAAGATACATAATAAAATCCTTCGATACTTTCCTATTAAATCACGATTACAAAGACTTTTTATGTCAACAAAAACAACCATAGATATGAGGGGGCATAAAGAGAAACGCATTGATGATGACATTATGCATCATCTAGTAGACTCAATGGCATGGAAAGAGCTTGATAGAAACTTTTCCATGGTTTGGACAATATTGTTGTAATGTTTGACTTAGATTAGCCTCAGATGATTTTAATCCTTTCGGTAATATGTGCAATTCATATAGCATGTGGTCGGTGATTCTAGTCCCTTACAATTTACCTCTATGAAAGTGTATGAAGGAGTCTTTTATGCTTTTGTCTTTGCTTATTCCAGGACCTATTGCTCCTGGTAAGGACAATGATGTATAATGCAACCATTAGTTGATGACTTAAACAATCTATAGGAATTTAGATTACAAAATTTTGATGTTGTTGAAAGCAAAACATTTATAACACATGTTATTTTTTGTGGACTATAAATGATTTCCCATCATATGGGAATTTTTCCGGGTAGAGCACTAAAGGGTAAATGGCTTGTCCTGTGTGTAGCCGTCAAACATATTAAAAAAGGATACAAAGTAAAATATGTTATACAGTCGTCGTCATTATTTGGAAAATAGGCATAAATGGCGAAGAAGTAAACTGTTTAATGACACAGTAGAGTTGGGTGAAGCTTCAATGCAGTTGTCCAATGATATATTGTTTACCAGCTGTCACATTTGGGTGACATTACACCTGGCAAACAATAGAAAGCGTAAAAGAAATAATCTCAAACTGAATTGGATAAAAAGAAGCATATTTTTCAACTTGTCATATTGTAAGGAATTACTATTAAGGCATAATCTTGATGTCTTCCATATTGAGAAAAATATTTGTGAGTTCATTTTAAGGACTTTCATGGGAATTCATGGGAAATCCAAAGACACAATTAAGGCTAAACTAGACTTGGAAGACATGAATATTAGAAAGGATTTGCATTTGAAAAGAAGAGATGATGGCTCATACATTATTCCGTCTGCTTGTTACAACATGTCAAAAAGTGAGAAACAATCATTCTATCAGTGTCTCCAATCAGTCAAATTTCCTAATAGGTATGCGTCAAATATAGGTCATTGTATGAATGTTAAAAAGGAAAAAGTGTCAGGGTTGAAAAGTCATGATTGTTATGTACTTATGCAACAATGGGTGTTTGTCAAAGGATCTGTCCATTATTTTAGGTCAATTGGAAGAGTTTTTTAAGCAATTATGTTACAAGACACCTAAAGATGAAGAGCTTGATAAAATAGAAAAATACATAGCATTGATTCTGTCTAAGCTTGAACTATTATTCCCCTCATTGTTTTTTGATATTATAGTTCATTTGGCAATTCACTTACTATATGAAGCAAAACTTTGTGGACAATTTTAATTTCGATGGATGTTTCCAATTGAAAGGTAATTCATATTAAATTTAACAAGTTTTTTCTATTTTATCTGTTTGTAACAAATCCTAAGTTTATAACTATTTATGTTCAGGTTTTTAAACTCTCTTAAGCATTATGTAAGTAATAGAGCTCAACCAAAGGGTTTTATTGCAGAGGTTTATATAGCAAATAAATGCTTGACTTTTTTTTCGACGTACTTAACTGATGTATAGATAAGATTTAATAAACCAGACTGTAACTTTGATTTTCATGATGATAGTAAGTTGTCTATTTTTCCCAAAAAGTTAGGTCACTTAGTGTGGGTAAATATTTGGAGTTAACTAAAGGCGAATTCAACATCACCCATTGGTTTATTTTGAACAATTGCAAGAAAGTAGATGCAAACATGGAGTATGTATATTCCTTTTCATTCAAACAATCATATTACAATTTTCTTTATTGACTTTAAGATCTTACTGTCGTTTTGTTTTTTAAATAGAGAGCACAAAGATATAATTTGTAGCAAAGGGATTATTAATGTTGAATAAAGACATAGGCAAAAGTTTGTATCATGGTTTAGAAATCAAGTAAGTTTCATATTGATTACATATTATGAAATTATAAGAATACATCTCTTCCTCATATTTGTTTTCAATTTGTCATATATTTGATATGGTTATATAACTGTAACATACAAGAAGCGACAATAGCATTATATAGTTAGGCATGTGGGCCTCATATTTGCGGGAAGAAATACACAGGTCGCATTGTTAATAGGGCGAGATTTAACATACAAGATCGAGATAGTCGAGTTAGAAGTCAAAATAATAGGGTTTTCATTGAAGGTTGTCATCATGATTAGATCATTGACTTCTACAGTGTCATATTTGAAATAATAGAGTTGCACTACATCAAGGATTAGAAGGTTGTTCTACTTAAATGCAAATAGTTTGATCTAACTGTCATGAAAGTGAACGGTCATATTACTAGTATAAATGTTAATAAGATATGGTATGATAATGATCCTTTTGTCCTTACAAGTCAAGTCAAACAAGTTTTCTACATCAACAATACTATATTGGGTAGCAATTGAAAGGTTGTTCAAAAGTTTCAACAAATGAATGTCTTTGATTTTTGTGAAAAGGATATTGGTCAATTGGATGAGTATGCAGATGAAGTCTATCAAAATATTGGATTGGAGTTCAATAACGAAGGCTTTCTAGTAGAAAATGTAGATATATCATCATTTTATAGGAGAGATGTCGAGTCCAATATAGTTCAACTAGATGAAGTCCAAGCCTATCTTATCTTACAAAAAGAAGAAAACTATACTCAAAATGACTTAAATGATAATGACGATACTTTGCTCGAATATATAGTGATGAAGAATCCAACGATAATGTACTTAATGATAATGATTTTTAAAAGCTTGATCATAATGATTGAATGTAAATAAATTGTTTATATTGTTCGAAATGTTATATTCATAATTGCCTTATGTTGTTGATGTTTGTTAATTTATGATGACTATATGCAAATTTTTAATGTTTCACTTATGTTTTTACAGAATGTTATACTGAATGTTTAGTATTTGACTACTGATGTCCTTATATTCATGTGGAAAATTAACGTTTGAGTTAAGATTATATGTTATGTTCATATTTCATTTTACCTAGGTTTAATATAATGGCACCTAGTAGAAACAAGAGAAAGAGGGTTGTAATGATCGAAGAAGTTCCTCCCACACAACAACCAACTTAATTTGACTCAATCCTTTAACAACCCACAATTGCATCCTCGAAAGAAGATAGTTAGCAACAACCTTTACCAATATCGTCTATTAGTTATAAGGGATCTTTAGGTATGTTATTGTTAACCAAACATATTTACATTAATGCTGAAATTACTCATTACATGTTTAGTGTGTTTTTCTTGTTATGATTTTTTTGTTTGCAGGTTCCAATACTAGCATTAGAAGAAGAGGTAAAGGTATCACAAAAGGAGCTGAGTTGTAGTGGATGAATGTTGCAATGACCAGCAAGTTGTCTATGACCATTGACCGCATGCAACATCGACCTCTAGATAAGATCCAATCTGCAAATTTGTCCAGTGAGTTGGGCGTCGTTATGAGGAATGAATTGCCTTGCCTTGCCAAGGAAAGTCAAGGCTGGACATCTGAAGAGGCACAAAGTAATTATGTAAGTACAAACAAATTAATATTACAATTAATTTTTCTATATAAAACTAAGTAATAATTTTTTAGTTAACTTGATTTCGTACTTTAAATTGTAAGATAAGATGCAGGAGTTGTTGCAGACATCATTATCTAAGGGGAATCAACCCAATTTGATGACGTTTGCAACAATGTCCTTGGTACAAGATCGGGCTTTATCAAAGGACTTGGATATGGCCCTAAGCATGTTGGTGCATCTTCGTCACAATCAGCATATGTCACAGTAGTTCAAAAGGAGAACTAGGCAGTCAAGACTTAGTTACAATCTACGAAAGAGAAGTTAGATCGTAACGCAAAAGAAGTGATCAAGCTTTAAAAAATGGTCAAACAATTGCTAGATTCAAACTATGTCAGTAGTAGTGACAACAATGAGGAGTCTTAGTTTATATATGACCTGTAATTATTTTTTATATAAAATGCATTCTATTTTTAATGTTTATTTTATTTCAATTTATTGTTATTTTAAAAATATGTCATCAATATTAATTATAAAATATAACTAATTTAGATTTCAAATTTTCTTAAAAATTGTAATAAATTAAAATAAATTTATTTTTAACAATTATAATAAAATTTAAATTTAAAATGAAAGTTTTGTCACTAAAAAATATTATCTACCAAAACAAAATCGTTACAAAATGTTATTACCTACGTTTACAAGAACGTCTCTAAAAACATTTACCTACAATTAGCTGAAAAAAAATGTCACAAAATGTTGTTACCTACGTTTACAAGAATGTCTCTAAAAATTTGTCGACAACAAACAATTAGTAGTTAAAACTATTCATCTACAAAAAAATCGTCACTAAAAATAATAATCTACGATTACGATTTAGTAGCTAAAAATTTTTATCTACAAAACATATATGTTGTAAAATCCTATGTACGATGTTCTTCATTATCATTAGTTATATGTTTTACTAAAGAAATTATTATGTATCCAAAATCTTTTTGCGAAGATTTCAAGAAAACGTCGCAAATATTGTTTTGCTATCAAGATTCAGTGACCATTAGGGCAATGATTATTTTTCATCGCAAATATTAATTCGCGACAATTTTTTAATATTTTGCGACGTTTGGTTTCATCACCAATAAGCTTATCTGTTGTAATGTAATGATCCATAATTTGAACAAAATTTGTACGCATTCGGAGTTGTATAAATGTTGTACATGAGTGTATTCGTTATTTACAAAACACAGCTTGTTAAATGCTATAGGTTGGCGTGCAATTTATTGCACATTGATGGAGCTTGTTAATATCAATTATATTCATCTTGGTTGCAACAAACTAGTATATGTATTGAGCCACTGCAACAAAATTTGGCTTCTCTCTAATATAGATTAGGCATGTTCCATTCATGCACATGCATTAAACGAAAGAAAAGATCTATTTTCAAATGAGGCGGAGACATACAAAACAAGAACAGTGCCATGCTAACCGGGGCAGATTTTCCAAGAGGATAATACAAAGTATCATTCAATATGGCAGTTGATCCTCATCAAGACTTTTAGAATGGTAAAGTCAAGACGAGCACAACATTAAGGGCAATGAAGAGCGCTTTAAGGCAGTGAATTGCATCAAAGGAAGTACCATTATATATTTTTAATTCAACTTGTTACTGGAACTTTTTTGTTTGGTATCGTCTGGAGGATTAAAGAACATACATAATGTACCACATGACACCTATAAGCTTTATCATGGAGACTCCATTATGTTAGTAAATTAGTAATTTAAACTCAAAGTATTGACATATTCTCTTGCTGTTCAAAGGCAAGATCCGGATTCTTCGTTGTTTTTTTTCCTTCTTCTGTTGCTATAACATGTAGGATTAAATTAATGCATACTTAATTATCTCTGTTGAGACAGTTGGAATCTTGACACCTATGAATGTATAATTAAGCTCGATAATTTCTTTCTGATTCGGGTTCCCAAGTTCTTTTAACAAAGTACTAAATTTGACCTCATTTAATCTTTGTGAGGTATTACTTGGATAGTTGACATCATTCAAACTTTTTTTTTACATTTTACCTGGTATTCTCAATAATTTGCAAGCAACAAGTTTTAAGACTTCTTACGCCTGATGATATGCTTCCCATCACTTTTTAATGGTTGGCGGGAAAGTAAAGTAAATTTGAAATATGATTCTTTGGAAAGTAAATCTATGGGAAAGTAAAGATATTCACATGTTTAGATACTTATAAGAATTTTAATACGAAAGTTAGGTGGATTCTTCTTATAGTGTTTGGTATGCAACATTATTTCATGGAATGTAATTTAATTTTGACTTGTGTTTCCAATTATTTCCCTACAAACCATATAAAAATTGAAATCATTAAATAATGTTAATTTGTAATACATGTTATATTATTAAATGTTATTTTTTCATTTTTGATATTCTAATCATATAATACTATTATATCATAAAAATAGTATTGAAATCATTAAATAATGTTCATCTATTTTTAGCCTATTCTCCGATTCCTTCTAATTCGACCCTGTAATAGATTCTGCAACTTTAGCTATTTGCTCGTTAGATTTCTCCAAACATTCAGTAAGCTTTTTAGTGATACGTTCCAAACATGAAACTAAACTATCAGCACTCCTCTTCCTTTTGCAATGTGTTTTCTTTGAACTTCCTTCACTTTGAGTATTAACTTTGATTGGTTGATCTCTTTGAGGCTCAACATCATCCTTGTCATTAGATTCTTCATTCTCTTCATCCAAGTTCTCTTCTGTGTTTATATTTTTCTAGCATATCTGTGTGTGCTTCAACATTTTTTCATGTAGCTCAATCTTATCCCTAAATAATAACTAGTTTATCATAGCAGGGAAATGATCTATTCCTCATAAATGAATAATCCAGATGACTCTACAATAATCACAGTATCAATCATTATAAAAATATTAATAAAACATTAATACAAAAAATAAAGCTAAAAAATTATAAATCAATCATTATATAAATCATGTAAAAAAAATTTTTAAAAACTAAGTAATCTAATTTGTTCTAACCCTTAGATATGCACTCCACACATCAGCGTCTGTAGTAACACTTTTTTTTTTCATCATCCCAATGAAACCCACTTGTTTCTCCACTATTTCTTGCATCATAAATAGAATGATATTGTTTTTTCAATAATTTACAGCGAGATTCAATATGTGATTTTTCTTTTAAACCATGCCTTGGTAATTTCTGATCTAATATCCTTTCCAGTTCTTTCTGATATCCTTTCCTTAATCCACTGTCATTTTCACCGTCAAATTTTCCATTTTCTTTCAGTTCAAGCATGGTCTCCACTAACTTTTCATCATCAAGAGTTGTCTATACATGGTTACTACCTTTACCACTGTGAGTTCCAATATTACGTTCCATACCTGAAAAAGGTAGCATTACATCCAATATTTCTATTTTGCCTCCATTCATCAAACAATTGATTGGCTAAAGTTTGTCTCCAATTTGTCCATTCGTCAGATGGTTTGACTAAAGTGATCGATTCTCCATCTAACACAACTCCACCTTCACTTTCTTCTTCTTCCTCTTCTGTATCTAAATTAGCTTATATTAGATCAATAGGCATATTTCTTCTTGTATGATTGTGAAGAAGATAACAAATCGTTATAATCTTACTTTGTAATTTAATAGGATACCAAGTTGAGTTCTTAATGAAATGCCAATGAACTTTCAACAACCCAAAACATCTTTCAATAACATGCCTAGTTGAAATGAAGAATGTTTCATCTTAAAAATTCTTCGGCTGTATTTGGTTGATATCTTGGAGTCCATTCATTAAGGTAATATCTTTGACCTCGAAATGGTGCGAGAAATCCTTTTATGTTTGTATATCCTACATCCACTAGATAGTAATAACCTAAAATATTGAGAATATATTAAAATAAATTACAAAACTTTAAGTTATATATATATATATATATATATTACATTTGAATATTTCACTTTTTATTTTTAACTTACCATCCTTGATTGGTAATCCATTTCTTCTACTTAATGCATCTCGGAGCACTCTAGCATCAGCAACTGAATCTTCCCACCCAAGGAGGACATAAATAAATTGCATGTCTTGTGAGCATACTCCTATTTCATTTGTAGCTAGGTCACCTTTTCTATTTCGATACCTGCACTTTTTAGCTTTAGGTACCCTCATTTCTATATAAGTAACGTCTAGAGCTCCTAAACAATTCTACAAAATCAAATTCCCTAAATACACATATCATATAATTAAGAAATAAATATATCAATTGATATATTAAATATTAAATATTTACCTTAAACCATTTCCATTTCTCATCTGTGGAATTCTAAGGTAAAGGTTCTGGCACTTTAAGCAAATCTCCTTGAAGTCTAAGAACTGAATTTAATACTTAATTAAAATGCCTATTAACTGTTTCTCCTGAGCATAAGAAGTCAGTTTTTATCGCACGATTTTCTCATGATGACCAAAAATGAACAGAAACATTGCTACTTGTTCATCTACAGTTGTGTTCCTGGTATCTGTTAATCGACCAACAGTTCTAAGCATATTTACTAATCTTCTAATTGTGAATCTATCCATATGCAACTCTGAGTGACATGTTGAACCATTAGCATATATCAATCTATGAAGATATCGGGATCGATCGTATTCATCAATAGAGTATGGAGCTTTCAAACAATGTTTTCCATGATGCAATACTACAACCGAAAGGATATGTAATATGACTCTTAACATGTCTAATCATTTATTTTGCATATCCATTAATAAAACAATTTCTTCTTTGCAGACAAATCCATTCCAGCCATTCTTTATTACCTATAAATTAATCAACAAATTTGAAAATAAAAAAATTAAACTTTATTGAATAGATATAAGAAAAAACACCATAATTTATTCCAAAACATCTCCCAAGCCATCAGTAACTACATCTATTCAAGCAAAAGAAGAAAGTTATGTATCAATAACTATACAAGAATTCAACGCAAAAAGGAAATATCAGATCCCCTCCTTCATAAGCATTATCCCGTTATTTTCTCTACCTTTTTTCCTCTCTACCTCTCTCATTCAATAACCAAAATATCCCAACAAACAAACTGGTTAAAAATGCCAAACCATTAAAAATTTGTCACAAAGTAAAAGGAATAGTTGAAACCTGAGTACAACTCAATGTTTTCTACCATCTATTACAAAGAAAACAAATAAAAGGTGAAGTAAAAATCACATCCTGGTGACCAAAAAGAGAAGGTAAGCATATGGTAAAGAAAGATAGGAGAAAGAGAGAATTTCTAGAACCTGATTGCTTTTTATTTATTTTAATTCATTAATGTACTTTATTCTTACTTTACAGTACACTTTGCTTTAAAAATCCTCTCTTGTCTCTATTCATATTTCATCTTGAGATGAGATAGATAAAATAGATTGAAAGTTTCCATCTTTTTATAAGATTTGGATTATTGGAATGGTTTTCAGCTTTTCTTCATCTCTGTAGCCACGTAACATCTCAAGATTAACTTACTAATGAAATTAAGAAAAAGAGAAAACCTAACTCAACTCCACTTTAAGATAGAAGTTGTTTACGCTTTTGTGAATTCAAAAGACACAAAAGTGTTATTTGAATTCAGATCACCAATGCATAAACCAATTTTGGTTGGACACAAAAGCATTATTTGAATTAATGCTTTTGTGTATTAACGCTTTGAATAGAACATAGATTGAGATCACTAACCTTTTATCACAAAAGTGTTATCTGAACCAGGAAATAAGGAAACTAGACACCAACAAAAAATTCCAAAGAAGATTGTTTTCTTCAATTCACTGGAGATAGTTTATCTCTCTAATCTACGTTTCTCTCTCTAGAGAAAACAATAACACTTAGATATCTTTTGGAATTTAACATGAAACAACTTGTTTAATGTTGTTAGTCTGATGCGTCAACTGCAAGCTACAAAATACGCCACTGATGCCTATGATGGAGAAAATCAAAAGCGTGAAGGTCTCTGTTAGAAAATCATAAGTGTGAAGGTATACCTTGAGTTGAAAGAGAGAAGTCAAAGATGAGATGGGGTTTTAAAGAGTTTCGAAGAGTTAAGAGAGAAGGGGACTAGTGTAATTTTTAGATTAAATTCCTGAAGAAAGTAATCAAAATACCAAGGGGGTTGTGGGA
Organism: Erythroxylum suave; assembly: GCA_027563595.1. NCBI lineage: Eukaryota > Viridiplantae > Streptophyta > Magnoliopsida > Malpighiales > Erythroxylaceae > Erythroxylum > Erythroxylum suave. Next base: position 47,287,667 of record JAOSBN010000179.1, read on the forward strand.
GTTAGAATCCAAGGGAAGTGCTACTACTTTCCCTAGATTGGGAAAGTTTTTACTTTCTTAACTACTCAAAAAAAATGAACCAAACGTGATAATTTAAATTTTAGGAAAAATATTACTTTCCCAAGCAAGAATCTATGCCAACCAAACAAGGCCCAAAAGTCGCTTTTTGGTGCACTTCTCACCAATATTAAAGCAAATTTTCTTCTTCTTTAGCAACATTTGTCAAATTGATACTTTCTCTAGCCTTATTTTTGCAATTCCTTTGTGTATGCCTAAAATTATTTCACTTGAAACATTGAGACTTTTCCTTGTGCCAACAATGGTCTTTAGCATGACCAGACTTATTACAAATAGCACCTTGAAATTGAGCTTCTCCTTTTAAAGATGAGGCTTTTGCTAGATAAGCCCCATCAACTACCTGTTGAGTTCTTTCTTTTCTCAACATTCTTCTTTGCTCAAGAGCATGCAAGGCATTGATTAATTCAGACAAAATAATTTGACTGATATCTCTTAATTCCTTTACAGATGAAATTTTTGCCTCAAATCTTTCGGACAAAGTTACAAACACTTTCTTTACGATCCTGCTCCCTTCTAACATCAATATAATTTTATTTACCACCATCATTAACCTATCAAAAAACTTTTATAGTGTCTTCTTTTCTTTCATCCTTAGAATCTCAATTACTCTTTTGCGATTTGACACTTGCATCCACCTTGTTCTATCATTGTCATGATAGAGATCTTTCTGTATGTCCCAAACTTCCTTGGTTGTTTTACAACTCATAATTCCTGGAAAAATTGATTCAGAGACAACAACATAAATTTGAGATAAGGTTCTTAGAGTTTTGGCTTCTTCATCTTTATAAGCTCTAATTTGATTGATTGACAGTTACTTAGTTGGAGTTAGTTATAGAATTTAACTGAATGACGGTTATCAAGAATTAAGAAGCGGTTATCAAAGATCAAGAAGCAGTTACAAACTTAGGCTATAAATACTAGTCTTAGTCGAAGCTTTCAAGCTAATAAATCTTATGAGTCTTACAACTTTGAGAAATCAGTGATCTTTGAGTGCTTACTTAGAAAAGAGAATTTCTTTCGTGCGATACTGAGAGAGCTAAACTTACTGTAACAATAGCTTGCAATATCTTTTTCTAGTGAGAGAGAGAAGATAGATAGCCTGAAGAGGCTAAGATAGCTGAAAGAATACTTTATAAGAGACCTGAAGAGGCTCTGGAAGGGAAGAAAGA
>JAOSBN010000179.1:47291207-47321620 GCA_027563595.1 Erythroxylum suave
ACCTATCAAAGAATCCAATACAACACTCAAGGGTGAAGCATATCGAAGTTAGACATCATTTTCTACGAGACTATGTTCAAAGAGGAATCGTCTATCTTCAGTTTGTTGAGACAAGTCATCAATAGGCAAATATCTTTACTAAGCCTATGAATGAAGAAAGATTCAAAGAAATCAGATGAAACTTGAATATGGTAGTGTTGAGAGACCAATCTTCTGAAACGTCATGACCCAAATGATTTTTACTGAAGGAAGATAAAAAGTTATAAGTCTTCAAGAGCCAGTAACTGCAAGTTACAAACAGTAATTATTTTTGGAGGGAACTATAAAGGAAATCCTCTCAGACGGTTCAGAACTCACCAACTCTAGAAAATTCCTGAAATTCTCTGAAATCAACTCTTGTAGCACTCTCAAAAACAATTGTTTACTACTCTTGATTTCGAGACCTTACTGTTACGCTTTCATCTTCAAGTTCTAATCTCATTACATTGAAGAAGTTCCTACTGACTAAAGATTACAATTAAGCAAGCAATGATTCATGGAAAGCATGTTGATTTCGAATCTTTGAAGCAGAATCAGATGGATATTGAACCAGAAGTTGAAGCAGACGGATGGAAAAACTTCTTTCAGGTTCGTGAAATAGTCTATCTGAATGAAGTTTATGAGTTCTGGAAGAATGCAAATGTAGTAGATGATATTGTTGTATCACTGGTAGATAGATTGTCGGTCATTGTGACACTGGATCTAATCGAGAAGGTTAGTGGATGTCCATGTGTTAGAGAAGAGGTGTCTTACAACAACCCTAGATGGATGATTAAAAACTGTCTAGAGAAGGCATATGTGAATCGACAACTCTATGGAAGTAGTAACCCAGAGGACAAGAAGTCGTCGAACCTTGTTCCAAAGGCTAGGGTTCTACACAACATACTTTTTCATTGCATTCTACCAAGAACAGGCTCGAGGAACGTTGTTACAACGATAGGCGAGCAATGTCTGTTCTATTTACTCAATCATAAGGCTATTAACCTTCCAAATCTGATTTTGAGATACATGTTGAAGACCAAGAGGAATTCTAATTCCTTTCTATATGGCATGCTGTTGACAAGAATCTTCAGAGATTCTGGAATCCTTCTTGATAGAGGAAACAAAATGAAGATGAACATTACAAGCGTTATTATGCGGCAACCATTGGTAGAATGGGATTGAGTATAACCTCTATGGTGAGACCAAGGATTGAGGGGGAGCATACTGTTAGAAGTAGCATGAGTGAGAATGTTACTCCCAAAGAAAAGAAGAAACCTCAATCGTCTAGAAGAATGACTATAGAAGGAAAGAAGAAACCATTAGAGGGAGCAGTTGAAGTTGAGAAGATGTTCCAAAGAAAAGAAAGCCAGCTGAATCTATCTGAGAAATAAGTGTCATTGAAAAGGAAGGCAGAGACATTTGATTTTGAAAAGGTTAAAAAATCAAAAAGATCATTAAGGATATTAACTTTAAGACAAGATGAGCAGAAGAGAAGGAAAGGACTATCTCTTGGTAAAGAATCTGGGAAGATAGAAAAGGCAACAAAGGCTACAAGATCTCTAGTCTCAATTTTGCAACAAGAGCAAACAAAGTCGACTAAAGAGGCTGGAATTACTTTCTATCCTTTACTTCAGTTTATTTTGTTGTTAAGCAATTAGATAGAAGTTATTTTGCAATTTAACTACGTAATAACTTTCATATAATCTTTGTGATATCTTATTAAAAAAAAGAGAGAAGTTTTTAGTGAGTTTTCATATTCACAAAAAAAGGGGATACATTATTCAACCCCCTTTCTGTGTATCTAGTTTCTTATACGTAAAGTCTATACTAACGTGTGATTTACTTAAAATTATGCTAATGGTAGTTTTGGAGGTAGATTTGATGGAAACTATTGGGTGGGATTTGGTGGTGGTGAAAGCAACAAAACAGGTGAAGTGGTTGAAGGTATCAATGAAGATGACTCTTTGGAATCAGATTTTAAAATTGAACATTGGAAGAAAATTATAGGGATGAGGATGATGATAGAGATGATTTTACCAAAAGGGAAAAAGAAGTGCACCAAGACGTAGCATTTGGAGGGTGATGAGAAGTACATTTGAGGCGTAAAAAGTCTTGCATATTTGAATCATTCTCCAATTCTAAGAAAATGAATCTTCTTGATATGCAATTTAGTGGTTACTCTAGTTTCTTACAAATTAAATACTAAAAATGTAAAAATTTAGATTTACTTTTGGGAAACTAAATTCTTGTCTTGAAAGGAAAAAAAAAGAAATATTTTGGACAGAAGCTTATGGTATTAACATTAACAGAAGTATACAATAATTTCTCTTCATGAACAGAGAAGATGTGACAAGATTTTCTAATTGAAAATATTGAGAAGGGAAACTCTAGTTTTAATCATACGCCTAAAAAAAATTCAATTCCTTCTTTAAAATCTTGGAGACACAAATCCAAATCCTTTAGCTTCTTTTGTGCACTCTCATTGATCTTCACATAATCATATTTGCATGCAATGGGAGACTCCAATATAGTGTCCAACATTACAAATTTATTGCTTTCATCTTTTTCACATTCTACCTTTTTGTTGAGTATGAGCTTGAACACCAATGGCGAATGGATTGTATTGGATTGTGCCTTCGACCCAGAAATAAAGTACAACAAAGATTTCATCACTGCTAAAGTTGTCGCCTCAACCTCTTTCAATATACTAATAAGAGACATTATCTCACTATTATTTTCAATGGCTGAGAAGGTGCATTTCTTCTCCAAAACCTTCAAAATTTTCAAGGTCTTTTGGATTTTCTTTTTCACCACCTTCCTCGAGGTTAGGTATTTTCTAGCATCACTAGCTAGCCCAATGGCTGAAGTTCAAGCCAGCATTGCTTCATTTGTAACAAGGCATCTTTAACAGTGGTAGACACATCCAAGAGTCTTAAGGAACCATCTAGCAACTCATTAACCAATTTTTGATGACCCTCATAGGCTAAGGCTTGTCTACTAAACTTCATAAGAGCCAACTTATTAATGCAATCATGCAAATCTTGAAGGCCACTTAACTTGTGGCTTATTGATGATTATGTAGAGGCAGCTTGTAAGTCCCTCAATCTATATATTTGTTCATCCATTTATGTAATAAGTGTTAATGTTATGATATAATCCCTTATTGAAGAATTATAAAGATGGAGGAGTCTTCTTAAGTGATAAAAAGAAGACTCCTTCACGTATCTTAAACTTCCCAAAATTGTCTCATAAGACAAGAATTCCTTCTCTCTTTTTGTAGCTTTTCACTTGTATTATTTCCTGAAAATGATGAAATATTAATTTATTAGTGTCCGAGGAAGTAGGCATAATTAGCTAAATCTCGTTAAATTCTAGTGTTCTTTATTTGTCTATTTAATAGCTATTGTTGGGTATGGATGTAGTGAATTATTATGCTATTAAATTACATGCCTAGGAGGTTGAGTTTTAAGTGGGACCATTTGTGACTCCTTTAATCTTCCCTAAAAATTTACCTGGTGTGATTTTTCAGTACAATCGTTCACACTTTATTCACTTAGGCAATAGCACCTAAGGTGAATTTGTTATTATTGGTGGAGATTAACCCAAATTTCACAATTTGTATCAGAGCCAAGGTTTTTTCTTAATATGCTTTGTAGTTGTAGTGTAGTATGATCTTCCACATCAGAAAGATTTTTCCGTAGGCTATTTGCATTTAACATTGACAGCTATTAAATAGAAATTGTAGAAGAGATGACAAAAATCAAAGATATGACTGCACCAACAACGTCAACAGCTTCTACCTCGTCTATTCTAGCAAAGACTGCTGCGATAAATAAAAGATTTGTGGTGGAGATTTTTTATGGTACGGGTCATTTCGACATATGTCAAAGTGAGGTTCAAGATGCTCTTTTTCAGCAAGGTCTTGACATCACCATTAAAGAAAAGAAACCAGATGATGTTGAGGAGAAAGATTAGAAGACTATAAATCATTTGGCGTAGTGTACAACTCAATCGTGTCTTTTTAGAGAGAAAAAGTATGCTTTCTAGAAGGAAACTTCCGCATCTAAATTGTGGAATGCATTGGAAGAGAAATTCCTAAAGAAAACCAGTCAAAATAACTTCCATATAAAGAAGAGATTGTTTCGTTTCTCTTATGTTCTGGGTACCACTATAAATCATCACATCACCAATTTTAATTAGTTAGCTACTGGTTTAATGAATTTGGATGTGACATTTTAAGATGAAGATTTGGCTTTGAAGTTGTTAGGATCCCTTCTGAGGAGTTTAAGTTTCTTAAAACTACTCTACTTTATAGAATGGTTAATGTGTCTCTTAGTGAAGTTACAGCTGCTTTGTATAGTCATGAATTGAGAAGGAAGATAAAAGAAGAACGTACAAGTGGAGCAGTAAAAGTTGTAGTAGTCAGAGGCCATTCGCAGACCCAAATTAAAGAAAAGAAAGGGAGATCAAATCGAGGTTTAAATTAAGCAAAGATGAATATTCTTTTTGTCGAGGAAAAGGGCACTAGAAAAAGGATTGTCCAAAGCTAAAGAATGTAAACAAACCTAATAGGGGAAAGGCTGTTGCAAATTCGACTAATGTTGAGTGTGAATATACAGACTCAGATCTTGAATTGATTGTTACATCCTTAATAAGCCCTTCTAGTCCATGGTTGCTCGATTCAGGCTGTAGTCATCACATGTGTCCCAATCGGGATTGGTTCTCTGATTTTAAAGAGTTAGAAGGTGGAGTTTTTTCCACAGCAAATGACAATCCTTGCACAACAAATGGGATTGGCTCAATTTGCTTAAAGAATCATGATGGAATAACTAGGACTCTGATAAATGTTAGATACGTGCCAAGTTTGATGAAGAATCTTATTTTTATGGGAGTCCTAAAGTCAAAAAGCTATACTGTAAATGCAGTAAATGGAGTAATGAAAGTCATCTCTAGTACACTTATGGTAATGAAAGGAATTCGAAGAAACATTAACCTATATTATTACTAAGGTAATGCAGTTATTGGAATAACAACAGTAGCTTCTAATGATGATCAAGAGCTAGAAGAAGCTAGGTTATGGCATATGTGCTTAAGACATGCAGGTGAAAAATCCTTGAATATATTAGTAAATCAAGAATTGTTGAAAGGAGTTCGGGCCTACAAATTAGACTTATGTGAACATTATGTCAAAAGGAAGCAGACAAGAGTGAAATTCGGCACTGAAATCTATGATACAAAGGATAGTTTGGATTATGTTCACTCTAATGTGCAGGCACCTTCCAAAACAGCTTCCTTGGGACGAAAACACTATTATGTGACCTTTGTTGATGATTTTTCCTGAAAAGTATGGGTGTATACTATGAAGACTAAGGATGAAGTGGTAGGAGTTTTCCTCAAATGGAAGAAGATCGTGGAAACTTAAATAGGTAGAAAGATCAAGCGTCTCCGTATAGATAATGGTGAGTGGGGAGTACAAGAGTGATCCATTTTTAAAGTTTGCAAGGATAAAGGTATTGTCAAACACTTTATAATCAGGGACACACAACAACAAAATGGGTGACAAAATGTATGAACCAGACATTGCTAAAGAAAGTTCAGTGTATGTTGTCTAATGCTGGGTTAGGCAAAGAATTTTACGCTGAGCCTGTTACATAGGCTTGCCATCTCATCAATTTCCTTCCATCAACTGCTATTGGTGGTATAACACCTTTGGGAAAATGGCTTGGAAAACATGCTACTGATTATGATTCCTCACATATGTTTGGTTCCACTGCAAACTATCATGTTAAGGAGTCAAAGTTAGATCCACGTGTAAAGAAAGCAATTTTCATAGACATCACCTCTAGTGTGAAAGGATATCATCTTTAGTTCCTAGAGTCAAAGAAAATAATTTTCAACAGGGATGTTACCTTTGACAAATCTAACATATTAAGAAAGGTTACAATTGAAAATGTTAAATCGATAGATGGTACTCCAAAATAGGTGGAGTTTGAAGGAAGAATTGCTACCCCAACAAATAACGAAGCAGATGTAAAAAATTTTGTGGTAAAAGAGGAGCTCGGTGAAGAAGAGGTTCCAACCTAAGATTCTCCACAGCAACAATTACCAATTACATTGAGAAAGCCAAAAAGGAATATTCAAGTACCTGCTTATTATCTTAAAATGGTGGTTTATACATCTATAATTGAAATTGATGACACTCCTACCACTTATAAGGAAGCAGTCTGAAGTTCAAAAGAAGATGAGTGGAGGATAGCTATGAGTGAAGAAATACATTCCCTTCATAAGAATCAGACATGGATGTTAGCTAGTCTCCCAAAGGGAAAGAAGGAAACTGAATGCAAATGGTTATACATAAAGAAAGAGGGATTTCTTGATAAGGATAATGTTCACTACAAAGTAAGGCTAATAGCCAAAGGATATGCTCAAACAGAGGGAATTGATTATAGTGAGGTTTTCTCTCCAGTTGTAAAGATTCCTTCATTCAAATTTTGTTGGCTTTAGCAACACTGTTTGATATGGAACTATTTTTATTGGATTTAAAAACGGTGTTCTTATATGGAGAATTAGAGGAGGAAATCTATATGAATCAGCTTGAAGGTTTTTAAGTTGTTGAAAAAAAGAATATGGTGCGTAAGCTTGAAAAATCATTGTATGGATTGAACCAATCTCCAAGGCAGTGGTATAAGCAGTTTAACAAGTTTATGAGGGGACAAAAGTACACAAGAAGCAAATATAATCACTATGTGTGTTTTCACAAGTTACAACATAGATCGTACATCTATCTTCTCCTTTTTGTTGATGATAAGCTGATAGCTTCAAAAAATCAAAGAGAAATTAAGAGATTGAAGATTCAGTTAAAATAGGAGCTTGAAATGAAGGATCTGGGTGAAGCCAAGAAAATTCTTGACATGGTGAAATAACCTAAGTCAAATGTCGCCTTAGGGTTACTTCAAAATTTAACCAAGGATTGCAATGTAACCTAAACTATAAAATGGGGTTTGATTTGGTTAATTATCACCTAAATTGTAATTAATTAAAATAAACATAAAGGATTTGTTCTTGGTATTTTAGATTTAAAATGAGTGATATGAAATGTTATTGAATGAATGGAATGAAAAACACAAGTGATTAACAATGATAAAAACAACGCTCCAATTCAATAACAAAAGCAATATTCACTTAAACAAATATGGGAGTTAACAATAATGAACCAAGAGTTATAATCAAGCTTTTAATCCAACAACGGAGCCAACCTCGAATTATCACAAAAATATTTTCCAAAGTCCTAATCTACTAACTGTCATAAGAATAGTAAAATAGAACTAAGGATACTAGAATTCAATGCTCAATTATTACTCAATAATTAACAAAACAGAATTAAAGCCAACAACCAGTATAACGATTCAATAATTCAAACCAACTTGAATAATCACCAAATATTCAACAAAATCTCAATACAACGTCTTAACCCAAAACAAAGTAATGAAATTAAGTCATATTCAATACAATATCAGTCATTAAATAATAACCCTGCCATAAAAATCTTCCAATACAAGATATAATCAATATACACCTCCAAATAATTAAATAGTTATACTAAGACCTAGGAATCACTAAATAATTAAATGGGTGGGAGATTAATGTAGCTTAAACTCTCCTATAAAGACTCAAGCTCTTATCATTGCCATTTAATCAGAGGATTAGGGTGAACTAGCCATGGATAACCATTGAAGGCAATGCCAATAATAAACTCCATCAATCAGCCATAAAAATGAGAAATAAGGTTTGGACTTGTGGGAGATAGGAAAAAAAAAAGGAAACTAAGTCTCTATAGGTGGAGAAGTTTGTCGTCAAAAACCCCTCCCATTTTTCTCTTCTATAATTGTCCCCTTCCATTTCCGAAATAGCACACCACACTCCAGGTCCAGCGCCTCTTTTCAAAACCCACTCACCACTCAAACCCTTAGCTAACTCTACCACAAGCCCTTCTATTTTTCTCTTTATGTTTTCGTTCTACCCAAAAGCAACGCAGATCCCCGAAAAAACTTAGCTACGTCTCTGTTTTTCCTTTCAAAAACCCTCGTACACCAGTTCCATCCCTCTCTGTATGTTTTGTTCCCTTTTCTTCTAACCTGTGCGTCATGTTTTTATGAGTAAAGAATGTTACGTCATTTTTGTCAAATTTCCATGAGCTTCTGCATTTTTCCTTTTGGACTTTACATTTGCATTTTGTCTCCCTAGCTTGTGTGTTTTGTCCCTTGCTCTCTAGCATCATATGCGTTTTTGGTTCTTCCTACTGCTGTGCGTCGTTTTGTTCATGTACAGTGGCGTTTTGACTTTCTTTTTCCTTCTAGCTGCTTGTGTGTGTTTGCATTTTTGGGTCTCCTTAGCCTGGTCATATGTTGCTGCATTTTCTTCAGTGGTGTTGTTTCAGCTGCTTGTGTTGCATCGTTTTCTGCCCCTTTATTTCACTACTGATATTGTTTTTGCTTTTTTGCCTTTACTGTCGTTTGGTCTTTTATCTGCTGCGTTTCACCAACTATTTTCTCCTTTCATCTTTTCCATTCTAATTTTTCCCAAATAACCTTAATAAAAATTACAAATAATATAGCATCAATTGTCCTAAAATCGATTAATCACAATTAAACCAAAATATGACAATTTTTCCCCTATAAACACAAATTAAATGTAAGGTACAATAATTCAAATAATAATCAAATAATGCAATAAAGATCAATTCTGGTGACAAAAACCCATCCAAATGATATGAAAAAATATATAAATAAATAAGTTTGTCAACTCCCCCGCATTTAGCCTTTTGTACTCTAGGGCAAATTATCAATAAAGTAAATCCAATAGTTAAACTCATTGCAAGTAAACATAAAACCGACAAGGCAACAATAAAAAATCAACTCAACCAACCTCTATCCCTAATCGGTCAACAATCATGGAATCCTTCAGTGCAAAGAAACTAACACAAGAGACATAGCAAGAAACATAATAGATCTCTCATAAGGTATAAGTGTCTCACTCATCTCTCAATTAGGAAATTTTTCACTCAATCCTCCTATATTAGCACCTACCGTAGGCTTGTAAAGATTCTACTATCTCCACCACTAATACACCATAGATTCATGATCAAGGGGACTTTGTAGGGTTATAATGTTGATGAAAGGCTAATGAATGGATAAACTGGAAATAATGACAAGTGCAATGCATGAGTGTTAAGCAACAACTCAAGGTAAGCTAAAGTGCAACATCAAATGAACATCAATGTGCAAATATCAACTTTAAAGAACCAATCTTTGATCTTCAACCACCAAGGGATGTCTTATTTCAAACTTTATTCTTTTTGGCTAAATTATTCCTCTTTCTTTTCTTTTTCTCTTTTCTCTCTTTTTTTTAAAATGTTTTCTTTGCTTTTTTTGGTACATTTTCTTCTCTTTCTTATCTTTTTTTTGTTTTTTAATATTAACATACCCAACCAAGAAGAAAAAATAGCAACATCAATGATGCACCTTTAATCATGAAGAACATAATGTAACTCATGCAAAACACTTGCTCAAAAATAATGGAATGATTGAAAATAAAGGGCTCAAAGGGGTAAGTAAAGGTCAATTGAAATGGCTTGTATTTGGGTGAAAGGGTTTAGAAATGAATGCCCCTATTATGCTCAAAAATCTAGGTATTAATGCAGCTTTAAAAAAGAACCTAAACAAGTTTTAGAGGCTAGCCAAACTAGGTGGAAATCACACTAGATGAGAAAGAAAAGTAAGGCTCAAAAATCCTTCTAACAAGACTTTCTCTAAAATATTTCCTTCCTAAAATCAACCTATAAAACCAATTTAGTAACCTTTCACAAAGGCACTCCACTATGCTAATTAACTAAGAATAAAAATTACTTATATCAAAATGCATTCAAACCTTGACATGTCAATGTTCACATGCATAAGCAACAAGGGTTTGAAAACAAAGCCCAAGGATTGCAAAAGTCAAGCAGAAGGTGGGAATCACAATAACAAATCATTCTTAAGAGATAAACCCAATCAATTTAGCTCAAAAGTTTAAATTTTTTGAATATTTCAGCTCAATCAACCAAACAGTGCATAATGCAAAGTCAATAAAATGGTAATCCAAGAAGTGGCAAAACAAATCAACAAAAGCAATCCCTCCCCCACACTTAGTCAATGCATTGTCCTCAATGTAAGAAAAACAAATGTAGGTGAAATGGCAAGAGCAAGGGGAAACTAAACTAACAACTACTAAACGAAAATAAATAACTACAACTACTTCTTATTGGAGAGGTTCTTTCCCCTACACTTACTCCGAATTATCTTAGCAAACAGATATCACCATCAATACAATATAAAGTAAAGGAGAAGGGTAGATGGGAACAACTTTATGATTAAAGGTGATCCTCATGGTAGTGCTTAAGCATATGACCATTGGCTTATGAAACATGACTCGTTGCTTCATCCACCAGCTCTACCATACCAAATGAATGCACCTTGGTAACTCTCAAAGGACCCTCCTATTTGGTGATAAAATTCCTAGGCATTAGCTTTAACCAAGCCTTGAACTTTAGAACCTTGTCTCCTTCACGGAACTGTTTCCTTAGAATCTATTTGTTATGAATCATTTTCAGCTTGTCTTTTTAGATTATGGCATTATCATAAGACTTGAGCCTCATCCCTTCAAGCTCTTGGAGTTTCATTGTCCAGCTTTCAAGTGAAGATTTAAAGTCTGCATCACATGCCTTGATTACCTAGTAAGATTTGTGCTCGATTTCCACAGGTAGATGGCAAGACTTGCCATAGAGCAACTGAAAAGGAGACATGCCTATAAAGGTCTTGTAGGCAGTCCTATAAGCCCACAGTGCCTCCTCAAGCCTTTCACTCCAGTCTTTGCGGGATGGTTTCGCAATCTATTCTGGTGTCCGCTCCACTTCCCTATTGGAGACTTTAGCCAACCCAATTTGTCTGAGGGTGGTAAGGAGTGGCCAACTTGTGATTAACTCCATATTTAGCAAGTAGAGACTTGATGGTCCTATTACAGAAATGTGTTCCTTAGTTACTAACAATTGCTCTTGGAATGTCGTACCTACAAAATATATGAGAACGTAAAAACTTGGCAATAATAGAAGCATCATCTTTCCTAGTTCGAAGTACCTCTACCCATCTAGATATATAATCTACTACAAGTAATATATATGAAAACCCAAATGATGTAGGAAAGGGACCCATAAAATCTATACCCCAGACATCAAAATTTTCACAAAAATGTATAGGTCTTAAATGCATTTCATGCTTTCTACCTAGACTCCCAAACCTCTGACACTTATCACAAGACTTGCAAAAAGCATAAGCATCTTTGAATAAGGTAGGCTAATAAAACCCACACTCTAAAGCCTTCCTATCAGTCCTATTAGCACTAAAATGCCCCCCACAAGATAAAGAATGTGCAAAGGTAAGGATAAAGTGGATCTCATTGTTAGGAACACATCGTCTGATAATCAAGTCAATGCATTGCTTCCAAAGAATTGGAGCATCCCAAATATAGTATCTTGCCTTCCTCTTCAGCTTATCAACTTGAAACTTAGACATAGAAGAAGGCACAAGATCAGCGACAACACAATTAACAATATTTGAGTACCAAGGTTCTTGAACCGCTCAGGAAAAAAGAGCAGAATCAGGAAAGGAATCAACAGTAAGATCAAAAGAGCCAACTCCCTCAGTGCCTTCAGGTAACTAATTAAGGTGGCCAGCCACATGATTTTCTACTCCAGCTCTGTCTCTGATTTCAATATCAAACTCTTGGAGCAATAAAGTTCATTTCAGCAGTCTTGGTTTAGATTGGGGCCTCTTGAACAAGTATCGCACCGCTGCATAATCTGTAAAAATAACCACTCGAGAGTTTATCAAATACTGTCTAAATTTATTTAAAGCAAAGATTATAGCAAATAGTTCCTTCTCGGTAGTGGTATAATTCACTTGAGAGAAGTTAAGTGTCTTGAAAGCATAGGCTATCACTCTAGATTGCTTTTCCTCCCTCTGACCAAACATAGCACCAACTATAAAGTTAGAAGCATCACAAGACAGTTCAAAGGGCAAATCCCAGTTAGGTGTAGTCAGAAGAGGAGGTGAAACAAGCAAGGATTTCAAAGTGTCAAAGGCATGTCTACATTTGTCATCAAAGTGAAAATCAATATCTTTTTTCAACAATTTACAAAGGGGTAAAGCAATTGTACTAAAATCTTTCACATAGCGTTGATAAAACCCCACATGCCTCAAGAAAGACCTTAAATCTTTAAGACAAGCAGGATAAGGAAGTGAAGAAATGATTTCAATCTTGGCTCTATCAACTGCAATCCCCTTTTAAGAGATGCGATGACCTAACACTATGCCACTATGTACCATAAAATGACATTTTTCAAAATTCAAAACCAATTTTTTCTCAATACATCTACCAAGAACACGTTCAAGACTAAGCAAGCAATCTTCAAAGCTATCACTATAAACGATGAAGTCATCCATAAAAACCATCATATTTCACTCCAAAAAATCACTAAAGATCGCCATCATACATCTTTGAAAGGTGCCTGGAGCATTACACAACCCAAATGGCATCCTTCGATAAGCGTAGGTACTAAAAAGGCATATAAAAGTAGTCTTATCATAGTCTACAGGTGCAATCAGCACCTGGAAGTAACTTGAAAGGCCATCCAAGAATCAATAGTGAGATTTACTAGATATTCTTTCCAACATTTGATAAATGAAAGGTAATGGAAAATGATCCTTCCTAGTTGCTTCGTTCAATTTCCTATAGTCTACGCACATTCTTTAAACATTTTAAACTCTTATTGGAATAAGTTCATTACTCTCATTTCTCACTATTGTGATACCGCTCTTCTTCGGTACTACTTGTACCGGGCTCACCCACTCACTATCTGATATGGCATATATGATCCTCACACTCAATAACTTAGACACTTCTTAACCAGATCATGAATAAGAGGATTCAACCTCCTTAGTGGCTACTTAATTAGCTTGGACCCTTTAGCCAAAAGGATCTTGTGTGTGCAAACCAAGGGATCAATCCTTGGTGTGTCCCCTAAAGACCAACCTATAGCCCTCCTATGCTCATGAATAAGAGGATTCAACCTCCTTAGTGGCTACTTAATTAGCTTGGACCCTTTAGCCAAAAGGATCTTGTGTGTGCAAACCAAGGGATCAATCCTTGGTGTGTCCCCTAAAGACCAACCTATAGCCTTCCTATGCCCTTTCAACACAGAAACTGATCTCTCTTCTTCAGAACTACTCAAAGAATCAGAAATAATAACAGGCAATTTTGCAATCATCAGCAAGAAAGACATGTTTCAAGTTAGAGGGAAGGGGATTCAATTCTAAATCAGGGGGTTGCATAATAAAAGGAACCAGCTTTGGTATATCAAGTGCATTCAGTGTGAGTGGTGTGTCTATGTGGCTTGTGGAAGGAGACATAAGCTCAGTGTAGTGTATATGTCATCCACTTCCCGACTCAGTGCCACCATCAGATGACTTGGAAACAACAGAATTAGGGCCAGTCTAACCAATAGAAAAAAAAGGTAAATCAAAAGTGAGAATGGGATTGGAAGGGTTAGAACAGTAGCAGGATCACTGTTATCCTCTTCTAATAATACTCCAGCACCCCTTGAAGGAGAAACTACATTCGTGGCTTGTATAACAGCTCCTTTTTCCTCAATTCCTGCAAAATCAAGAAACACACCTTTCTCAAGGCTATCAAGTGTACAATCAACAGTAATATCATAATCAAAACAAGATGATGCATTAAAATCATGCGGAATGGAAAGCAAACTATCTATCTTTAAAGAATAGACATATGATACGTCAACCTCACATGCACAAAAATTAAAAGAATTGGAGGAGGATAAACAAGTAAGTGCATCATCATGATTCACAACCATGTCATACCAGTTAGGCTCATGCACATCAGTCTCATGCAAGTCATCCACATCATTATCATGACATCCAATCAAATTAATACCCAAGTAAGAACAATCTTCATAACCATAGCTCATAGCTTCTGAAAGATTAAATTGCACTTCATGATCCCCAATTCCCATAGTGATAAGACCCTTCTTCATTTTAATTATGGTCTCAGTAGTCAGAAGGAATGGCCTACCTAGAATCAAGGTACTCTCAGAAAGGAGCTCATTAGTCATATCCAGGGCATAAAATCTAGGGCATAAAAGTCAGCTGGGAAAACAAGACCTCTAACTTGCACAAGGAAATCCTCAAGAATGCCTTTCAGGTATCTCACTGTCCTTTCAGCTAGACCAAGCACTACACTAGTTTCTTTCAAAGCTTGAATACCCAAGGTCTTATAAACAGAGGTCAGCGTGACATTAATTGCTGCACCTAAGTCAAATAGGGTATGAAAAATAGTAGTTCGACCTATGGTACATGGAATAGTGTAAGAACCTGGGTCTTTGCATTAATGGGCACTGTGACTTAAATAAGGCACTAACACTCATCCCTAGTTGGATTCTCTCACTATGCTTATACTTTCTCTTATTTGTGCACAGGTCTTTCAAGAATTTAGCACACTTAGGCATCTTTTTGATCAATTCAAGCAATGGCACATGCACCTCAAGTTTGTTAAACATTTCAAACAATTCATCATTGTTTTTCTTGTCAAAATCTTTTTACTAACCAAGTAAGAATTTGGAAAGGGCAAGTCACGAATGTTTACCTCATCACCTTTGGAGTCGGAAGGTGATCCTTTCTTCATTGGTCTCTTCACGATATTTCTTATTGCCTCTTCGTCATTTTGCACCAATGGTTGTTTTCGAGACTTCTTTAAGAGCTTTTTTTCTTGTAGGCGTTCAGATTAAATAGAAGTTTCTTTCTCAGCTTGGGAAGTTTTTTTAGTTGTGTTAGTAGGAGGAGGCTCAACTTCTAGTTCCTCATCCTCTTCATTCTCTTTGAATTGCACTTTCTTAGCACCAATTTCTTAACCACTTCTCAGTGTTATTGCATTCAAAGATTTAGGATTTATTATTATGTTAGAGGGTATAAAACCATTATTCTTTGCTTGTTATTCACTCAAGTTGTTGGAGATTTAAGTAACAAAAGTGTTCAAATTCCCATGCTTAGTCTCTATTTGCTCCAACTTAGACAACACATTTTGTATACATAAGTCCATCTTATTCCCTATAGCATTCAACTTAGCAACGATTTGTGTCTTCTTTTGTTCTAATCTTGAATTAATCCTGGCAATGCCCTTCATGATCATAGCAAATTCATCACCCTTAGAAAAAGAAGATGATGTCCCTTGATTAGATACCATTTGATTGGAAGAATTTCCTTGAGTGTTGCCTTGATCCCCACCCCATCTAAAGTTAGGGTGATCTCTCTAACCTAGATTAAAGGTGTTGATATTGACCATTTCGATTTTGGTAAAAGGTAAAAACTTCTTTATATCGGGCACAATTGTTGGAAGCATGCATCATGGACTCCACAACAATCACAACCGGCTACTATAGCTTGAGAATAACCTACTAAATTAACTTACTTGGCTTTCATATTATTCTCTAAAATATTGAGTATTTTCTCCACTTCGTTTCCCAAAGCAGCAATTTCAGTAAGAATATCATGGGAAGAAGTTGAAGAGGTATTATTGTACACCCTTCTTGTGTGTCCAGATTGAGGGTTATTGGTAGCCATCTTTTGAAGTAGGTCCCATGCAGCATTGGGACTCAATTCTCTGAGTGAACCATTTGCAGTGGCATGAATTGAGGGCTTATGATATGGAAGGAGACTTTCATAAAAAGAGTTGACTAGATTATTCTTTGAAATATTGTGGTGAGGACACTAGGCTACAAGCGTGATTAACCTTGTCCAATATTTGTGCATGGGTTCATTATCTCATTGCATAACACTAGTTATTTCCTATTTTGGCCTTGAAGTTTTAGAAGCAGGAAAATATTCATCCAAGAATGCTCCCTTCAACTGATCCCAGGTAAAAGTGGTAAAATATTGAGGCAGTGTGTAAAGCCACTCCTTAGCCTTGCCTTCAAAAGTGAAGTGGAATACTCTCCTCAATACATCTTCAATATTTGTTATGGGTAGTTTCATGGAAGAACACACCATATGCATAGTAATCAAATGCCTGTGTGGATCATCACCTACAAAGCCATGGAATCTAGGTAAGGAAAAATGCTCTTTTAATTTCAAAGTTCACATCATCAATATAAAAGCCATAAGGATCATAATCAGCATTTGGAATTATTAATCTCCCTCATGCTTTTATTATCCTCACCATTATTCCTTAAGTTGTTCTCACCTTGTTCGTTGTTCCTATGAGGCCTATTACGTCCATTATTGTCATTATCACCATTCATGGTTTCTTACTCTAATTCAAAATCACTAATAGACAATTGTTCACTAGAGGTAGGTCTGTCACTAGGTTCTTATTCACTAGATGACAAACTTGACTCTTGTGAAATATGCTCCTACTCAACAAGAACTTGACTTGTACCCTCTATTCTCCTCTCTCTTCCAATATTTTTCACTAATGTCTCAAGTTCAATATTTAAGGGAATCAAAGGTAAAGCCCTATCACTCCTAGGCATAAACAGCAACAATCAAAAAAGAACGAGGGGAAAAACTGACTTGCACAACAGGATTCAAGTAATAGAAAAATGGAAGAATATAATGAGTGCAAGTGTGTGTGTAGGAGAATGTATGAGTATGGATGACTATACACTTAGTAGTATATGAAAGAGTGTGAAAATAGGTAATATGCACAAATAATCGAAGAATGTCAAAACTTCACCAATATGCAAAAAGAAGCAATTTTTCCAAAACTTGAGTTGGAGAATGGACCCATACACTCGAGAAAGCAACTAAGTAGGCTATAATCAAACAAACAAAAGCAATGTAATCCACCAAACCATAAACAAGTCAAAGAGCAAACTAAAACTTCTATCTAGTCAAGAAATGCAAAATGGAAATGGAAATGGACTATGCAATGCCAATGCAAGTATGAAGCTCAACAAATAAACCTAATCAATGTTACTTGATATTTAGTTACTAGTGAACCAATTTCTTGGCTCCCCGGCAACGGCGCCTCTTGAAACAGCCTAAGTTTAACGTCACCTTGGGGTTACTTCAAAATTTAACCAAGGATTGCATATAGTACAACTTCGGGTCGTTCTCTTTGAGGAGTCGAAAATGAAATTAAATTCCTAAGTAACTAAATGTAATGCAACCTAAACTATAAAATGGGGATTGATTTGGTTAATTATCACCTAAATTGCAATGGATTAAAATAAATAGAAAGGATTTGTTTTTGATATTTTAAATTTAAAATGAGTGATATGAAATGTTAGTAAGTGAATAGAATAAAAAACACAAGTGATTAACAATGATAAAAACAACCCTCCAATTCCATAGCATAGGCAATCATCACTTAAACAGATATGAGAGGTAAAAACAATAAACCAAGAGTTATAATCAAGCTTTTAATATAACAACCGAGCCACCTCGAATTGTCACAAAAATATTTTCCAAAATCTCAATCTATTAACTGCCACCAGAATAGTAAAATAGAACTAAGGATACCAGAATTCAATGCTCAATTATTACTCAATAATTAATAAAATATAATTGAAGTCAATAACCAATATAACAATTCAATAATTCAAGCCACCTTGAATAATCACCAAATATTCAACAAAATCTCAATACAACATCTTGACCCAAAACAAAGTAATGAAATTAAGTCATATTTAATACAATATCAGTTGCTAAACAATAACCCTACCACAAAAATCTTTCAATACAAGATATAATCAATATACAACTTCAAATAATTAAATAGTTATCCTTGGACTAGGAATCACTAAATAATTAAATAGGTAGGAGATTAATGTAGCTTAAACTCCCTTATAAAGACTCAAGCTCCTGCCGTTGCCATTAAATTGGAGGATTAAGGTGAACTAGCCACGAATAACCATTGAAGAAACTGCCAATGATAAACTTTAACAATCAACTATGGAAAATGAGAAATAAGGTTTGGATTTGTGGAAGATAGGAAAAAAGAAAGGAAACTAAGTCTCCATTAGTGGAGAAGTTTGCTGTCAAAAACCCCTCATATTTTTCTCCTCTGTTCGTCCCCTTCTTTTTCCGTAACAGCGCACCACACTCCAACTCATGCGCCTCTTTTCGGAACCCATGCACCATTCAAACCCTTAGCTAGCTCTGCCATAAACCCTTCTACTTTTCTCTTTATGCTTTCGTTCCACTGAAAAGCAACTCACACCCTCGACAAAACCGAGCTATGTCTCTGTTTTTCCTTTAAAAAACCCACGTACACCGGTTCCAGCCCTCTCTGCGTGTTTTGTTCCCTTTTCTTCCAGCCTGTGTGTCACGTTTTTGGTGAGTGAAGAATTTTGAGTCATTTTTGTCAAATTTCCATGAACTTCTGTGCTTTCCTTTGGACTCTATGTTTGCATTTTTTCTCCCTAGCTTGCGTGTTTTGTCCCTTAGGTTATGTGCATTTTTGGTTCTTCCCACAGCTGTGCATCGTTTTGTTCATATGATGTGCCATTTTGGCTTTCTTTTTCCTTCAAGCTGCTTGTGTGTGTTTGCCCTTTTTTCGTCTCCTTATATGGGCTGTGCCTGGTCATATGTTGCTGTGTTTTCTTTAGCGGTGCTTGCATTTTGCCCCTTTGCTTTAGCTGCTTGTGCTGCGTCGTTTCCTTCTCCTTTATTTCACTGTTGCTATCGTTTTTGCTTTTTTTTTTTACTGTCGTTTGGTCTTTTATTTGCTACATTTCACCAACTATTTTCTACTTTCATCTTTTCCATTCTAATTTTTCCCAAGTGCCCTCCAATAAAAATTACAAATAATATAACATCAATTGTCTTAAAGTCGATTAATCACAATTAAACCAAAATATGACAATTTTTCTCCTATAAGCATAAATTAAATGTAAGGCACAATAATTCAAATAATAATCAAATAATGCAGTAAAGATCAATTATGATGACAAAAACTCATCCAAATGATATGAAAAAACATATATATAAATAAATGAGTTTGTCATATGGAGATAAGTAGAGATAGCAAGTTGAGGAGACTGTGTTTAACTCAAAAACAATATTTGAAAAAGGTACTATCACGTTTTGGTATGAATGAAAAGTCAAAACTGGTTAGTACTCCACTCACTCCTCATATAAAGCTTAATACATCTTTATCTCCAAAAAAAGAAGCAAAACGAGAGTACATAAATAAAGTATCGTATGCGAATGTGGTTGGTAGCTTGATGTATGTTATGGTGTATACAAGGCCTGACATTTCACAGCCAATTGGAGTTATAAGTATATGTAGGATCCTAGAAAGGAATATTGGCACCCTATGAAATGGATTCTACGGGACATTCTAAATATCGTAGATGTTGGTTTGGTATTTCAGCAGGATAAGCAAGATGGGCAATGTGTAGTTAGTTATTGTGATTCAAATGTCAATCAACTACTGGCTATGTGTTTACTCTTGCAAAGGCAACAGTCAGTTGGTGGTCTACCTTACAGTCAACAACTAATTTGTCGACTACGGAGGCAAAGGATATGGTAGCTACAAAAGTTGTGAATGAGGCAATTTGGCCTCAAGGATTGCTTGGTGAGTTAGGGGTTCAACAGAAGCACATCAAAGTACACTTTGATTATCATAGTGCTATCTTTTTAGCAAAGAGCCAGATTTACCATGCAAGGATGAAGCATATCAATGTCTGTTATCACTTTATACAAGAGGTTCTTGAGTTATAAAAAAAAGACTCCTTCACCTATCTTAAACATTCCCAAATTGTCTTTCATAAGAAAAAAATTCCTTCTCACTTTTTTTAGTATTTCACTTGTATTATTCTCTTAAAATAGTGAAATATTAATTTAGTAGTGTCCGAGAAAGTAGACATAATTAGCTGAATTTCGTTAAATTTTGATTTTCTTTATTTATCTATTTAATAGCTATTGTTAAATATAGTTATAATGAATTATTGTATCATTAAATTACATGTCTAAAAGGTTGGATTTTAAGTAAGATTGTTTGTGACCCCTCCGGTCTTTCCTGAGAATTTACCTGTTATGATTTTTTAAGTACAATCGTTCACACTCTATTCACTTTGACAATAGTACTCAAGGTGAATTTGTTATAATTGGTGAAGATTAACCCGAATTTCACAACAATTAGAGGATGAGATTTGGACGGCAAACTGTTAGAGCGAGCAGGCTAAGAGATCTGCGGATCTGTTGAAGAGAAAGCCATGCATCTAGAGAAAAGTTTAAAGAGAAGGTTTAGTGATTTGATGACCTCCAATGGAGTTTAGCTACTTATTTCTTTCCGTTGGCGTCTGTTCCATTTATATCACAGAGAAGGAAGTAATAGGAATCTCATCCTCTTCCATTAACTGCCAGTAAATGCATTGCATCTAATAAAAAAATTTCCAGCACCCCAACGATGTCTACGCAATGTCTCCTGCCTACCAGTTCGCCAACTCTTCACCAAACTGCTCACATAACTAAGATTTGAAACAGATGTATAACAATTGCAATATGCAAGGGTGTCCAGATCATGCTGTTTTGATACGTGTGACTGTTTAACGTCACGTCCAATTTGTCACTAGTATTAGTTGCATAGTGCGTGTGCATGTGCATATACAGGTCATTAACGTAATGCTCAACTGGTTGGATACTTAAAACAGGTTATAAATTGTTAACAAAATCATTAATTAATCCTTTTTAAATGACAGTGAGGGAGAACTGGAAAGAAACAGTTATAGATTCGTAGTGCTCTTAATTTCTGAAATCCTGGGAGATTAGTGAGTGATGGTGCAAATGATTCCATTGAGCATCTTGGAGGAAGACAGCATCAGTTTTCTGCTGTCTACCGCGTGAATGCCTTCAACTATTGGTCAATATTTAATCATCCCCTTTGACGTGCAAGTTCCCAGGGAAACCATTTTCACTGGTTTTAAATTGTGGACTTGCAGCCGTAATATTTCGATTGCAGTACTGACTTCACCGCAATTTTTCGCAATTGCACACTCAATCGGGCTATACCCGCATATCTCCAATTTAGTTCATCATGGCTCATCATTTCGGCTGTTATTATTTCAGACATTAAACTGACATCAATCTTGCCACAAGACACACACCAACTTTATTGTTATCAGTAAACTCCTATTTCTAAATATATGCTCCTGAATCGGTGAACTAACTGGAAGAAGGATTTTCATATCACTGGAGAGGCAGCCATTTCCGTTTATCAAAAGAGAAGACTTTAAGATTCTCTGTGTTAAGCGACTATTTCACTACAATAGCTTAAGCTGTTGTGTGAGGCTAACTCAATTAGTTTTATATATTCTCTAACACACCCCCTCAAGTGAAAGCCCTTTGGGCTTGAAACTTGCACAGGCCTATTTTACCTTGTGCTTAATTTTATAGGTAGGTGGTAGGATTCGAACTCACGACCACTTGGTCACAAAGGCTCTGATACCATGTAAAGCGACCATTTCACCACAATAGCTTAAGCTGTTGTGTGAGGCCAACTCAATTGGTTTTATATATTCTCTAACACCACAACAGCTTAAGCTATTGTGTGAGGCCAACTCAATTGGTTTTATATATTCTCTAACACTCTGAACCCCTAATTCGGATTTTTAATGCTTTACTTTCCTTCCTAAGTTGTCCACTTATTATATACCGAAGACTGAGGGGAAAGACATCAAGAATCTACAAGTTCCAATGTGGAAAGGACCTCAAAAACATTGGAGTATTGTCTCTCCCCTAATGTCTACCAGATTTTCTCCAACTTATTTAACAAATTATTTTGACTTATCTACTAGCAAACTGCCATGACTATAGTTAGTCAATTACTGACGTCTCCAGCACACGAGTGGTGGGGTGTGACTAACATTATTTTATGTAGTTTAAGGCTTATCAGCAATTAAATTCTCTTATTCATAAGCTTTGGCCTGATTACAAAATGGCGAATTTATAATTTCATTTCTAATAACGTCCTGTTTTGTCGTTTACTGGAAGTCAGCAATTAGTGGTGCACGATTAAGAAGACAGTATGCTTTAAGCATTAGTTTTTGGTAGGCTGCCAGTGTATTTTTGGAGCAGCTTTTATTTTTATCAAGGTTAAGTTTCTCCATCAACAAATCTGAATAGTTCATCATTCGGGTTGGATTGAATCAAGTTCATCAAAATCAAGCCTTCTCACCAATTAAGTGTAATTGTGATTTCTCAAATTGGTAGCTGTCAAATCATCAAGAAGTAAAAACGAGAAGATTTGATAATTTACAAGTCTTATAGAAGATGTACAAGCCAAACTGCATTGAATAACGAGAAGATTGGATTCAAATAGCATTATTATTAATCAACTTGGATTCAACCATTTTTGGATCATTTTTTAAAGGAATCCGAAATAAAAGGTTTGTGTTTTGCAGTAAAGTGATAAAATCCTTTTCATTTCTTTCTAATAGAAAGTTTTCTTTTTGTTGATACGAGACACTAAATTTTTTATATTAACTTTTTTGTGATTTGATGACATTAAATACCTTAGAAAGATGGCCTAATTTCTCTTAATTGAGTTGAAGATTAATATTAGATATTTGGAAGTTATAATAATGCTTAAGGAAAATGTGAGATCCTAAAATTTTGTTAATATTTATATAAATTAATTCTTGGTATACTCTTTTAAAGTTACAGTGGAATTTCTCATTTGAAAAAAAATTATAAAATTATTTAAGATTGATGTTTAGTTCTTAAAACGGTTGGAATGTGTTGATTATATTGTAGTAAGATTTGTTAGTATAATATGTAGTCAAAATTGAACATATTCGGTATTTTAAGTATAATTTTTTATTGCAACATTGGGTTGAGGTGATTCAATAAATTATAAAAAATTAGGATAAATATCTGCATTTCTTGGGAAGATATTGAACCCAAATATAAGAATTTGGTATGAGATCTTATGGGTCCATTTTATTGTTACTATGGAATATTGTTCAATATTTAGGTCATTTTTTAGAAAAATATTGGATTAAAGTAATTCAATATACTATAAAAAGTTAAGAGAATTTCTTTTAAAATTCTAATTTGATTAACTTAACTCTTATCAGATGAGCATATAGATTAATCAAACTACCAACTAAAACCCAACTGAACAAGGGCAAAAGATGTTAAATATAAACGTTTGACTAGTCAAACTTTTTCCTAAGAACTGGCTTTCGAAAACATTTTATATCAACCCTTAGGGACAATGTTACGTAAAACTCAAAGAGGAGACATATTATTTTAAGAGAGAAGACAAATAAAAACGCGAACAGAACCTTGGCAAGGATGGGTTTAATGATGCTTGATAATAAGGATTGTTATTTAAGTCGTATTGAATTAGTTTTTAGATCAAGAAAGGAATTTAAAGTACATTAATTATATAAAGGTAACAGTTATAGTATATCAATTCGAATTTCTAGGAAGTGTGTTTATTGATTTGTTGTTATTGATGGTTTATGATTTATTGTTATTAATTATTGTCATGTGTGATTAATAATTGTTTTCATGTCCTATTTTATTTAAATTGGATTAGAATCGTAAAAAACTCAAATAAAGGTTAAGCTAGATTTAGCGATTTGTTAAATTGGTTAGTCAGATGATTTTATTACGCATAATTAAGTGTAAAATAGTTTAAACTTTGATATATAGTCATAGTTTAACTCTTATGGTATGTGAATTGGGTGTCATGGAGACACCATAGATTTATGTGTTTATGTGTGTGGGTTATACATCATAATATCAGTGCCTTGTGTATGATTGGTATGTGTTGTAATTATTAGATTCATGTTCTAATTTTTTTAAAAACCTATATGGGGTGTATATCTATGATTTACTTGTGAAATGATTATGGTGTAAAGGTTACCCATGGTTGATATTTAGTACTAGATTAGGGTGTAAATCAATTTTTTGTTCAACACAAATATCTAGATCCAAATTGGGGAGTACGTTAATATATTGTTTGAGGCAAATGTTTATAGTCAAATTAATTCATAAATCAATTTGTTAGCTAGTTTGAATATCTTGTGCCTATGATGAGCAAGTATAGGTCATTATGTGATTGCTTTTGATACAATTTACTGGTGCATATGATATATGAGTGTATGATATTAAATTAGTATTTATATATTGAATAATTGTTTTCTTAATAAGTTTCTCAAGATTATATAGTGTCATTACAAGGTTCCCACAATTTTTAATATTTATGTTATTGCATGAGTTGGTATAGTGAATTGTTTCTAAATTCAATATTTCTAAGTATTTAGATAATTCAATTATAGAGAAATTTTCAACGTATATCAAATGATTTATGTTTATTATTTACTTGTTAATAGAGTTACAATGGATTGAATGTAATATAGTGAGACTTGTTAATCTAACATGGAATCAAAACTAAACACTGCTTGATATTTTAAGCATTATTGTATAGAAACATTTGGTTAAGGTGATTTAATAAATTATTAAAAGTTAAGAAATATATCTAAATTTTATATGAGAATTTGATGGAAGAAACTTGTAGGTTTTTTTACTGTCATTACCTAACATTGTTTGGTATTTTCATTATAACTTTTCATAAGAATATCAAATTAGAGTGATTTAATAGGTTAAAGAATAGCATTTAATAAAACACATAGAATTGATACCATATAGTTGAATCCCTACCATCAACTAGCAGACACTGGAGTGAATTTTCATTAAAAGGTGATCAGCCAGTCAAATAAAGTGTAAAAAGTTGTGCAAATAGCTTAACAAAGTTTTAGGTTAGTGAAATCTTTGAGTTTATTTTTTAAAAATAAAAAATTTGAAGAAATTTATTCCATATTAGGAGATAAAGTTTTAAAGGGGACATCTAAAACTTTAGATAAGGCAATATTTATAAGGTAATACTAAGATTCCAACAAGAAACATTAACTTTAACAAGTTTCAAAAAGTGCCTTGGTAATTGTTTGCTACAAAAAGTGAGTTTGAGGATACTTTCATTAAAAAATTGATAATATGCCAATTGGGGAGAAATCGTTCAATTCTTCAATTGAATTTTAAGGATCTATAAATTGAATTTGTTAATTGTGGAGGCGAAATTTATGAGATAATTGAGAATTTGACTATGAGATTTATAGTTGGTTGAGGATTTTCATATTAATATTTTAATAGGCATGTAAAACTTAGATCAGTGGTGAGGCTTGAATAATTGGAATTTATTATTAGTTTTAATCTTTAAAATCTTGATTAAATTTTAAAGTTTACAAAAATTTTACTGATAATCATAAAATTGTTTAAGTTTGAAGTTTAGTGGTTAATAGGGTTAGAATGGATTAATTGTGACGTGGTGAGTTTTGTTAGCCAATATATAGTTAAAGGTAAACACAATACGAAATTTTTAGCATAAGTTTTGATAGTAAATTATGATAGAGCAAAGACACATAAGAGGGGAGTGAATTATGTGTGACGTAAAAAATTTTACAAGTTACTTTCAGTTCAAAAGAAAATGGCAGGAGCTTGCCTATAATCAAAACAGTAGAATCCTATTGTGCTATAGGATCCTATTTAAATGGAAGGAGACTGTTAATCAATAAATAGCTTGTTAACCAATAAGAGCCTGCTAAACAAAAAAATCTGTTAAAAATAAAAAGAATCTCTTGCATATTAAAAACAGAAGGATCCTCTTACTAAAATAAACACACACACAATATAATGCAAAATTTTAAAAGTTAATGGTGAGAGAGAAGGGCGAAGTTGAATTATATTGGCTTGGCTTACAATCCAAGCCTACGTCCAGTCCCTAAGTATCCAACTTGAGTGTTTCACTATAAAAACTAAGTAGTAATTTGACAAGCCTGTTTAAACTCACGAGTACATATTTTTTAAGGTTTTCCAACCTTCTACACTCGAAGTGTATAACAAGCTTCTAAAAGCTCACAAAAGAATAAAATGTAAAACCAAAAGTAAATTCTCAAATAATAATTTCTCTCTTGATAAAGTGATTTTACTTTCTAAGGCACAATAGGAATGATATGAATCTCAATAATATAGATGTCGCTTAAATGAACAGAAAGTCTATATATGTTCGTTACTTCACAAGTGTTGTTACTCTTTTTTAAATAGTCAATTTATTCAACTTGTCGTTGCTTTATCTTAATTCTGAGTTGAATTTGGATTTTCAATATCATCTCTGTTGGAACAAAAATTTTCGGAGCTCATTGTTCAAAAAGGTAAGATCCTCCCAGATGTTAATAAGGATATTTTACTGAGAAGGTTCCTGTAAGAAAGGAAGTAATTTTCCATGATTTTATTTCGTTTAAAAATATATTGTTATCTATATAAGGAAATAAATCCAATTTGAATTTTGAAATAGTATATAGTTATCATCTAAATCATTAAATATAAACCTTGAGCTAATAATCTCCTCCTTTTTGATGATGACAAGCAATAATAGTTATATTTTTCAAAATTCAAATAGATGATAAATGATTTTGAAAGACACTAATGACTTTTATATGTTCAGACATAAATAGAAGGAGCTTGTCTTTTAAGAAAGGAACCTACCATTTATATATCATAGATTTTCACAAATTCAACAGTAGAATCAATCATATATATAATCGAGGCATCATTAAGAAATATATCATCATATATACATAAATGTGCAAAAAATATATCAGCATAAACTCTCCTCATTTTCCATTATTAAAAAATAATAGAGTATAGGGAGGAAAGAACTATCACAAGTTCGAATAAGCCAGGCAGAAAAGAATAGAAACAAAGTTAATGAAGGGATTCATTTTCTCAACAAAATTTACATGTCAAGAACCTGATTTTGCATGCTATCTATTTGTTCTCGCATATGTTGTTGATTGGCTTGAGTGTTCTACAGTTGTTGATGGAGTTTTACACTATTTTCTACTACTCTTCTAAATCTTTTATCTACCTAGACATTATTTTGCAGTTTGTATCCCAGTTGATAAGGAATGGAAGGGCGAAACTTACCTAGAGCATACCAATTCAGATTTGTAAAAGGGACTCCATAATAGTTGAAAATCTTGGTGAGCAACATCCCATAAGGTAGGCAACCGATGGTATTCTTATAATTCCCCTTATCCATCATGAACCTCAAGATTATAGCTGGAAGATTCATTATATTCCCTTTTAGCAAATGTTAAGATCCTCTCGGATATTAAGGAAAGTTTACTAAGAAGGTTCCTTCAAGAAAGGAAGCAATTTTTCCATGATTTTATTTCTTTTTTTTAAAATATCGTTATCTATACAAGGAAATAAATCTAATTTGAATTTTGAAATATTATATAGTTATTATCAAAATCGTCAAATATAAACCTTGAGCTAACAAATTATGTTGAAAAAATTCAACAAGATATGAAAATCTAAAAGAACTATATACATGGTCATAAGAATATATCAAGACCTAATATTAAATCTAAATAGGATAATTTGGTAGAAGAAGCTAGTAGGTTTAATTTATTATCACCAATGGATATTGTTCTATATTTTAATCATACTTTTGATACGAATATTAGATTAAAATTATTTAAGAGGTCATGAAAAGAGAATTTTCTACAATTTTAAGAAGACATATAGGGCTGTTATCACCTAGTTGAATCCCTATGATGGCACGAAAACATTGTGACGATTTTTCATCAATATTGTTTGGCTAGCCAAATAAAGTGTTATGATAGTAAAAAAAACCTTTGAATTTTTGTTTTTAAAATAAAAATGTCAAGATAAGTTTATTTTAAGTTGATAGACAAAATTTTGAGAGGGAGGGCAACTAAAATTTGAAAGAATGACATTCTTAAAGGGAAATACTATGATTAAAACAATAAACATTAACTTTAACAAGTTTTAAGAACTTATTAGCCAATTTTTTTCTTATAGGAGTAGAGTTCTAATATACTCTTCATATGAAAGCCGGTAGTAAATAATAATTGAAAAGTCTTACATATTTCTAATTATGTGTTTAAAGTCTTATGGTATATTATTTAACTATTTGCATGCTTTTATTTATTATTTAAGGTAGAATTATTGAAAGCCCCATTTCAAGGGAAGGCTTGAATTAGATTTTAGACTATAATGTCAAGTTTAAAGAAAATATAGGTGTGTTATACGAATGAATTTCATATCTATTTATTTATTATTTTGAATGCTTGTAAAGTGTGACTTCATTGTGTCAAGGAGGCAATGAAAGTTAGTTAAGTAATTTGTATCAATATATTTAAGTTATTGATATTTATGCATTGCATATTTGTATTGTGATTAAGATGCATGAGATTTAGTAGTTGGTTAGCATCTATCATTTGGCACTAGAATGAGGAAAATATCAATTTGATTGACCGAAACCCCATCATATGATGCCATAATAGGGCTAATAACTTTCTGTTAGTCAAGACTTATCATCCAATAATAAAGTGATGAAGATACCATTTTGTTAGCTAAGATTTAACATTTAAAGCTAATCCTATATAAATACAGGGTGACATGTAGTTTATAATTGGTGATTATTACTTATCTTATTTTTTGATAATGAAATATATACATCATTTTTTTCTTAACTTTTATTATAGAATATATGATAGAGCCAAATAGGCACAGTTGTAAAACTAATTACGTACAGAGAAGTGGAGCATAGTTTTTTATTTTATTTATTATTTATTTAGTCGGTATATACTATTTGACCTTGTCTATTTAAGGAGCCCATATAGGAGGAGAATAAGGATTTCGACATTATATAAGGCATAAAATTCATCACACATAATCATATAGGTAGATATATAAAGAGATACCATTTGTTTGTTTAACTAAATTTAAGGTTCTATATACTTAATTTGTTAAAGACATTTATGATATAGTTAAGCGCTTTTAACCATAATAGTTGTGCCTTTTAGATTTCCATCTACTTTAGAACTTTTTAGACTAATGTTTTAGCATGTATGTTAGCCTTAGCTTGATAGTGAGGCTTGAATGGTTAGGCCTTTGCCAAATGGTTGTGCTATATCATAGGCCTAATAAGGCTAGCTTCTGCTCAAGGTAATCTAACTAGGCTATGGTAAACCACCTTGGTAAGTCACACCATGTTGTAACGTTTGTTAAAATGAAATAACTAGATTTATTATTATAGCAGTGGTAACTCTAGGTCAATCTTACAGAGAATGTAAGTTTTCGAAATCAATGTAACTAGTGTTTAGGTTTGGGAGGTTTGATTTTGGAAATAAGAAAATAAAATAAAACTAGACTGATAAAAACAAATTAAAGAAAACATGCGAAAAATAATAAAAGCGGAGAATTTGATAGAGATCCAATTATTTGGTTCAATCTCGGCCTATACTCTAATTAAATATATTTCATTGTTTTTTGTTCTCTAACCTCTCCTATAAACTATTAATCGTGGATTAATAATTAACCCGAATTTTCCCTTAGGTTGTATTTAATCAAGATACAATCATCAACTAAACATAACCACCGAATAACCTAAGATACGATCTTTAAATTTAATTAGATAGTAGCATTACAAATTAGGAAAACTGATTAATCAAGGCAACAACTATATACGATGCGTAAACTAAGTTATGTTATCCCTAATAATTACGAATCATTAATCGTTACATATGAATTTCAATATAAGATTATTTCGAAATTCTAGCAATAGGTTTGCAAATAAACGCATTAAAATTATCTTTTCAAAATACCCAATTTAATCAACACAAGATAACATAATTAATTCCTAACGAACGAGAAAAAAAACAACAAAAACAAAAAATACACTTATCTTGGGCCGTTGATGTCAATACCACCTCCAAACCAACGTCCAAATGTCTAGCCTTTCCTGAGTTTCCCAAAACAATGTTCCAGCCCATTGAAAATTGTCCCAGCCGAAGACGCCTATTGTTTCTATTCTCTGCCCTGCTACTGTTCTGTTGATTTGACAATTTTAATTTTTGGTCCACTGCTCCTATTCACGCCTCCCTCATGTTTTTGCTGCCGCTCTGCGTTTTTTTTAAAATGCATCGTGGATGAACACAGCGTCTATGTTTCGCAGACGTTGTCTATGTTAACATTTCACGCGGACGTCGTCTGTGTTTCGTTCCTCTGTTGTCCTCCTGTCTTGTCGTTTTGGTGCTTCCTGCCTTGGACGCAGGGCCGGTCCTAAGGGTTTATAGACCCCGGGCGAAAGAGAAGATATGGGCCTCCTGACTTTACTTTTATGTGCAAGAAAACAGTTAGTCCTTACAGGAAGCTAGAGACTCAGAAGAACAGAGCAAACCA
>JAOSBN010000179.1:47321720-47339229 GCA_027563595.1 Erythroxylum suave
TCAAATAAATTTATAAATATAAGAACCTAAAAATTAACGTTGGTCTTTGGAAGATGAAAAGATAATGTAATAATGTGGAAATTGTATCAACCCAAAATTGTGTCTTTCCCTCTTCTGAAACTATTAAATGACATTTAATAGTCTCCAAGTATTAAAAGAATGAACGTTGGTGCTAAAATTTACGATTCTGGCTTTAGGAA
Source organism: Erythroxylum suave (assembly GCA_027563595.1). NCBI lineage: Eukaryota > Viridiplantae > Streptophyta > Magnoliopsida > Malpighiales > Erythroxylaceae > Erythroxylum > Erythroxylum suave. The sequence goes on from JAOSBN010000179.1 coordinate 47,321,921, forward strand.
TTTGAAAGACAACGAAAAAAGCTTGCAAAAGAATGATTGTGGCAGTAAAAAGCGGGCCCCTAATAGAGTAGGGCCCTGGGCAGGTGCCCTGCTTGCCCCTGCCCAGGGCCGGGACTGCTTGGACGTTGCGTCACCGTTTTCTGCTGTTGCTTGGCTTCTGCACTGCACATCTTGCTGCATGCGTTTTGATTTCTTCTTACTGCCGTTTCATGCTGTTTAATTCAGCTGCTTTGTCTTCATTTAATTTTAAAAAATTACGTTGGATAGGCTTGCCCGGTTCATCCACGACAACTTTGATTAATTTTTGTTTTTATTTTCCTTTTCTTCTTTTTGTCTTATAATTTTCTTCTTCTTACTCTATTCAAGCTTTTTCAAAATTAATTTTTAAAAAATTACCTAAATATTATGATTTCGACATATTTTAACTTCTTTACTTCTGAATTATGTATCAAATCATATATAAGTTAAAGTAAACATCTTAAATAATTTATTGTCCTTAATAGCTAAGTGTTATCAAAAAATTAAATAATCAATTAAGTACCTATAAATAAGGCAAAATCTCTTAAACCTTACCTTGGGGTAATGCTTCCAACATGCTAAACTCATATAATTTAATAAGAATAAACTAATGAAAATGTTGCTCACTTTATCTAAAAAACTTCCTTAGATCTAATTCTATAAAATCGTACTCGAATCCAATTTAGGTCCCATTCTTTCGTTGCACACTCTAATGCCTGAAAATACACAAAGTTGACAAATACATAACAACTAGGTAAAAATTATAATAAAATAAATATAAAGTTACACCTCTTTTATTCTACATGCTACAAATATCATCAACTGTGCCTCATGGAAAAATTAACTTCTCCAAAAAGTACTTCTTAAGAAAAAAGTCATGCTAATGTAATATTTTAGAATAATCATAAAAAATTAAATTATGTAGTGCTAACTAACAAAAAAGCTCTAAATAAGCCTAGGATAGGCATCGGCTAATTTACCCCGAGTATGTCCCTTACTATGATATAGGCTAGCCGAAATATTGGTATTGGGTCGAATTTGGCATGACTAATAGGCCCAAACCAATTATACTTGTCAACACAAGTCACACACATACATAAACACTACCTTTTTAGGATCAAAAATCATATATATAACACCATTAAATCATTCAGTACATGTATAATGTATATGAGACACTTAACTATAGAAATGCATCGATAGTTAAACTTTGACGTAGTTATAAGTATTTACCAAACCCTAAATCACAAGTTACATGCCTATCAATCTCTTATGTGTATAAATATGAAAAATACAAACAATTTACATAAAATCAAACGCTTAAAATTAACAATTTATTGAAAACCTAATTTTGTTGAACACCCCAAATTAATTTTCTCTGCCAATATATCGAAAATAAAAATGAAATGATGCAAACAATTAACCAATACCTAATAAAGCAATTAATATGCACAATTAACAAAACAATAAACCTATAGGGTCTCAGTTGGCATATGCTACTGGCTTTCATATAAAAGCTACCTTAAATCCCTTTTAATGTACTTTGAAATTGTTCAAATACTACTCAAACCAACTTGACTGCTAATGAATTATAAAGGGCTTACTTTTCTTCCCTTACTAATTTGTCCTTTAAATCTTTCTTGTCACTGCTCTTTTGCTTCCTATACTAATAATAACTACTATCACCAAAAACTAATTTAAAAAGCAATTTTTACCAGTATGAGACATTGGTCAATCGTTATTTCCTGATGCTTAACATTGGTCTACATCTAGGGTATAATAGTTGACCTGTAAGTCTAAATCAAACGTAAGTGTCCTTATGAATTTTAGATAATTTACTATCTTTATATAGCCACTTGAATCACCTCAATCTAATATTTATATCAAAAGTTATGCTTACAAAATTAAACAATGCCAAGTTGTGACAACAAACTTATCCAACATACTTTTTCTTCAAAATTCTTCTTCTTTTGTAAGTGCTATGACCAAAATTAATTAAGCCTACACGTTTTAAACATTCAATATCAATCTAATTAAATAATGTTAAAAATGTTTATAAAGTGTTAAATTCTATTGAATCATAGAAATCACAACCTTAAAATTTTAGCGTGCCATAGTAGTATAAAAACTAATTAGGCCTAAAGTAAGATAATATCTTAGGGTAACTTGAGATAACTAAAGGTAGAATAATTGAGTTATTTAGTTATTATTCAATTTACTTGGTAGAATTGTCTTTCAAGATATGTTGTCCTATATATGTTAGACCAAAACAAGGCGAGTGATTCATGCTTTGTTGTTTCTTAATGAGTAGTGTATGTTAGGACTTTTAAATGATAACCCTTGAAATTCTAGGCTAATTAATTAAGGTTTTAGGACTAATTTTATTTTAAAAGTAGGATAATATGAGACCCTCGAAACTTTTGTTTTTTATATTATTGCACAAGTGATAATGGCGTGTTATCTTTAGTTGTAATATTTTGAAGTATTAATAAAATTAAAGTGGGGAGAAATTGTTTGATACCTATGAAATGATTTGCGATTTATTTCATTTCTTGATAAGGTTATGATAATTAATAAATTGTGATATAATGAGTGAGCCTTATGCATAACCAAAATTAAACAGTTTTTTTTATGTTTCTGTATAACTTTTGATGGGAAAATTGGATGAAGTAATTTAAGAAATTATGAAAAGTTAAGATAAATATTTATATTTCATAAGAGATATCAGGATCTAATATTGAACCCAAATAAGAGAGCTAAGGATTTTATGTTCCATTTTATAGTCATTGTCGAGCACTATTGGAAATTTTGTCTATAACTTTTTAGAAATAATATCATATTAAGGTGTTTTGACAGGTTATCAAGAGTAAAAAAAAAAATTAAAAACTTTTAAGAAAGCAACTAAAGATGATATTAATTAGCAGAAAATTAGCATGAATTTTCACCAAGAGGTTTATGGATAGCCGAAGTTAGCTAGCAAGTCGAATCCTTTTAATTTTCATTTTTAATAATAAGAAGGTTGTTTCACATCAGGAGACAAATTTTTTAGAATGGAGACAATTGAAAGTTAAGAGAAGACAATTTTTAGGCGAAAATACTACACTTTCAATAAGAAACATCAACTTTAGTCAACTGTAAGAAGTGAATAGGCGATTGTTATAAGAAGAGTGTTTTGAAGTACTTTTCATACAAAAGTTGGTATTGTGTACTAAAATAATCAATGTGAGAGTTGGACATCTTATTGAATAATTCCATCTTCCACTTGCTAGATCAAACATAGAAGATTGGAGTTTATCATATGAAACTCGTTTTATTTGGTTCAATACATACATCGGATTAGCTAGCCAGGTTGTCTAGCCATTGACATTTGTCACTACAATCGTATGTACATGAATTTTTGGAATGCGGGAAGAATTATTTCATAATGTTTGAAAAATGTTTACCAGTGCTTATGAGAAAATAATCTTGGAAGCAATTTTGAAGAATTTATTGAAAATTTGGCTTCTCCAATTGCTTAATTAATGTGATTATATAAAATTAGATAGTCTATGGCGAATTGATTAATTGTTCCTTTCAGTTGATATTTATTTTTAAAACAAAGGCAACTACTCACCACTAGGATGAAATCGATTATCGTCCATCTAAAGCTCTCCCAACCTAAGCGGAGGATAGAGCAGAATAAGAGCCATGCATAAGACAGCAAGCATACTTTGACATTTAACTGATAGAGGAATTCAGCTTCTTGATTAGCAAAACTAGGACATTTTAATTTCATTTACTGTTCTCGTGCATGGACAATTGTACTTGTAGAACTTGGGATCCATGGCCACAGAATGCAAATTAAACAAAGCATATCATCTAAGTACACAAGAGAAAAGACGGTGAATCTTGTTGTCAAAAAGATCATATAAACTCAGAATCATGTGTATTGCAGGAATATACACTTAAACCATGACTTTACAACAAATTTTTTGATTTAGGGGTTGAGAATGTTGAGAAGAGCGACTCTGTCCTTGATCAATTGCCTGAAAAGGCAGTGAAGCCCATTTTCAAGATCCTGAAAGGACGAGTCCAGATCATCTAACTGACTTTGCAGATTTTTGATGATGTGAGCAAGCTTATCAGAATTGCCTGAACTGTCGAGGATGAGACCAAGCAATGAAGAGTCCACCTTTGAGAATTCATTCCCATGATTGATTTCTTCTTTCGTGCATGCCACTCTTTTTTGATACACCAGCTTGGAGACTAATGACCAACCAGTAGCTTTCGCCTTTGGTCCAGATATGAAAGATAGCAAGGACTCGAACACTTCTAGAGTGACGGCTTCAACCTCTTTTAACAAGCTCATAATGACTCTGGTTTCATCTTCTCCATTTGAAGTAGAGGAGCTGCATTTGTTTTGAATATCCTTCAAAGCCTTTTTGATGGCTTTCTTCACAACCTTTCTTGAAACCAAATATTTCTGGAGCTCACTGTTGCGACAGATTTCGAAACAACCAGCTCTTCTGCGTAAAATTGATTGAAGTTCTCGCGCACTTTCCTTCGTATGCAAGAGTGAATCCTTTGCAGTGGTGCACGCTTCCAACACGCTAAGCGATCCATCCAAGAGCTCATCAACCCATTTCTCTTTATGGGCATGAGCAAGTACTTGCTGAGTTAGTGGCAGCTGCAAGAACTTGTCAACACACTCGTACAAATCCTGAAGACCATTTAGCTTCTGGCCTATTGATTGTGATGATACTGAGGCTGATGTAGCCTGAGAAGCCTTCAATCTACACAAATGGTCGTCAAGTTGTGTGATCAGGGGATGTGAGCCAGAGGGCAAGCTGTTGGACCGAGAATGGTGATCATAAAATTTTCGATTGCTAGAGGAACCTGCCATTTCCTTCCTCAAGATAGAAGAGCCTGGCGTGTTGAATATAGAAGATCTTCCATTGTAATTTGCTTACTTTCCATTATCATTGGAATATATATATATATCAAAGAAAGAAGGAGACAAAAGGAATCTCAACAACGTGATTTTGATTCAGATCTAAACAACAATCTTATTGATGATTCTCAATGTCTCGTCTCCCACCGAATCTCCAACTCTTTTACACACCTATCGCATCTCATTAGTACATGACAAGGAAAATAAAAGCTAATTTAACAGCAAAACACGCAAGTTTATGTTCAGAATATTGGGGAACTAGAAATAATATTCGATATTTTTCGTTGAACTGATAACTAATCGTTTACAAATAGAAGGAGAAGTGGAGTTACGGAATTTTAATTCATACGCAATCTGGCTGCATGTCTTCTGCAACAATAATCATAGACAGATAAGGCACGCATCAGATGACAAATGATCCGCATTTTACGTGAATGCATGGTCATCTTTAATTAATTAATTCCCAACATTAAATGATGCCACCTTGTTTAGCTACAGTAATCACAATTCACAACCTTTATATCGTACCATACTTGATACATATCTTACAATTTCCGATGGAGCAATTAGTGTTGCTGTTGGTTTAATTTTTCTTATAATACTTTTCAACTTGCAAGGGACAGTTTCTCTGATATTCCAACAAGATTAAAAGTTGTTGTAGCTTGTTTTTCTCACCACATCTCTGTTGGATACAAGACAGGCTTAGACTTAAAAATGCTCAATCAGCAGACACTAAATATCAGAGATAGTGGAAAAGCTCAACAATTTCTATTGAAATGATCATTTGACGCATAGCTATATTTATAGGCTTAACAATTTAGTGAATGATAAATGCTCAAAGGCTTAACGTATGTAGGTATATTGAAATGTAACAACCATTCTTCCTACTATTAATCTCAACAATCTAATGCTGTGTCAAAGACATAAATGAAGTTCATCATTCATGCACTGAAAAAATGCTTGACATTTAATAAAAAACTTGGACGATTAAGAATGAGAGTCCTTGACTCCCATATAATTTACAAAAAGTGTCACTGACTCCCCTTTGTTCATAATTTGTGAATGGGTATACAAAAACACTTAAAAGGGTCATTTTTTCAAATAAAAACATAAATATGTTTAGCTATTAATTTAAATGTAATTATTATTATTATTATTGTTATTATTGTTGTTGTTGTTGTTGTTGTTGTTGTTATTATTATTAACGATAATTAAACATAAATTATATAATATTTAGTGATAAATTATTGTAAAAGTTAAATATTATATTATATTAAATAATTAAATAATTAATTTTTTATTTATAGATTAATATATTTTAATTATTAAAAAATTTATTTAAATTTTATTTTAATTTTAAATTGTAGTTATTAATAGTTAATGAATTAAAATTATTTCATTTTCAATAAATTAATATTTTAATTAATTATAAAATTAAATTAAATCAAATTATTATGTTAAATTATTCATAATTCCATTGATTAAATATATAATATTCAATTAAATTATTCATAATGCTTATCAATAATTAATATTAAATAATTCAGTAATATATATTTAGTTTGTATTAAATAAGATTAAAAATATAAAACAAAAATTACTTTTTCTGGTTTTCATAAATTATGAAAATTAGAAAAAAAATTAAAAACTCAAACAAACAAGTTTTTTACTAATAAGAAAATAAAACTAAAAACTACAAGTATAAATCAAAACAAATAGCCCTCTGTTATTTTTTATTTTTTCTCCCATACTTAATTTCTTTCAAATAGCTCACTACCTACAAATAGATTTTAACGAATTGGTACGATGGTTGATGTCGAAACCACTTAAACCAAGTACAATAACAAAAACATCATCAAATAAAAACAAATCACTTGTTACTCTAATTTTCTAAACATAAGTAAAACAAGGAATTATTTTTACTTTAAACCCAAGAAAAAAGATGAATTACAGAGGGTCTAGGAATGGATAGTGAGAGTCTCTCTAACCTTTCCCCTCTCCAATAACTAACGTGTGTTTGTTTTTATGTCCATTTTCCTCTTCATTTCCTTGTCCATTTTTCCTAAATTTCATCCATCTTTAGTCCTTCCAACCTACTTACTTATACTCTATTCTTGTCCATTCTCCTCAAGCTTAAATGTTGTGTAAGTTCCGGCATTTCTTTACTTTCCGTACTCCATTTTCAACCCTATTTATCTACCCATTTCTTTTCTACAATTCCTTACTCATACTACTTCTGATTTCATCTACTTCTAGTCCCCTCAGCCATCTTTGCTCTACTCCTTTGTTGTCCATCCTTCTCCAGCCCAGTCTTTGTGTGATGTGTGAGTTCTAGATTTTCTTTGCTTTCCTTGCTCCATTTTTGACCTTGTTTCTCCTAGTCTTTCATTCCTCTCTCTCTCTCTCTCTCTCTGAGCCTTAAGCATTGTTTAGGGGATTAAAGGTCTTATCTTTGACTACTGCCCCTATTAATACCGTTTATAAGAAGGTTTATTTTTTATCAAGGAGCTAGCGAATTAGAGCAACATCCTAACATCCCTCCCACCGATGATGATGCTACTTAAGAGCTTTTATACCTATTGAACGGAAGAATTCTTGGCTAAAAGCTAAGTCCAAAGCCAACAAATCCTTTAAGAACTAATAACAGTGTTTGCATGGAATGTTAGTGGTCTTAATGATCCCAAAAAATTTCATACAGTAGTTAATTATATCAAGGCAATAAAACCAAACTTATTTAGTCTTTCGGAGACAAATTAAAGAGGGAGAATTGTCTAAGTTTGTGATTGTTTCAAGGCTCATTATAAGCTCATTACTAACTATGATAGGCACTATAAAGGAAGAGTGGTTGTCATAACAAATAATTCGGATAAAATTTTGGTGTTAAATTACCAATGCGTTCATCTTTTTAGGTCAAATTAAAGGTGTGGGAAAGGCATGGTTCACTTTTGTGTATGCATCCAATTTTGCATTCTAAAGAGATATTTTATAGAATGATTTGATACAATACAATAATGTAGTCAATGATTACTGGCTTATTTGAAGGTGACCCTAATTGTACATTGCCGACTTTGGAATTTGAAGTTGAAAGATGCTTAGGAAAACCTTATGGGGAATTTGGAACTTGTCTTTAGAAATTGGAAGTCACAAATCTTAGTCATAATGGAAGGTTCCAACAATCAAGCGGGACAACTGGTTATTAAGGAAAAAATTGGACAGGGCTTTAATCGACTTGTTGTGGATCAAAAAATTCAATTTAAAACAATCTTTTCTAATACCGTTCTATATAATTATGGATATTCATGATCTTATTAAAAAAGTAAGGGGGTCCTCTATTTAGATTTTTTATCTCTGCCACTTCATAGCACATGTTGCTTGACTCTTTCAATTTGCATTGCCACCAAGGAACCTAAAGAAAAACCGTGGACTAGATGTGCAAAATTTAGACATTGAAAGGATGACCAAACTATTTTAAGTATGGATTTAATTTCCAGTTGTATGGTTCATGTCACATGGGATAAGAGCAACCAGAGAATATTTAAAGGCTTCAAGTAGTTTGAACACGAATTCTATCATAAAAACTATATCTTTTGATTCGTGAAACAATGATGCTAAATATAAGTGAGATGAACAATAGCTTGAAGAGGTATATTGGAAAACTACATAATGCAAAACTAGCTTAATCATCCTCGAGTTAGGAAAGGGAAATTCTTTGCATTATTATCTAAGTTGTTATTTTGTTTGCCTTAAGCAGTGTCTTTATGTTCAATTTATTAAAGTTGTAATTTTGTAACTCTAATTGGTTGATCTATATATTTACTCAATGTATAAAAAAAATTACATTTCCTTAGAAAGATTAGCTATGCTTTCTTTAATATATAATTTGTTTATTATGTGATAGAAAATTATTGATTAAATATAAAATAAACGTGTTAAAATTAAAAAAAAACTTAAGTTTTATATGTGAACAGAAGTTCTAAAATATGGTGTGGCTATGATTTTATATTCTAAATAGATGACCTTACAACCCTTACTTCCTATTTTAGTTGTCTACATCGTATTGGTTCGTTTTGTTTCACATTATAGATTTTTTGTTATTTACATTTCTTTACAACTCATATATATAGATGTTTCTGAAAATTAATTTTTATGTAGATGTTTCATATAGACCACTATCGATGCAAGTTGACTGACCACGTAAGCTGACATATTGTATATTAAAGAGTAATAAAATATCATGAAGAAGATGAGTGGTAAGATATCAATATCAGCATATGTCGTTCACTTAATAATTTTGGAATTAAATGGATGGAGATTATTACTGTGCTGGTAGCAGGCAAAATGTTGCATTCTCACATTAATTCGACAACCATATGTGGCCTGCTGCCTTTTAACTTTGCACGCTGGAAAGGATAGAGAAGCAGCATGCGGCCTTCTTGACTTAAAATATTCCAATGGTTGATGACTACTATAAAAACTTTTCAGAAATATTGCATTTATATAAAATTACCCAACTAAATTGCATGGATTTGATCTTGCTTAAACTTTGGAATTAATCATTATTTCATTACTCAGTAGATAAATGTAAACGTCGTCTCTTGTCCACAAAGGATTGTTTAAATTTGAATTTACAGATTAATTAATCATACAATTATTCTTTTATGTGATTAGTAGCAAAATATTTAGAACATACAAGTTCTTAGAAGAAAAAGAACACAATTTTTAATATCGTGCAAAAGGTTAATGATGAGGCATTTGAATTCTTGAACATAATGAGATATTCACTTGTACATGATATTGCTTTATCCAACTTTCCTTTCTACATTTCTTTCTTTTCCAGCATAATGATCTATTAACTAGCACGTGATCATGTTTTATCCAACATTCTTCTCTAGGTTTCTTTCTAATTGGGCATAACAAAATATTGGCTAACATGTAATCACACCTTACCCAACATCCTTCTTTATGAGATTTTTTAATAATTTCCTTTTTTATTTTATATATTTCTTATTTTTAAACTTTACTAGATCTCTTTTATTCCTTTCCTATTTTGTCTAGAAGTCTTCCTATGATGAATTAGACTTTTCTATTTCTTTTAGAATTCTTCCTAAGACAAATTCGGGTTTATGTAAACATATCTTAAAAACTTCTGAGAAAGATTAACATAACTCTCTACCAATGAAATTTATTTTTTCTTTGAAATTTTTTATCCTACAATTCTTGGATTGGAATTATGTTTGTTTATCTTTTTCGCCGTAGTAAGTGTTATTAGAGTTTTGGTCTTATAAAACTTGTTTTTTTAAGCAATGGAAAATAATCTTAATAACGACATTCAAGGATTACTCATTATTTGGAGAAGAATTTAAGAATATAGGACAACTATTCACAACATTGAATAGTAGTTGGCTACAATCATAGTACAATAGACATTAATGCAAGGTAACAATAGCTAGAGATTTGGGGAAATAGTTGACAGGAGGTTACCCTTGCATGGCCTCAAATTCCAGCATCTTTTATGAGAGTTGATGATTCTAGCGGCAATGAGGAAACCATCCTGAGAGGGATATTATTGTAGACAAGGTGGGGATGATCCTGAGTACAGACTAAAGGTATACATTCCATCTTTGATTATACTGAAATTCCAGATAAGAGAATATGAAAATAGTTGCTTATCTACTTGAGGGAGAAGTTAATGTTTGGTGGAATCATTTGAGGGAGAATAGGCAAAAGGGAAGGGTGAGTTCTAATGTCTACTTAGGCAAGAATGAAGAAAATTATTAAGGAGATGAATTTTTTCTCTAGATTATGAGTAGTAATTGTTCTAAGCTTATCATAATTATTGGCAGCTCAAAATAATTTGGTGAAAAATCAAACCACAATAAGTTGGTCGGCATTTAAAGGGTTTGAAGCCAACAATTTGAGGTAAAATTGGGATTCAAATGGCCTTAAATATTCATTATGCAAGGAATTTGACTATAAGGGATGAGATGTTGATCAATGAGAGGTCACAAGATTATAGGAGAATGAAGAATAATAAGAGAGTGATAAGTTGGAAAGGAAAAGTTGTTGGCTCTATTCCTACATATATTAATGGCGCAAAGGAAAATAATAACAAAAATTCTGGCAAACAAGCTACACTAGCTACTATACCTAACAACCCTTTTGTTAAAGAAACTCTTTTAAATTACTTTAAATATGGGAAATCATGTCATCGTTTCGATGAATGTTTGAAGTAGAAGTTTGCCAATACAGTAGAGTAGGTAGTAAAAGATTATGAGGAAAAGGAGTGTAGACTAGATGAGGAAAATTATGAACATTATGAGGGAGAAGAAGATAGTTCTATGGGACTTATTAGGAGATTAAAAGATTGGCAATAACGCCAATTGTTTCGCACTAGAGGCATGGTACAAGGAAATCTTTATGAGCTGATAATTAACGAAGGCAGTAAAGAGAATATTAGCAGTACATTAATGTTCAAGAACCTGAAGTTGTTGATTAAGCTTGACCCTGAACCCTATAGAATCATATGGATTACTGCCATTGGTGGTATCTATGTCATATAAAGGTGTAAGGTGTCATTCACTGTTACTAAATACTCATATGGACATTATTATATATTGATAATATGGATGTATATCAAATTTTATTAAGTAGACCATGGTAATATGATGTTGATGCATATAACTTAGGAAGGAAGAATATTTATTAATTTGTGAAGAATGGTGTGAAGTACGAGCTAGTACCCATCGATAAAAAGATAATGGTGAAACCTAATGGGATAAAGAAGTCATTGTTAGAATTGAAAATAATTAGGGAAGTTTTGTGAGTGAGATGAAAAAAATGAGGCAAGTACACTTGATAGGTTGCATTTCATGCACGATTTATAGGATAGTTTGCATTCATTTTGCATGTGTTTGTTTATTATTTAAGTGTTTATATGTGCTTTTATGTTTGTTACGTGTGCAAGAGACCAAAGTGGGAATTGGAATCATAATGCAAGGGATTTGGGCTATTTTGGAGAAGTTACATGTTGGAAACAAATACGACATGCTCATGTCGTATCAGGCAAAAATTGGGCCGAATTTATGGACGAATTTTAAAGCCTAATCATCATCTATTTTGGGTTGGATTTTTGAAGATGCCAGACACCACTTGGGAAGCCATAATGAAGAGTCCAAATTGAAGACTAACTAGGAAACTTCTACCAATGGTGGCTGGGGTTACAAATTGGAGACTATAAAATCCTTATGGCATAAGTAAATCCTTCAACCTTTTTACACTTTTTTGACCTCTGAAAACTTTAGCTTTACTTTTGAACGTCCTTCCTCTGTTTTTCGGTAGTTAATAGCCAGCCACTATTATGATTTCAATTTTCATGTTATTTTCTTATGTCCTTAGATTAGCTATGAACAAGTAAACCCTTTTCTAGTCAGGGTACTTGGATATTCAGCCATAGATGATTTGTGAGACTATGTTTTTATTTGTTTATGCAATTTAGATATTTATTTAATTCCTGTGCTTGAACCAGATTTATTATTTCTTAGTTAATTGTGCAATGTCACGAGTTGTATGATTGATTAAGTGATAAACTGCTGAATAGGATAGTATTGTCGTGGATATTATTCTATCAAAGTAGCGAATTAGTTTTATCTGGAGAACGATGTATGTTGGTGGAAAAATTGATGGAGTTAAATAATCTGACTTAATAGATTATGACGTTTCCAAATTTATTGGTTAGGACAAGGTATTTTTTCATTCTTAATGCAATTAGAGATTAATCTTCTCAGGGCGTTTCCCGGGGGTTATCTTTAGATTAGGGAAATAACTTATCAGGGCATTTCTCGGGGTTACCGACGAAGTAAGAAAAGATTGATCAATGAGTGCGTCACCTTTGGCTATAATTTTGTCTATCTGAATTGTCTAATTTATTTTATGATGTCAATGATCAAATTTCCAGGCTGAATTGAAGAGTATCTTGGCTAGGTCTTCATATATCGCGTTTTAATCTCGTTTTATTTCGTTATTTACTGTCCAGATCTGTTTCGTGCCAATACCACATGCTCCCGTCGTATTTGTCACTATAGCTTTTCTTTAATTTTATGCATTTCTTTTATTTTTAGTTACATCTCCCGCAATTTCAATCTTTTAATTTGTTATTTTCTAAGCATTTGAGTAACTCTGCACTAATTCCCTATGGATTCGAGCTGATTCACCACTAGCTACCTAGTTTTTGGAGAATTGGAAATATATTTTTATTTTTGGTAGTTTGACAACCTATCAAATTTTGACACCATTGCCGGGGAGTTATGTTTAAAGAGTTATTTGATTGTGTTTCTAACTTCTTTTCTAGCATTTTGTATGCAGCCTTCCTCTTCTGCAGGTGAACTTTTGTTTTATCCTGAGATAGAGAAAACTGCTAAAAGACTAAGGAAGGAAGCTAGACTGTGTAAGCAACAAACCACCACAGTTCTTGCGCCACTACCAGAACAACAACAGATCGCTTTATCTTCATCTGGGTCAGATTCCGATTCAGAACTAAACATGCTCGCACCACTTGTGAACACCCAACCCCTATGCATTCAGTATCCGACTAGGAATGATGGGTTCGAGTTAAAATCCGCACTTATTCAGTTGCTACCAAAATTCCACGGGTTACAAACTGAAGACCCAAATCGGCATCTAAAGGAATTTCACGTGATCTGTACTGGGTTTAAACCACGAGGAGTTACAGAAAATTAGATCAAGCTTCGTGCATTTCCGTTTTCTCTTGAGGGTGCTGCGAAAGAATGGTTATTTTATCTACTCCTGGTTCAGTTAATACGTGGGTTGACATGGCAAGATTATTTTTGGAGAGATTTTTACTTGCATCTAGAGCTGCGAATTTGAGGAGGGAAATCTATAATGTGAGGCAGCATGATTCTAAATCTTTGTATGAGTATTGGGAAAGATTTAAGAAGATGTGTGCGAGTTGCCCACAGCACGGTATTACTGAACAACTCCTTATTCAGTATTTTTATAAGGGGCTGATAAAAGATGACAGAAGAGTCATTGATGCTGCGAGTAGAGGAGCGTTAGTGAATAAAAACCCCTTAAGCAGCGCGAGAGTTGATATCAGCCATGGCTGCAAATTCACAACAATTTAACATGCACATTAATGCCAACACGCGAGGAGTACATGAGGTAAGGTCTTCTAGTCTTGAATCTAAACTAGAAAGACTAACTGATTTGTTGGAAAAGCAGTTTATTGGTAATGCTAGCACTGTGCAACACGTCCACAAACCCCCTCCAACATGTGGACTTTGTTTTTCCCAAAAGCACCCAACCGATGCATGCCCCACTTTGCAAGAGGATGAAACATTAAATTTCATGGATAATTATGGCAACCACAACCGAAAATATGATCCTTTTTCGAACACATATAATTCAGGTTGGCGTGATCACCCTAATATGAGGTATGGGAATAGAAATAACCAGCAAGGGCAGTACAATCTACCTCGACAGCACTAGCAACAATCAAGGCAAAGTAATGATGATGATTTAAAGATGTTGCTAATGAAATTTATTGAGAAAAGTAACAGCAGGTTTGGAGCTATTGAGACACACATAGATCAACTAGCCTCCGCTGTGACAAAGATAGAAAATCAGGGTAGGTTACCCTCCTAACCAGAGGTAAACCCAGGGTATAATGTTAGTGCTATCACACTTCGAAGTGGGAAGGAATTGGAGGCACAAAATTCGAAATTGGCGATACGACATGAGCATGTCGTTTCGACAGAAACCAAAAAGGCAGCCCCAAACACCGAGATTGTGCAGCCTAATCCTGAGAAACCACCTTTCCCTCCTTGACCGTAGTTGTGTACGTGGGGGTAGATGATGGAACGCTGGTGCTGGAGTTGGGGCTGGAAGTGTGTCGGTGGTCTGTGAAGAGGGTTGAGGTGGGGAGACATCAGTAGCAGACCTTATGGGTGTGGGAAGCCTTCGGCAGTCACTCTTCTTCCTGGGCATTGTGCAATTCGTGGAGAATGATCTGCAAAATTAGAGATTGTCGCAACACCAAAGCACAGAAGAGGATGGAATGGGTTAGTGGGTAATGGCAGATGAGAGATGCGTAAGGTTTAAAGATGATGAAATTCGTGGTCTAAGGTGTATTGTGATGGAGTAGCGGTAGGGAAAAGAAAACAGAGAGGGAAAAATAAAGAGGGAAAGAAAACAGAGGGGGTGGCGGTAACCTAAAATTTTCGTTTTTTCCCTTTTTTTCGTTTTTTAGATATTTTTATTTTTTATAAAAAAATTAACAAATAAAAAAATTAAAATTGCATAATCGAAAATGTTAAATTAAATTCCTAACTAAGCCGAATTAAACCTAAAAATGAAAATAAAAGAAAATTGCAAAAAAACACATAAAAGAAAGGATACGAGCGCTTATCAAAGGTCATAGGCTTGACCCTTGGCATATGTACATCATCCATTATCGAATGGATGCTTGAGTCCAACAGGAAACATGCTCAAACTCTGTGAAGAGCCTAGACCACCTTCCCTCGAAGTAGGCTCTTTATCAGCACGATGCTCCATGACTTCTGATGAGTGGAACTTCATCGCTTCACCATCATACTCTAATGTCCACTCGTCTTTTCGGGCATCGCCCTTCTCGTACCAGGATGGTCTCTGTAAAAGTAATGTCAATGATTGTGGAGACTCAACATTCTGCTTGTTACCTTCGATCTTCAGCTCGCTCGCCCATGGCTCTCCTAAAAACTGTACTTCTTGCGGCTCTTCTTGTTCTTCTTTTCTTGTACCTATAAACAACTAGGAAAAGGAACTGAAATTTGGTTAACGATAACATGAACTGCATCGCTTACCATAGGAGGTTGCACATCCTCCATCTTTTCTAGAACTGTAATCTCTTCCTCTTCTAACTCTGCTTGTTCTTCCTTCTTTGCCTTGAAAAATCGACTTGGAAAAAGAGGCGGAATCACCTTGTTTTGCACCCCTTTTTGCGTCAATTCATGTTGTTAAGGTATTATGTGCGTAATTTCTTCCTCTTCTTCTCTTCTAGAATTTTTTGGAAGCGGTTCCTGTAGTTCCTTACCACTCTGCAATGTGATAGCCTTCGCGCTTTCTTTGGGATTGATTTCTGGTTGTGCTGGAAAATTTTCAAAACTTTGTGCCTCCATTTGATTAATGGCAACTGCAATTTGACTTAGAATGTTTTCCAAATTCCTTTGTTGATTTTCCAAATTTTGAATACTTGCTTTAGTATTCTGCTGAAACGTCAAAGTGTTAGTGGTCAAAGTTTGCAACATATCTTCCAAAGAAGACTTACCTTCGGCATTTGATGTCATATTCAGATTTTGTCGAGGTACGTACGGTTGTCAAAACTGTTGGAATTGAAGAGTGCTCATCTCCAAACTCGTTATGATCTCCTCCAAAGACATCTCATTAGCTTGTGGTGGCGACGGTGGAGGTAGAGATGGAGGTGGAGGCTCGAAGTAGGACTGCTCTTCATAATAGCTCAATGGAGAAGTGAATCTGTACTTTGTGTCCTGCAAAAACGAACACGTACAAAAAGAATAACCCAAAAATGAGCAAACTTCACATACCTTAGCTTGTTGGTCATCCCTCGGTACTTGCGCAGCTAAGGGTGTGAAATC
Source organism: Erythroxylum suave (assembly GCA_027563595.1). Classification (NCBI taxonomy): domain Eukaryota; kingdom Viridiplantae; phylum Streptophyta; class Magnoliopsida; order Malpighiales; family Erythroxylaceae; genus Erythroxylum; species Erythroxylum suave. The sequence continues at coordinate 47,338,517 of JAOSBN010000179.1, forward strand.
CGTCACTTGATGGTCAAACTTGGAAGTCGTAACAGATGGAAACTCATTATCATAATAAGGATAATATGAATAATCATAATTAAAAGCATACTGATAGTGAGCCATGCCGCTAAAAGATCGAAAAATCAGAAAGAGATGTGAAACTGAAACAAACAGAAGACAAGGTAACCAAGCACAACGAAACCAAAAACAAAAACATCTCTAACAAAAAATCGTTAAGAAATTCCCTGAAAACGGTGCCAAAATTTGATACTACTGTCGCCTACAACCAAATTCAAAAGAAATCACTTCCGTTAATACAATTTAATGTAGTTGTGGTAAATGGATATCATTCCCACGAGAAATTTTTAACGGTAAAAGTTAGCGAGTTTGAAACTAAAACAAAGTAACAAAATGGGGGGGGGGGGGGTTTTGATTCACAGCAATATAAGAGAAATTATAAGAAAAATCACAAATTGAAAGCAATAATTGAAATCTGAAAAATCAATGAGAAAATATCTTGGTTTTAGGTCACCAATGTTATCATGCTATCGTAGATCCTCGATATAAAATTGCAATCATTAATAAATATTTATTGGGGAAATTTCTCTTAAGTGTAATGTGTAATGACTAGGAACATGTATCCTAGCATTCTTGTTAAACAACAACCTAGATACGATCATAGGTATAATCGAATAATAGCATTAAGAATCAAGAACCAATAAGCAAGTGAA
>JAOSBN010000179.1:47339329-47352771 GCA_027563595.1 Erythroxylum suave
TATGATTTTGGTGATTGACTAGTGAGGGCACACCACTCTTGTGGGACATGGCTAATACGGGTTCATGGAAATAACCCTCAAGATAATACGCACGCTCACGTCTTATGATGACTCCGAATGTTGGGCTTCGAAAAAAAAATGGGGTCCAACAATAATGGTACAAGTGTTTTCTTTTTCAAGGGTTTTAAGCTCTTCTTTCATCGCTTGATACCATACAGGGTAATCTTTGGCTTCATGAAATGCGATAGACTTATTTTGTTCAAAAATGGAACTAAGAAAATCCTTATAGTGAGAGGAGACATTACCATATGTCACTTAGTTTTGAATTGGATAAGTAACCCGATAAGTCACAAAGTCTTTCAACCTACTAGGTGGTTGACTAGTCCTTGTTGACCTTCTTAAGTTTTGTTCTTTTTCAGGTGCTTCTTCAGGCCCATCTTCTCTCCCCTTGAGTGTGATTCTCTTGTCTCAAGGGTGATAGGAGCTCCATTGACTTGTTCATTATTTATACCTCCAAAGAGAGTTAGTTCTGGAAGAGAAACTTTATCTTGATCCATTTGATTTGGATATCCAGAGTTTTGTTTATTTGTGGTATTTGGTTGATAGTAAGGTTCATTTTTTAAGAATGTTACATCTCGTGAAATATAAAGTTTCTAATTTGTTAAGTCATAACACTTATACCCCTTCTTTTGGGATGAGTACCCTAGAAAAATGGCCTTAACTAAATTTCTGTCAAGTTTGTTGTGTCTTTTGATATGTACAAAACAGGTGCATATGAAAACATCAAGATGATCAAGATTCATTTTTCTTTTATTCATGAATTCTAAGGGACTTTTATTTTTTAAAACAACACCAGATAATATATTTATAAGATATACAATAGTAAGTATTGCATCTGATCAAAACAACCTTTGGAACATTTGATTGAAAAATTAAGGACCTAATGACCTCTAAAATATGATGATTTTTCCTTTCTAAAACTTAATTTTGTTCGGGGGTATTAATGCATGTAATTTGATGTAATATACCTTTTTCTTTAAAAAAATGAGAAATTTTTGTAAATATATTTAGTGCCATTGTCAGATCTAAAAATTTTAATCATAGTATTATATTGATTTTCAACTAAGTTTGAAAATTCTTGAAACATAAAAATAACCTCATTTTTAGATTTAAGTAAGTAGATCTATGTAGTATGAGAGTAGCCATCAATAAAAGTACCAAAATATTTAAAATCATTATATGAGTCTGTAAGTGTAGCTCCCCAAACGTTAGAATGGACAAGTTCAAATATTTTGGTGGTCTTACTATTAGACAATGAGAAAGGCAGTTGAGTTTGTTTAGAAAAATGGCAAATATCACAATGACTAGAACTTAAATTTGGTAGAGATCAGTTTATTCAAAATTTTATTTGAAGGATGTCCGATCCTCTAGTGCCATAATGGGTTAATTTCTACATCCTCATTATTAGCAAAAAAGGATTTATTTGGGAATTCTAAAAAATATAGCCAATTTTCTAATCTGCCTTCACCAATCCTCTTCCTTATTGTTCTGTCCTAAAAAGTCATGCCTTTTGGTGAGAATATTACATTGCAGTTTAATTCATTCGTAATTTTATTAACAGAGATTAAGTTGGCTGTAAATGTTGGCAAATATAAAACATTTGATCTATTGTTTGAAAAGAGATCAATAGTTCCCATATTTTAGATAGGTACTTTTAAACCATTTGAAATTGTAATTGGTTGCAGATTTTTAGGTTTTTTAAAATTGTTTAAAATTTCACAGTTTCCTATGATATGGTCGATAGCACCAAAATCAAGTATCTAAGCATGTTTATTTTGAAAACTTGAAACAAAGTTAGAAGCAATACCTGTGTAATTACTTGTTTGTCCAAGCAACTTCTTAAGCTAGGCTATCAACTGGCTTATTTGATTCTCGTCCGATTGTTCATTTCTCTCCTGTTTACTAGCATCTGGGTCAGACGAAGTGCACAACCACCTCTTTCTATCTTCTTCAATTAATTTGTCTCGAACTTCCTCCTTTTTCCTCTACCATTGATGCCCCCATCTGCCAGAGGTATGAGTGGAGGAATAAGCACTGCTCCCTCCTGTGGCCTTCCTTCTTACCGTTATCGCACCTCACAGTGCTTGGGACTTCCCACACGTCCGCCTTAGGGTTGTAGTTTCCACCTCATCCTCTCTTGGCTACCATAGTGTGGTTCTCTTCAGTCTCGTGAGGCTCTACCATTAACTTCCTTCTCTTTGGATCAAAGTCATGATGCTGGACAGAGAGGGTAGTTCGGTGGAGAGAAGACTTTGGGACCATACTGCACCGTAACTTTAGTCTAGCCCTGCCAATTACTTGTACACTCATTCTTGTTCGTTTTTTTCTTGGATTGTCTTTGGGTTTGTGGTTGGAGGCAAATAGATTTCCAACTCGTCCCATTTTGCTTTGAGTTAGCTGAAGTATCCTGTGTTGCTCCTGTGGCCTTGTTTCATTTTGGAGATTTCTTATTCAATATGGTAAATATGACCAAAATTCCTTTTTTAGCCAAACATTTCTTGAGCAGATTGCCATATTTCTTGAGAAATTTTAGAAAAACACAAGCATTTCAGGTATTTTATTTTCCATTGAATTAAGTAGCCAGGACGTGACTAGATGGTCATTTTGTTCCCATTCTTCAAGTTTCAGATCCTTTGGATCAGTGGCCTTTGTCTTTTTGCCATAAAGAATCTTAATTTACCTTTGCTGCTTAATGACATTGTGATGGCTCTAGCCCATAAGATGTAGTTTCGGTCGTTGAGGAGCATAGATGTGAGCCTCAGGGTTGGTTTAGCACTGCTGTGCAACTATTGACCATCTGAGTTTTGCTCTGTCATCTTCTCATGATTTTTTGGGTTATTGATGGTTTTGTTGTCTCAGGTCCTTTAGACCTACTTTAATACCATATTGAGATTGAGAAAGAACGATTTTTGACTTTTGATGATATTGCAAAGAGTTATTTTACAAGGTTGTTGATACATTGGTACTTATAGCTCAAGCCTTGAAATTACCATTGGCCCTTTTCTAGAAATAGAAGATTACAATTTGTTGTTAATTTGGTAACCTAAACGACTAGTTATATAATGGTTGTATGATGCTCAATTTGGTATCTTAGATTTTGGCTATCTTTGGTATAGATTGGAGATTCATTTGTTGTACAGTGATGAATATTTCTGAAATCATTCTTGCACACATTCCTTTTTTTCTCAATACTTCCAAAAATTAACATTATTGAAAGCAATAATGGTAAGCCCCTGCAACAATATGAATTAATGACACATCAATGATAAAGAAATCTTAGTAAAAGAAACAAGAGCTAGAAACAAAAAGGGCCTGGAGCAAAGTATTTTTCAGAAAACAACTTTGATATCTTAGCCCTTCATATTAACCACAAAAGAAAAAGTAGCCAAAAGGCTACTTTGTTGTAGTGTTTATACCAGGATGCTCAACAAGAAGTTGAACGTGTCGAGGCTGAACAAGTAGAACCTCAAGTTGAGTTATAAGGACTATTTTAGTTATTGATACTCTTTTTTACAATCATGATGTAAAAATAATTATTTACTAATATGAAAATGGACATTTACATAGCACATAGCATAACATGGATAAACAACTCTAGAAAGCATGTCTGAAAAAAGTATGTTAGGTGAATTAGTCAATCAACATTCTTCCTCCAAGAGCTTAGATAACATCGATAGCAATTTGTTCTAGTTTTTCCAAAAAAATAGGCACAAAAGCTTTAACAAGAAACACATTACTCATCATTTAGTTAATCTTTGTCTCATTTCATATTCATCCTACCCAGAACCTAACAAAATGATAAGATAAGATGAAAAGAGGAATCGCACTATAACTAGGTGAGTTCGTTGAGATGACAATCTGAGTCTAAATCAAAAAATTTTCATCACTCTCAAATCCAACCTAGAGTCCTATTCATGTCTGAATTGCTTGATCTGAGGCTAGGTTATTCAAAGCTTGATTGTACGAGGTCAGGCCTAAAAAATTGACACAAAGTTTTGTAGATTACATCATCAATGTTACCAGAATATGCAAATTCATAGACTTGTATGTAAATTTAACTTTATTTAATTACTTTTTGTTAATTTTTTGTATAATATATTAATCACTATGTATAAATTTTGAAATAATGTGTTTTTTGTAAATAATATGGGATTAAATTATAAAAATTTTCAAATTTCATCAAACAATATTTTTTTTGAAAAATTAAAAAATTTTCGAATTGATAAGAGTTCAAATACAACCTTTGGAGAGAAAAACACCTCTCCTATAACAACCATAATCAAATGACAACGTAAAATTACATCTATTAAACAAAAAAAATAAAACAACAATGTTGTTGTAAGCAATAGACAAGTTAATCTACGATATTGTTTTAAAAACAAGGTAAATAAACCCTCCCCAGCCGAAAGAGTCTTCAAATACTTCCTAATTAGGGCTGAACCATCAAAGGCAGTCTTCTTCTCTGAGTTGGTCAAGTTGCCAGTTCCTCTTTCTTAATTCACACATTTTTTTTCTTCTTTTTACCTTTGATTGTTGTTCTATAGTAGCTAGTCATGGGCTTTCACTTGGAGGAGACAGAAGAGCTATACTCAGAGGGTCGCTCCCATCTCAGGTGAGAGCTAACCTCAAGGTATAAAATTTCTTAATTCTTTTGTCCTAACTGAATTTCTTCTTGCTTAATTCAGACTTACTGCTAGTAGGTAGATAGCACAGGGTCTTGTTTTAGAGATAGCTATGATCCCTATACTTCATTCCACTCTTAAGCTAAGTCTTCCCTCTTTGTATAATTTACGCTTAACTGCTCTAAAGTTGATCTATTCTTCTGCTTGGGTTGCTTGCATATATTTTTTATGCGATATTTGTACCTTGTTGATTATTTAATGTTAACCTTCTTATTATTGTACTTCCTTCTATTTTGAATTCCATGATAGTAGCTCTCTCCATATTTGATGAGGGGCTTGGGGATCCCAACTCCTATATAGTTGGCCTCTTTTTATCAGAAAAGTGGCTTTTGAGGAATGCACACGTAATTTTGCATCCCCTATATATAATCAAATAATAAGTTAGGATGTGCGTCCATCATAGATGCCAATCTTGGACCTATGTAACAAAAATTTCTTCTTTGATGTAGCTTTCGTGAGAGTCAGCAAGTTGGTCCCTTATATGAATATGAGAAACTCTTAATCGTTGTTGCAGAACTTGATTTCTCACAAAGTGAAAATCTAGTGTGATGTGTTTCATATAGGAGTGGAAGACAAGATTGTGACATAAATAAGTGGTACCAATGTTGTTGCAGTAAATGGTTGAAGATGAAGAGACAGGTTGATGGAATTCTTGCAAAAGGTTGGTAATCCAATTGAGTTTAACAGCGGGGCCTGCAATGGCTCTATATTCAACTTCGGTTGAACTTCAAGCAATAAAGACAACACTAGCGGAATTGGATGGAAGATCATTTGAATTGTCAACCCAGTCAAAACCTGAGAATGCATGTAAAGAATTGTTTGTAGTTTTTCTGAGATTGATTCCTTGATGTGGGGTGCCTTTAAGATATCAGAAGATTCGTTTGATAGTTGTCCAATATGTAGTAAAGGGTTTGTGCATAAATTGAGATAGTTTATTTACGGGGAAAGAAATGTCAAGTCGAATAAGAGATAAGTATTGAAGTGAGCCAAGAATTTGTTAAAATTGTGTTGCATCTATTTTAGGAGTGCCATCATATAACTTTAAGCTGGTTTTGTTGGACATAAGAGTTGTCACTGGTTTGGCATCAAACATATGTGCTTTAGAAAGGATCTCATTAATGTATTTGTGTTTAGGAGAGAAGAGTCCCTGAGATGTTCTTTTAGCTTCGATCCTTAGGAAGTAGTGAAGAGGGCCAAGATCTTTTAAAGAGAATCTAGAAGAGAGGGTTGTAATAAATTATTGGACAACATGGGGGTTATTTTTTGTTATAATAATATCATTGACATAGACTAGTAAATAGATGAGAACAGAACCATTATGAAAGATGAACAAGGAATTATCAGAGATTGAATTATGGAAATTTTGTTGAAGAAGGTAGGATCATAATTCATGATAGCAGGCTCTTGGTGCTTGGCGTAGGCTATAGATGGCTTTGTTTAATTGACACACATGATCTGGATATTCTTTATTTGAAAATTAGGAGGTTGCTGCAAAAAAATAGTGTTAGTTAACATTCCTTAGAGGAATGCATTGTTAACATCAAGTTGACATAATTCCCAACCACATTTAACAGCCAAAGTGAGAATTGTACGAATTGTGGTTAGCTTAATAATGGGACTGAATGTTTAGGTGAAATCAACACTTGGGCATTGGTGAACGCCCTAGGTGAGAAGGCGAGTTTTGTAATGAGATATAAAACCATCTGGGTTGGTTTTGATTATTAAAACCCACTTGCAAACAGTGATATTTTGTGTATGGTTAGGAGGAACAAGTTTGTAGGTATTAGTTATGATAAGTGCATTATATTCTACATTTAAACTATCCCGCCATGGAGGATGTTGAGGAGCTTGTTTGATTGTGGTGGGTTTAAGTAAAAGGGAGGTTTGTATTGAGGTGTGTAGATCAAGTATTTGGTGAGGCTTCAAATTTTTTGTTTTGGACCTAGTGATAATGACACGAGAGGATTAAAAAGGAAGTGTAATTGTAGTAGGTTGTGGAGAGATGGGTACGTGAGGTAAAGGTGATGAGGTTTGATCTTTAGTTGGTGGTGAGTTATGAGGAGGAGTAAGAGATTCAATAAAAGCAAGAAAAGGTGATGTATTTGTTTGTCGTGGGGAACAAAGATTGGGCAAGACTAATTTTTATGGTTGTGAGTTAATGGTTGTTTGAATGATGGGTAGTGTTAGTAACGTGTTAGGTGAGTGAGAATTAGAAAGAGAATTGGGGTTAAGGGGTAGAAGTGGGTCATTAGGTGTACATGTCAATACAGGATACCATATGGACAATTGTTGGTGAGGTGGTTGTATAGTACTTGTTTGCGAGAATTTAAAGGGAAACATTTGTTCACAGAATATTACATGCCTTAATATGTGGGTGGAACTTGTTGATGGGTCATGACAGATATGTGAGTTATGTTGTATGGAGTAGTTAAGGAAGATACATGGTTTGGATTGTGTGTGAAGTTTTGTAGGAGCATAAGGACGTAAATATGGGTAACACAAGCAACCAAAGGCCTTTAGTTTGTCATATTTGGGTAGTTGGCGACATAATTGTTCATAGGGAGATTTGAATTGAAGAATGGAAGTGGGCATGATGTTGATTAGGTATACTGCTATTTAGAAGGCAGTTGTCCAACATTTGATGGGCAAAGAAGCATGGTGAAGAAGAGCAAGTCCTATGTCAACAATATGGCGATGATTTCGCTCAGTTGTACCAATAAGCTGAGGAGTGTAAGGTGGGGATAGCAGATGATGAATTCCAAATTAGGAAAGTGCATGAGTTAGGCCTTGTACTCACCACCAACATTGGAGTAAACGGTTTTGATGTCATAAGGATTTTGATGTCATGAGGAATAGAAAGAGAAGAAAGAGGGAAAAAAAGTGTTTAAGAGGAAATGCTCTTATGGCAAAAGGTGCTTTGATACCATGAAAAGAGTATAAGATTAAAGAAGTAATAATAAATTTTTATTAAATTGATGACTGATTTAGAAAATGAGCAGGATATAAATAGAAGTTTACAATCTGAAATAAGTTGAGATATTCTTGGATTATAGCTAACAAAATAGATAGTGGCGATGATTGAGTAAAAGAAGACTTAATCTCTTTCTATGCTAAAGAAATGATCCATGCCTAAAGAATTGTTCTAGCAAATATAAACTGCATATTATTTACAAAAATCAAATGTGAAGTATAACTTTTTATTATAAAACATATAGATATGTTACACATTTGCAATTTTTGATGTAAATGATTCAGTATATTAAAATTTAATAAAAACAATGTTTTAAAAATTAAATTGATAGTTAAGACAACAATACAAAAGGTTTTTAAAAATTTAATTGGCATTAGATCTTCATAAAATCGATTAAAGATTGAATAAAATTGAAGAATTTGAAATATGATTAAAGGAGATTGTATTTATCTATAGAAAAAATGAAAATTTAATTAGAAAAGAAGAATCTTAAATAAAAAATAATCAATTAATTTTAGTTTATAAAAACCTGTAAATTTATGAAAACTAATCTATTAATAAAGATTTTTAACAATAAGAGTTATTAAAGTAAATCAGACTAAAATAAATCAAAATAAAAATATTATATATGAAGGTATTCAAATGAATTAATTCAAATCAATTATATATCTAATCAAATTATTTATCAGGATTTAGAAGTAACATTCTATTGTCAAAATTTTAAAATTAATTAAAATTAAAATTTATTAATGTTTTCAATTTTTAATAAAAATTATTTGTTTCACTCTTATTTCTTAAATTACTCTAATTTAGAATACTGAGTCAAACATATTTTTTCAATCTCTAAAAAGTTTAGGAAGACATTCTAACAATTATAATATTTTTTTATTTTTTTATTTCAATTATGTTGTAAGCTACAATTTAAACGACACTGTATCAAGTCTAGAGAATGGCTTTCCGCCACTGAGCCTCTTCGCCTTCCTCATGTTGGCAAGGAAGCATCGGTCGGTGTCCAAGCCAGAGAGTGAGTCCGAAGCTTGGGCATTCCAAATTGTTATAAATTTCAGCTAACACCGTGACAATATTTGGGTCATGCTCTACCATTCGCTCTAAACGACACGACACTGTACCAAGTCTTAAGACCGGCACAAAAAGAAATGCTCGGCCCGATGTTATATGGGCCCATTTAGTGGTTAATATTAGGCTTTTGAAAGGAAACGCGTTTAACAACTAGTCGAATACGATCAAAGTTGCCGTATGAATCAGCCAGAGATGTGGGCTGTTACCGGCCATACGAACCTGAAGGACACGGCAACTATGGAGGAGGTAGAAGACTGTAGCGAAGACAATTATTTGGAGGAGAGTCAGGAAACCGATGTCACATTGCAATCGTTGTTCAAGAAACCTCCGCTGAAGAAGGTGAAGATTGACGAAAGCTACGTTGAATCTGCGTGCGATAAGTTTAACAAACCATCGGAGATGGAGGAGGACGACACGGTGATGGAAGAGTTCGAGGATAGCGAAGAGGAATATGAGAAAAGGGGTTTCACCAAAAGTGGGCGGTATGAAAAGTGGTTAAGCTATACGAAACAAATTGATGAAAGCGGTGTAAGTATGTCTTGTTTTAAGAACATTGATTAGCTAGCCTCTGTTGTAATTTTATCATTAATTAACTGTTATTTGTTTTAGGGTTATGACGTGGAAGCATTTGACCCTGGCCCCCCTTGTATTGGTGGTGGCATAATTCCTTTGGATATGGCTAACTTAGCTGATGAAGACGCAGTATTGCTCCCAGGATGCACTCACTATGCTATTTCCGAAGAAAACAGAGAAAAGGTCGGATGATGATGAATTATTTATTTTTTAATTTACAGAGTACTGTTGCTTGTAAGTTTATTTTAATTTGATTTGGTTCTGCAGGGAACAAATTTGAAACTTGACCACATTATCAAAGCAAATTTCTTTGGTGGTGATGCTGCTAGACGATATTATGTAACATTTGATGCTATAGATTCGTGTGGAATTGTAAAAACTTATCAAACCCTTGTTTATTATAAAGCCTACTTCTCCCCTGGCGAAGTTGAGGTTGTTGAATTTAGGAAAAAGCCGCTCAAGTGAGTCTCTGTTTACTAAATCAGTTTCATATGCTTATAGTTGTTTATTATCTCAACGTTCTTAAATTGTTTACGAGCTATTTTGCATGTCCAGTTTAATGCTTGATTTGTTAGAAGTCATCTTACTTTCCTTTTGTATATTGCATGATTCTCTTTAAATTTTTTTAATTTTTGTCATTATATTGTCATCTTTTGTTACAATACAATCAAGGGGAATTGACTGTTCTCTAACAATGGTTTCAAAATGCAGCAAAATTGATGGATCGAAAGACCTGTCCGCGGGCATAGTTGGTGAACCGCTGTCCAATAAGTTCACAGTTTCTGATGACAAGAACCTACATGAAACAAAGAGCAAGGTCCATGAAGCAATGGTATTCGATGATAGTACGGAAGATAATGAGGCTGGCGAAGATGGTGAGAGAGATTTTCCCAATAATGAACAATATAAGGAGTGGTGTCTTGCCAAACAGGTCAATGAAAGTGAAAAAACCTATTTGTATATTTATTTAATTAATACTTTCTAATAGTAAAATTACGTTCTTAGTTGATTACAATGGTAGATGTTTAATGTTTGTTTGTTTTGTTTTTAGGGATCTGTGGATGAGTTTTGTGAACGCGCACCTTTTATTGGTGGTATAGGTTATCTAAATGTTGATAACTTAACAGGCTGCGACAGAGTATTGGTGCCAGGATGTACTCATTATGCAATTGGTTTAGAAAATGCAGAAAAGGTTTGATGATAATTATTCAAGTTATTTTGCAAAATCAAATTGTTTCCTTACCTATTGTTATACCTCCATTTCAATTCTGTTTTGCAGGGTATAAACTTGAAACTTGAACGCATTGTCAAAGCATATTCTGCATATTCCTGTGGTGTTAAGTATTATGTAACATTTAAGGCCATAGATTCTTGTGGAGTTGTGAAAACGTATAAAACCCAAGTTTATTATAATCCCTTTGATGCTGATCGCTCTTTCGCCAAGGTTTATTTCTTCAAGGAAAAGCCACTCAGGTGAGTTGCTTTATAATATTGTTTATATTTTTTAAGCTTTCTCAAACTGTATTTTTATCATAAATTGAATTAGAAACCGAAAGTTGCACCTCCTTTTTTTTTGGGCTGAACTTCTAAATTGAAATCTATCTAGTGCACCTCTAATTTTGCTTCAGTGTGTAGCTGAAAAAAGACGTCCTTACAATATGTTCTTTTTCTTTTTTGAAATGATTGATTATAGTAGAAAACAAAACCAACGTTTCTGTTTATTAATGTAGATATGTATAATTGTCTTAATATTTTTGGTTTTTTTTTGCAGACATCTCAATTGATTAAGCTCTATCTTGCGAGATCCGAAAATGTAGGAAAAGTGATGCATATGGAGTTTTGATGGAAATGTCTGAGAATGTGCTCCATCATTTTTAACACAATCTTCCATCTTCAAAGTTCTAACATTAACATTTGCTTGGATGTTATCATTTGGAGGCTTCTTAGGCTGATTAGTTATTTTTGAACTCAACTATTCTAATGAGTTAGTTCTTGTGATGATTTTTGGTAAAGGGAAGAATTCACGAAGTCTCAATGATGTCTGTTTATGTTTCATATTGCCATCATGATAAGCCAGAGTCCGAACTTTTGTTTAATTAGACAAAAGTAATTTGGAAAATTCAGATTGGAAATTTGTTTTGGTCTTTTTCTTAAGAATGAGATTTAATAATGGGGCAGATGTTTGATGTAGCATCTCAAGTTCGCTTTGATCTTTTGCAGTACTATCGTAATGAAAACAATCGGTCGTGTTGAAATGCAGTTACCTCTTAGTACCCGTTATCTTTAAAGATCCCTCAGTATTCTGAAGTTCTGTTGGCTTAAGTGTCAAAATGTCACCTGCTTTGACGCTGTCCCAGTGCAAGATGTTTGTATAAAACGACTGAATAAAGGAAAGTAAAGAAATAGCGTTTGGATCTTCTTTCTCTTCTCCGGGGACATCCACAGACGCCTTCTTTTCAAACCTCCAAAGGAAATTGATGTTAAGATGTCTGCCCAGAAATTGATATATTGGAAGAAGGCGCTAGCAGCTGGGAAGCCACACTTGTGGGCTTCTTCTCTGACCAACGCCCTACTTTTCTTCTCATTCAACGATGGGCACAGAAACTATGGAAAAACTGAGGGTGGGGTTGATGTTCTATTGACCAAAGAAAGCCTCATTTTGTTCACGTTTCATTGTACTTCACTAGCCAACAAGGTCCCTCGCATATAGGCAGTCAACCAATATTTATCCAACTGGGGCAGCCTTAATTGCAGCTTGAATCCATCAAACTTTAGCATCTTTCCTGATGGATTAACTTCCATAATCTACCTTTAGAATACAGGATTATTCAAGGCTTGAGTGCTTTAGCAATTTTTATAGGAAAACCCTCTATATGGATGAAAATATGACATTGAAACAATGGGTAGGCTATGCTCGAATTTGTGTTAGTGTGGAACTATCCCAGGAACTTCTAGTTGAGGTTCCAATTATGAGACTTGGTGAGGGGAAGTTACTTCGAGAGGACAACATTACAGTTTCCTATCGGTGGAAACCTCATCCTAAAATATAAGGGAAAGTGTGGAAGGCTACAGGACAACATTGCAGTTTCCTACCAGTGGAAACCTCATCCTAAAATACAAGGGAAAGTGTGGAAGGCTACGGGAAAAATCTTTCAAACAGGGACTCATAAAAGACTTATAGAATGGACACAACTCATGATATATATGTCACTGGAAATATAGAATAAGCAGCCTTTTAAATGGTCAGAATCATCATCCTATTGTGAACTGATGCTCTTGTGTTGAATAGTATGGACAATCCTAATCTCTTCAACATTGTCAAGAATGAATCTACCAAAACTTCACTTGACGTACAAAAGGAGGCTTCTTCTGAACTTACTCCGTTTCCCATTATTCATTCAGCTGACCGTGGGGACTATTTTCTTTTGGTTCCTGATTCCCTTCAAATATTATGCAGTGATTTGTCAATAATGTTTAATAAAATGAATGATTTGCATAACTTTCTATTTATATGATAATAATGAAGAATTATCTTTTAGAATTACTAACCCTGGGATCAAGCTTTTAAATTCAGAAACTATATGTCCCAAAACAACAAACATAATTTGGAATTGAAATCAATCAAGATCAATAGTTGAACATGATTATAATGTAAAGTTTATTTTTCAGTGGTTGCTCCCCTTCTATCAATTGATTCTTTATTTCATGACAGCTATGCTTACTTGGATGACATGAATGACGAATTTGATAAGGATGATTCTTCTTTGATACTGGTTAAACCTTTATATACGAAATGCACCAGAATCAAAACCAATGCAAGTGAGCAATGTGTCATCTAATGGCGATCTGGAATAAGACAGGACAGAGTAAGGTCAATCCTAAATGGATGCTTGAGATGCGGTTGATCTGCATCCATGGTGTTGTTTGTATAAATCCTCTTTGATGGTCAACCAACTTGCATTATAGATGGCAACGGGTTGAAGCTATAAGCAATCTCTGTCTGTCTACCAAGAGTATCTGATAGAGCCTTGATTAAGAAAGTTTATAAAAGGAAGAAGGGGCACGTGGGGTTGAAG
>JAOSBN010000179.1:47378215-47388891 GCA_027563595.1 Erythroxylum suave
GGGGTCTTCACGAAAGTTGTAGAATGTGAATCACTCTTCGAAAATATGCTTGAATGACCATGATCCGACGCCCATAGTGAGAGTTATGCTTATTGTCCTAAATCATGTACATGCAAAATTGTGGTACCCGAGTAAGAAGACGAATCGAAACATGACCAACAGTCGGGCTCTGGGAACGGGGCCCGACATCTATGGTATCAGAGCAAGAAGATGAACCGATAATGATTAAGTAGTTGGGTTCCAGATTTGGGATCCGACAGTGCTCGTCGCCAAACTCAATACGATCTCCTCCCAAGACATCTCATCAGCTTATGGTGGTGATGGTGGAGGTGGAGCCTCTAGTTGGAAGTAGGATTGCTCTTGATAGTAGCTCGGTGGAGAGGCGAACTTGCGCTGTGTATCCTGTAAAATAGGACACGTACAAAAATGATAACCAAAAAATGAGCAAACTTCATATACCTTAGCTTGTTGGTCATCCCTTGGTACTTGTGTAGCTAAGGATGTGAAATCCGCCACTTAACGGTCAAAACTGGAAGTAGCAATAGATGAAAACTCATTATCATAATAAGGATAATGTGAAAAATAGGAATCAAAAGCATACTGATAGTGAGCCAGGCCGCTAAAACATAAAAAATTAGAAAAAGTTGTAAAAGTAAAACAAACAGAAGTCAAGGTAACCAAGAGCAATGAAACTAAAAACAAAAACAATACTAGAGAAACCGTCAAGAAATTCCTAGGCAACGGTGCCAAATTTTGGTACTGTTGTTGCCTGCAACCAAATTAATACCAACTCTAACAATACAACAAAATGTAATTAGTGACGAGTTGAGATCGTTCCCACGAGCAATTCTAGCGACAATTGTTATACAAGTTGAAACTAAAACGAATGGTGGGGGTAGAAATTATGTAAAATTAAGAAATCAAAAGTGGTTGAAATTGAAAAATAACAAAAATACTGAAATCTGGAAATTTAGTAAACATTCTTTGGTTCAATTTCCATATTTCAATTTTTTGTTATTTTTCAATTTCAACCACTTTTAATTTCTTAATTTTACATAATTTCGCCTCACTTATATGCTTCTGTTTACGTCTTTTTATGGTAAAAACTAGTTCTAGAATATACACGGTCAATAATAATCCAAACGGTATCAATAATAATCACATGGATAATTTTCTTGAAATCAAATGTATAAACTTTTACACATTCACTAAAGTTTTACTCAATGCACTCAAATGTTTAGGGTAAAAAGTATAGAAGAATTCTTAACCATAAGTTTGCAATAAAATCATACATTTACCACTTACAAGTTAAAAAAAAAACAAAATCAAAAGGTCTTAATATAAGGTTTTAATGGGGTTTAGGTAAAGTATGATATAGATGATAAAAAGGGTGATAAAATTGAAAGAAATTCACGAGAACGAAATTACAAGAAACTTAATCTTTCAAAACATAGGTCCTTCTTACCACAAGTCCATTAGGATCATAATTTTAACACTTTTTTTAAATGATGCTCTCAACATATATTATTTTTTTCAAGCATTCATCATCTACTAAAAATTAAAGAAATATTAAACCTTTTCAAATTTTAAGTTTTAAGTAATCAAGTAAATGTAAATAGCCTTGAAGGTTCAAAATAATAAAAAATGCTCCCAATAAAAATTAGGTAAAGGATAATAATGTTGTTATGATCAATGAAAAGACCAAGTCTCAAAATTGGTTACTCTTAAGGGATAAAATATAGTGGGGATAATTATAAAGAAAATAGGCTAACAAAGGTTCAATCTAAATGCCTTGTCATTTTAATGCTTGTAATTTAACAAATGTGGTCTCAATATAAATAATAAAAGCAAGTTTTAGAATTATCTAATTATGTATGATAACATGCATGAAAGAATAAAAGAGTTTAAAAAATGTGTCGTATTTGCTCTTGGGCTCAAAAGCTCATAAAAGGTCTTATGTGTGTAAATAATGTGCAATTTTCATTTAACTTGACTATTTCAATGACTACTAAAAATATGACATAAAATTAAGTTTATTCTAACTTTCATCCTTTAGTAATCAATAATGATCTAACGTATTTAGAACATATTTTAACTAATTTGGGATATCGGTTAATAAAATTTAATAACAAAGATTATAATAAGCTTAATAAATCCCTTCCTAACACTTAAAATTGTACATTGTCCCTAATGTATATAATATAAGCATAGATACATAAAATATTAATAAAACATAAAAAGTAAGAAAGGGTTTGAATTGGCAATGCCCTAAATAAAAAAAATTCCAAAGTTCTAAAGTTAATGAAGGGTCCATTCGATATTAGATACAATCATCCTTGTAAAATATAAATAAAAAGGGATAAAAAAGATAAAAGAAAATAAACATAACAAAAATAACTAAAGGACATGGAAATAAAAATAACATGAAATAAAGTGTTATGCCAACATAAAAATGGGAAACAATATGAAATAAAAACAAAACCTATCCTAATTCTTGGGTTGCCTCCCAAATAGTACTTATTTAACATCGTTAGCTTGACATACCCTTCATGTTTACCACTAATCTGGGTCTATAATTAGTGGCTTACTCCACTGGTTTCTCCACATAACAATTTAGTAGCCTGTAAATAAGTCACATGTTGTAAGATAATACTAAGAACGTAATGTATCTAAATAATAAATATAATTGACTCCATTAATGCCCTTTCCAATAACAAATTATTAAAAAAAAGGAATAAAAGAATTCCCTGAATCTTCTATTGACTAAAACAGTTTTCTTGTAGGATGTAGGAACTATTCGTGCTTAAGGTGATTACTAATGATTCATCAATAGTTTTCTTATTTGGCTCCTCCTCTTGTTCCTCCTTTGCCACCTTTCTCCACTCTTCTACTTCCTCTTCTTAGTAGAGGCTTCCTCCTCCTCTTCTTCATCAATCATCTTTTGCCACTCTTCTACTTCCTCTTCTTTGACAAAGCCTTCCTCCTCTTCTTCTTCCTTTACTTCCTCTGTCATATGTTTTTCTTTCTCTTCTAAAGTAGTAGTTACATCCTTGTCTTCTTGAAATGCAACTTCATTCGTGAAGTCGACCTTTGATTTCTCTTCACTCTGAGGCATTAATAAGATCAAATAATATGTTTTATTTAACTCAATATATTCAGGTGAAGAAAATCTCTCTTCGAATTTGGCTAGCTTCACTTTTAGCAAGGTATTCCGTTATTATATTTGGAAGTCGTTCTTCTTGCTGCTATTGTTGTAAAGATTTAGTTGAAGCTTAATCATTCAATCCATCAGTATAAAAGTTAATCCATTTTGAATTATAAGTATTCTCATAAAGTGTACTCTGAGGCTAGTTTCGCATGCAATATGGTTGTTAAGTTGTCAAATTTGCACTAATTTTGGGATAAATTTCTTTAATGTGTTGAAATTATTGTGTGAAATTGATGGAGATGTTTCTAAATTATTCTCAGGTGGTTCTCAACACATGAAAGATGAAGTTGAGCCATCAGCTGTTTATATAATTTATAAATTATGAAATTTTATACATATACGGTTAATTTTACCAAACATCGCTGACTTGACTAGCAGATACCATCGGTTGTGTATATAAATTATATAAACAATTTTAGTAAATTAATCAACTAAAATATGTCGTTGAAATCAAAACCAATTATTCCACATATATAATATATTGTATAATTTAATAAATTAATCAAAATTTAAAAATTTTATCTTAAAATTTTTATTTAAAAAATTAAAATTAAATAATAAAACATTTTTTAGAAAATTGACACAAATTTTGTTTTTTATCATTTTTATTTTATTTAAAAATAAAAACAAAACAAATTCAAAACTAGTGATCTTTTTAATTTTAATTTTTATAAAATTAATAATTATAATTTAATTTAATTTTTATTAAAATAATTCTTAAATTTAAATTTAATTTAATTCTTATTAAAATAATAATTAAATAATTAAAATAAAAAATAAAAAGTAAGTGCAACTAAACCATTTTTAATTTTATTTTTATAAAATTAATAATAATATAATTATAATTATAATTTAATTTTTATTAAAATAACAATTAAATAATTAAAATAAAAATAAAAATAAATAAGTAAAAAAGTGAATGGGCGTTTTTTAAATTTTATTTTTTATAAAATTAATTATAATTTAATTAAATTTTTAATTAAAATAATGATTTAATTTAATTTAATCTTTTATTAAAGTAATAATTAAATAATAAAAAACAAAAGTAAAAAAAATAAGTGCACATGTGAAAGAGTTGCTTAAAATTTTAAAACAAAAAAAAATTTCGTTTATTTATCGGAAAGAGGAGGACAAGATTATCTCGGTGAGAAGAGCTGAACTTACGTAATCATGACTAGCACTTCCACTATTTTTATTCGTAGCACCGACAACTTTCTCCCTGCAAAGGAAAAAAGACTTACAATTATTCGAGGCCTGAGGTCAGTTATCTTCTCCATCTGTGCATTTGCGCTGTCATTTTGCTTTTAAATCTATGCGCATTGTTTTGTTCCTACTCTACTCTGTTTGATAAATAGATACTGATAGAATAGAGTGAGATCAGAGAGATCAGACAATTTGAACCCATCAATTTCTTGGAACATTCGGACAGACATGGAGGAAGCTGAATGCTGCGCAACACCCTGAAATTGCAAAACCCACTTGGCACTTCTTAGAAAGGGATAGGAACACCCACTTGGAATTTGAATATTATGGACCGAGTTTATAGAAATTGACGGTCCCAATCAACGGGAGCGTATCCAACGTAACTCTTTTATCTTAAAGACAAAGAAAAAAGAAAAAGAAAGCTGTACAAAATTGGTATCAATAAATATCAGAAGAAGGGTACCAAGAGCTCAGTGTCATTTCGGCATTACAATAATGTCCTGACTTGCGTCGTTCTAAATTGCATATATGCCTTTATTGAACTCGTGCTCGTATTAACTAAGTTCAACTCTGGCCAGGTTGTTTGTCTCTTCCATTCCCTTCCATGTACTAAAACTGTTAAATCTCAAAACCCAACCTGTTCTGGTAATCTGCCCCGCATCTTTGTCTGTGTAAATCTTCGCATGCATAGAGTTCTAAATCAACAGGACCTTCTCGTAAACCCCCTTTTTTTTTCATTTCGCTGAATCATCTGTGGTGGAAACGATATGGTTTTCCTTATCGGACCGCTACCAAATTACCAATCCATCAGTGCAGCTCATTACTGGGACTACATTATTCCCCAGGGGTAATCATCTGCTGCATGGAATGCCTCCAGCAACCTGAAACACACCTTAATCGTGCAAGGGTAAAACCAATGACACTCCACAAAACTCATGTTCCACTCCACTAAGATTTCCAATTTCAAAATGATAGTATGCAATACCAACATGCATCCCTATGAAACTCTGTCGTGCTCTTGAGTAAGGCTTTCTTCTTCGCTACGTTGCACAAGTTCCTCGTACACTTTCATTGAGTCAGTCGTGAACTTTTCCATGGCCTCAAAGATGCGTTGTAGACTGTCCTTCAGATTACTAGTACTAGTATCGCTTTGATATACAACATTTCCAGTTAATGAGAGACTATTACCATCTCCAACAACCAGAACAATTTTCTTATCTAATGCTTGAATCTTCTTCTGTATTTTTTGATCCTCCCTATCCAAATTCTTGACTTTTCCCTCCAAACCCTTGTTCATTATCATCCTCTGTTGCATTTCTAGCTTATCTTGTTCCCAAAGCTGACACACGGACGATGCAAAAACGCGCATAGCGTCAATTACTTCCTTTTCAGATATTCTTTCCAGAGCTTGTGCCCATTGATTGCAGATAACAAACACTGGAGGAGCACCTAACCTACCAGGTGAAAAGGGAACTATACCATCTGCTGTTACTTCTGGTTCGTATAGAAGACATTTAAAAAGCCAATTATTCAAGACTCTTATGTAACCCTTCTGGGCACCTACCCAAGAAGTAAAGCTTGAGGTCCAATGGATAAGCTCATGCTCGAGCTGTGATGTGGCTGGAAGATGATCATCACTCATCTTCTTTCCTGACCCAATGGCACCAAAACTTCTTGCTTCAATGATTACCTGACATTGATTATGATGGCACTCAAGCATGCTTTTCCACATTCTACTTAACCTAACAAGGTAGAAAAACTACATCAACCGCCATCGTAGTCGAGGATAAATTTATAATTATAGCCAAAGATCACAACGACATGGTGAAGGCATTGAACAATGATATAATGCAACATCTCCCAAAGTAAAATGTATAATACTTGATTAAACCATTAGGAGATACACTAGGGTAAAGAAACTAGCAAATTAGAACCAAGAACTGAACCAGACTCCATCTTATAACTGTCTCTTCAACAAGTCATGAATCTATCCTGCCCAAGAAGGAAAAAGCCAGTAGCATCTAAATGTCAAATATAAAG
The DNA here is from genome assembly GCA_027563595.1 of Erythroxylum suave. NCBI lineage: Eukaryota > Viridiplantae > Streptophyta > Magnoliopsida > Malpighiales > Erythroxylaceae > Erythroxylum > Erythroxylum suave. The sequence goes on from JAOSBN010000179.1 coordinate 47,384,667, forward strand.
GAACTAGTAACAACCTATATTGAACTGGATATACAGCCAAAGTCTAGCTACATATGTATTAGAATTAACAAAAGCAAGCAACCTTACAGATAAAATAAAATTAAAACATCATGATGTCAGAAATGACAACTAGCTAGAAAAGAAGTTATACAGAGGTAAAATAAAATGGAATGCTCAGCAACCATAAACAAGATAAAAGTCACGAAGAGAAAAACGCTGGGATACCAGTCTAACAAGAAAACTTGAAAATAAGATGGAAAGATTGCTTGAAAATCAGAACATTTCACATACCCTTGTATCAGTTCATTTAGTTGTGGCCATAACTCTTCATCCCTAATTTTGTTAATTGTTATAGATATCTTGTCAACAACTTGGATAGCTATTCTTATTTTTGTCGATAGATCCCTTATTATAGTTCGAGTTGCATCAACTTTGTGAGCCTCAGCACCCCTCTCATCTAAACGCTTCAACTTCCGCAATTTCCTTTCATGATGCAATCGCATCTTCTCCTCAGCCTGCAAAAGCAGAAAGGAATATTGGTAGGAGTCGCAATTAGACAGCAAATACAAAATTTTGGTGGTGAATTATAAGCCAAAGGCAGTATGATTCAGAACAGAAAATCACTTAAACGAATGCTAAGCAAAATCATAAAGTTAGACAGATTAGAATCAACAGAGACTTTAGATTAGATTGAAAAAAAGAAATACAATTCTTCGCAATAGAATGTTCCAAAAACTACCTAAATGAAGAAAGCTTATTGACCAAGAAAAAGGAAAATGCAAGTTTCAAAACAAATAATACTTAACACACCTTAACTTCATTGTACAGTTTCTTCTCCCAAAGATACAGCTTCTGCAAAATAGAAGAAAGATTTTTGGACCTTATTTGTATATCTTCATCAACGTCAAAGTTAGATGGACCAGCTTCGTTAGTTGGGGCTAAGGCCTCGGAACTTTTGGATGTAGGAGACCCTGAGGATACTACAGATAAAGACGGAGTAACACTTTGCAACATCTTCGAAACTGCTTGAACAAAATCATAAAGATATTTTCAAACCTTTGCATAAGAAAAAGTCCAGTTTCCCTAAATTGGGCATATAGACATAACATTAGTGGATCAAGCAAGCCAGAATAACTAAAGAGAAGAGTAAAACTTCAATTTTTATGGACTTAACCCACCTTGTTTGCGCTCATAATGGAGCTTCCCTGCTTCAAGCATCTTAGCTATCTCATTCCCTGACTCGGAGGCTCTCTCAAACTGAACCTTAATCTCCAAAGCCACTTGAGCTATATCAAGTGAGCTATGACCAGTTCGACCCTTGAACCCAACACCTCCAGTTCGCTCCTCCGACCTCTCATTATCAATAACTTTCTTCCCCACAACGTACATTTCATGCGCGGCCCCGTCATTCTCCATCGACACGCTGCGCCTGGTTTCATAGAGAGAGGCCTCAGCCTCAGCACTACGACTACTAGTAGCACCCTTGTGACCCTCATCATCAACCATAACCGATTTGGAGTAATTACTATTACTGCCATCGACTTCCTTAACCACCTCACGTTGATAATCTTCATCTTCCAAATCAGGAATACCCTCCTCTTCTCTTACCTCCGTCGAGTCCCTACTCGGAGTATTGGATGGATAATACTTGTCATAAATCTCAAAAGGATTCAGGAAATCCCAACCACTCGGCGGCGACGGCGGAGGTGGCGGCGGCTTCGAAGAGGAAGCAACAGACCGTTGCGGAGATGAAGATCCGTAGGAACCAGTCATTGCTCCACCACCACGGCCAGCACCATAGTTAGCATATCCAAAGTAAGGATAAGAGCTCGAATTACCCATAGCACCATATTGATTGCTAGATTGAGTATTATTATTGTTATTATAATAGTACGAAGACGAAGTAGAAGATTCACTAAAGTAAACAGTCTCATACGCTGGCCTCTGCTCGTAAACAACAGAAGGCGGAGCCGCTTGTTTCTTCATATAATTCATATGCAGAAACCCCCCGCCAGCAAACCCAGCTTGATGATCCGAGCTCATGTAACTCAAATACTCACCACCACCGCTGTGATGGTGCAACGGTGAGGGGTGACCGGAATGGTGAAGATGCATGATTGGATCGTCGGAGTCGGAGTCGGAGTCATGTTCTTCGTCGCCTTCGGAATGGAAATGAAGATGAGAATCGGCGGAGTTGGAATGAGAGTGACGAGGCTTTTGAGGGGCCTGGTCGGAGAAAAAGACAATGGGATCGCCTTTTCTCTGCGGAGGCAAATTGAGTTGAGGAGAGAGGGAAGCTCCACCAGAGCTCAAAAAGTCTTGTTGAATGAAGTTGTGAAGAGTATTGCCGATTCTTTTCAAGGAGTGAATATAAGCCAAGTGAGCTTCGGCGAGGGCAAATCTCTGGTGAATAGCTTCCTCAAGGAAGCCGCATCGTTCTCGGCAGAGAGCGACGGCGGGAAGATCGTCGAGCTTGGATTTGGCACACCCCATTTTAACTATTTAAGACTGATAAAGATGGCAACTTTTTTAAGTTAGAAGGGAATGAAACTCTCAATAAAAATAGAAACTGCGGTGGGGATTGGGTCTCGTTGTAGATTTGGTAAAACCGGGAATGATTAGAAAAGGAAAGGATTATTTATTTATTTATTCATATATATACAAAAAGAAGAGGTGGGTTAGGTATTGAGCAGATTGGATTTGGAGACAATGGGGTTGTGATGATGATAGTAATTAGTGAGATAATAAGAGGAGGATTGGGGTAAGAGGTTTCCGGAGAAAATGTCTGTAACGTAACTAAGAAGTGGACAGATGACAGATAGGCGAGGGGGAAGAGGAAGAGGTAAGGAAGAATATTGATAACGAGGAAGAGTTTTGTCGTGTGCTTGTAATTGAGTTGTAGCAGAAAGAAAACAACAGTTGTAGTTAAGCGAAGAAGGAATGGGAGAAGCGTGAGTGTCCGTTCCGTTGGGCACAACTTTTTGCCTTCCATTTCATGGTGACCAGAATCATAAGACTGACCTACCACAGTTACAAATGCACTCATAATTAGTTGAACAATTACATCATAATGTGTGTATGTGAATCAATTCAAATGGAGGGCATGAAATAGAAATACTCTGTTCTCGTTAGCTCCAATACTATGTCGTAGACATGTCATGAGATGAGATGAGTGTGTTAATCTGCAAAATGAGGCCAATTATCCAGCCCCTGTAAACTATATTATATAGTTACATATTTTAAATTACCCAACCCTAAACTAATCATGGAATTACTTCATTTCATGCAGGCGGCTGTTATGTCTATGGTCCCCGTGACTGTCTCTATTGGTAGGAATTGGATCCTTAATTTTATACAAGGTCACAGTCGAAAAGTAGGCCTATGTAACGGATGCACTTTACACGTAAGTATGCATACGCAGAACAGAAGACGTGTTGAAGTGGATTAGCAAACTAGTTGGACCTGCAAATCTACTTATGCCTATACTGTTTTTCCATTCAGCTTCATATTCTAAAGACCAAAGCACATGCTTTTCTTTCTGGCTTTGGAATCAGTCAGGAATTGGAAATGGGAAAGGGTTTAGTGTAAGACTGGTCCACTGACCTGTTCTAATAACCTGCCTGTATCAATGACCTTTCGTTTAGTTACTTAGTCAAATACCAGTTGGACTTGGATCTCATGAATTCACTGTATACTACAGCTACAGCCTACAGGCTCCACCTCGATCCTACCAGTGTTTTTTCTCTTGTTTAATGAACTATTGACTACAAATTGACCGCGATTTAGTAATTGACTGTTATGTTACTACGAGTGCTATTGTATTGTTTTCAAAGTTGGTATCATGAACCTGTTGACAAAAGTTGCTTCAGCTAGCTTTATGACGATGTAGAATTTAAGATTCCTTTCTAAGCTTTTCTCCTTTCAATTTGTCAATTCTTACAAGTTTGAACGCCAGGTTAGAACCATTTTACATTTTCATAAAAATATACATAGCGTGTTATAAAATTATAAAATATTTAAAAACGTACCAATATCATCTCCTTGCAATAATTTAAAATATCGACTTATTTTGTATTATTTACATTTGATTTAATATACTCTTAAAAGATATTAATTGTATTTTCTTTTGTGGGAGCTAAAATAATCTTTTTGTTATAAAAATGAGATCCAAATAACAAAAATTCCCGCAAAGGTATTAATGTATGAAACTAATAGAAATTTAGAT
>JAOSBN010000179.1:47388991-47426054 GCA_027563595.1 Erythroxylum suave
TGTGACAAGCATAAAGATGATGGGATCATTGTCATCCACCATTGCTTGTCCTAACATAATTATGTGACAACTATAAAAATAATGGGATCATTGTCATCCACCATTTACAAAATAGTGGATAAACCACTATTTACAATACTTTTTCATTTAAGAAGCGTAATCTTGCTTTTGAGTTTTGAGCAGCAATCGGTGGAATGAGTTAATTTACCTGTTCATGGTCTTTTTGACATTCAAATGATTTTCCTGTACAACCTCTATTCGTGTCTTATGTAGATAAAGTAAACAACATCCAATCCAATCCATTGAATTTGGCCCTCCATTATTTGTGTCATTCATAATTAGGTACAAAGAAAAGAATAAAAAGAGAGATGACAGAGACTTGCAACACTGAGGAATGACTTATTTTTACGGTGGTTTATCTAATTATTCATCTTGTGATTACTTTTCTGGTGATCCTAGCTATAACTATATGAGAATATCTTCAAAAGTTGGAAATTTGTGAAAAAGGGTTGCTTGCTTGCACAATTGGTGAAGAAGAGAAGCGAGTATGCATGTACAGAGTACATGAGAGTAACAAGCAATCAAGTACTGGACACATGGCTAGAAATGTATAAATGAATTGATTTCATGGAAAGATATGCATGCAAGTAGGGTCTTCATCTCCTTACGCCTTATGTATCCTCTTCTTTTGCTGCAAGTTAAAAGGGATACATGAAATTTTGGTTACTTTAAATAATATTATTTTCAATTAATAAAATTATATTATCATCTGAAATCTCGTAAATTGGTTCAAACTTCTTTTATGAAGCAACTCTGCAATGGAATAAACTTGTAATGTCGGATCATTTTTGCATCAAACTTTCATCTTGTTCTTATTATACATCTAGTCACACATTTATGTGGATGTGAGAAATATAACTATGAAATAGTTGTCTTGGAGCTAATCAATTCGGATGGGATAGGAACACATTGGTTTCAATGGAGACAGTACACGATCGAGTACTGCATTTCTTTTGATGAGTAAACTGTGATCAAAGGCTCTTCTTTTGCTTTCTTTCTTTTTAGTTTTGGAAGAAGTAGGAGTAGTAGCTTCATTTGATTGGCCTATGATGAATCAAAAGGAAAGGAAATAATGAATGTAATCACCTGATAAGATTTGGAGAGTCTCCGCTTGTATATAATCTTTATACAATCTTTGGCAATGGCAACGGCAATGGCATTGGGTCCTTTGGTCCCCACCTCTCTGGAAGACATTGGGTCAAAGCCATGATTGCTAAGAGTACCAACCAGGCATTCAATGCTCATTTCCATTGTCCTTTTCACCTTTTCCGTTATTGCATTAGGTTTGGGAAAACACAAACACAGCTTTATGCTCATTATCTGCTTTAAGTAAAACCATGCATGGATGTATGCAACTTTAATGGTTTGACTGTACCTGGTGATCTTTGGACTCCTCCTAAAGTTGAGAACGGGAAGAAAACTAAGAACTCTACTGAGAAATGGAGTGATTAAAATGAAAACAAGGACTCAATACTCATATTTGTTTTAAGTTTTCAGTTTCTGAAGGAAGCTATCAAATTATTTCTTAATTCAGTACTTTGAAGCCAAACCCACCATTGCCCCATTTGCTTCTCCTCTCTCAGTATCAGATCAACCAACAGTAATCAAAAAATTCCAACTTGCCACCACTTGGCTACCACTATTGGTCCCATCACTGTTAGACACTTTAAGAGCATTCAAGATGCCTTTGTCAATCTTATTTTATTTTGAGCCTAAACACTATGGCGAGTACGACCATTCCTGCTCACCAATCAAAGGCATGGATTGGGACCAAGTTTTTACCAGAAAAATTTTGCCCCATCTTGTGCTTTGTACAGGGTTGTACTGTAGCATTCATGTAATTATATGACCTTTAGAATATATAAATATACTTCTATTTCCAAATTCCTTCCTGTTCCTCTTTAAGTTATAATCAATCAACTCTAATTTGACATTCACACAGTGCAACTTTGAATAAAATAGAAAACAGACTTTAAATAAGTGGTCACTGGAGCCTCTTTTACACTTTAAAACTACCTGAAGAATCCAAATGAGAATGGGTACCCAACATCTATGAAAGAACATGTTTTCCCTTTTATTCTAATGTAAATGGAAGTACTGGATTCCAATGAAAAACATGTTACGCAGTTTCTCCCTTTCTTCTTTTTTGTTTTTTTTATCCCTTTGTTGGCGTATAGGTGTACGATAGTCGTAAGTAGTTTCGGTCAAATTTGTGCCAAGCATCACCTAGTTGTATTGTATCAGAACCAAACTGAGGTACTTTCTAACTCTAGTTTTGGTTTCAGACAAGATAATTAGCCATTAATTTGTGAGATATGGATAGAGTGCAAGAACATTAGTGAAGAAAATTAGATTTGAAAGCTTTGGGCTCATTCATTATGGAGTGGTACTTAACCTCATCGAGGCTTGCGAGGTAGCTGCGAGGGCCCTATTACTAGTTAAAGCTAATGATATAATTGCGAGAGAGAGTTGTCAACTTCTTTCACCATTTTGATTTACCAACTTGTCTTCTTGCTTTCATGCTTTATGCGCCTTTTTTGGTTAAACCTCATCCTGTGAGGGCCATATGCTTTCATCTCATTACGTCAAATTAACCCCTTCAAATATCTTCTTAAGAACTGGGAAAGAAAGGAGTACTTTACAGATACAGATGTGTATACGTTGGTGGGGACGAAGGGACTAATCTAAACCCAATTGACATATCATAAAGATTGAAGCTTGAAAACAATGAGCACGCTGCGAATCCTCCTTTGAACATACATTGGTTCAGTTCAGTACATAAGGACACATAAATAAGAAATCTCTGTGTCCTTTTGGGTACAATTATGGGAAGCCAGGATTGACTGTAACACACTGCATGCATATGTATTAAGGGGTTGGCGGGCTCCTCCCTGCTCCTCCTCCATCTTGGAAGCAAAATCATGTGACAAAGCATACACATGTGTTTTGTATACTAATCTTCTTTTGTCAGAGAGAACTGATGAGACCCTTTCACTTTTTTCTGTGTGAGTATCAGTAACCCTCCTCTCTTTCTCTCATTTCAAGTGGGGATACATTAAACTGGCATCAAATCTTGCTAGAAAGAATGTTAGGTAGTTCCACTTTTCAAAGTTGATCAATTTTGTGGTTCCATTTTTAATATCTGATATCTGTAAACCTTTATGGTAGTGTGGCCACACTGCATCTCCACATTAATATATAATTTGGGGAATTAAAAAATGTATTATATATTGCGCAAAAGGAATTAAATATGGTCTTGGAAAGAAAAGAATGTACGGTTTAAATTGATGTCAGAATACTGATACAGGAGACTCATGTGTATATATGCAAAAGCCAAGTTGGCTACTTAAAAAAGTAACTGGAGTAAGGTCGGTTCTTTCATTCTCATTCCACTAAAAAGGTAATATTGTCTGACCACCTAAGGTTTGCTCAAGGGATTAGAAAGTTAATGAGTCAAATGATATGAATAAAATCAAATACATTACAGGATAAAGAGTGAGAACTTCTAGGCATACTGTCCTACCAATCTTTAAAGCCTAAAGTATTGGGGACTTTTGTGCAGAATATCCTGATGGAGATCCAACTCCACTGAATCAGATGGTAAGAAATATCCTTAAACTCCGAATTGCAATTCTCATTTTGTTTTGAAGAAGTAATGGCAAAAGCTGATAAGTCGTGTCTCTATCTAAATACAGACATTTTCATTTCTAAATGATTTTGTGATCTTCAATCATGGTGATAGTGGAGGAGGATGGCAGTAGGTTGGCTTTGATCTCCATAAAGTTGCATATAAAAGGAACCCCACTACATACACAAGGAAAGGACACAGTACTCAGTCATGGTCCACTATCACAATAAATCCATATAAATTATGTGTTTCGCCAGGACACCACCACCACTAGCTTGGTGTTTTTCAAGATAGTTCCGTTCTTGCTAAGTTCGGTAATTGTTCATGTGATGATGATAGAATGCAAACAGTTTCCCTGCTAAGCTTGGATTCTTTGTCACTCCCTCCCTGCATGTGCCTTGCTCAAATCACTTGCATGGAGTCAAAGACATGTAAAATCTCTTGCATGCCTGTGGCTATATATATAGAGAGCCAAGTATAGTCAGTTTACATGAAACTTTCTTTGGATTAAGCGTAATCCTTCTTTCCTATGCATTCATCAATACTATCCGTCCAACTTTAGACGTATAAACACAATTGATTTATGTCATGTCATTTAATGCCAGACAATTGATCCGACCAGAACCTTTAGGCAAAAGAGTGAAAAGGGGTAGTTGAAGAAAAGGCAGATAAAGCAAAAGAGAGTAAAATGAATTCGACATTAATTTGGTGTTGGTCCAAAAGTGAAAAAACAAAACATAAATGCATGTGATATGTCCCATAAACCATTTTCTACCAGCATAAATATATGATGCTGCGTAAAGTAAATGGCACATCCTCCCTCACTCCTAAGCAAAATGGTCCAATCCCTCGCAGTAATGTGCACTGATAATGTAAAAACCATTCTAGATTGATGATGAGGCTAGAGCCTGTACCAATAAATGATCCCATCAAAGTATGACAATTTTGCCCTTAGGGGTAACTTTGTAATTTTACCTTATAGTGGATAGTTATTAATTATAATTTTAGTTTTCAATTAAATTACTGATTAAGCTAAGTAATTTGATCTAGATAAAGGTAATAAAGTGGATCTGGTCTATATCGAACTTGTAATAGGAAAATATGATATGAAAACTATATATATAGATTATGGTCTCTTGTAGTTACTTATATCAATCACGAATAAGAGGAATCTCTGACTCGTTAAGAGAGCTCGTATTTTTTAGAAAATTGTAGAAGGATCTAGCCCGTGTCTCGGTGATAGATTTTCGTGAAGACAGCAGTAGATTCGGGATCATTTCAGTATCAGAAAGTTCGTTTGAAGTTTCAGAACCAAAATCAAGTATATTCCTCATTTATCTATTTTTTGCCCTTTCACGTTCTATCCGAAATGTATAACCAAGGTCCCGTTATATATTACAATCAATACTGGCTATCAGTATCTGAGTCGCAGGGCTCAGAACTATTGGCAGAAATGATCCCCTAGTTTGCAAGCGGAAACTTTCTATCGGGAGTTTGTAGACCAGTGGCTCTGATCAAACCTAACAGCCCACAATACTATGTCGGGGGTCGATTGGGCAGTCATATTTGGGGTCTCCTGTTGGTACTTCTGGCAATGGTGCAACAAATGTATCTTCGAAGAGGGATTCAAGTGGTTGGATGTGGGACAACACATCGTCTTAGGATATGTGTCTTGGATCGATCTGACCCACGCAGTGACGAGCTGCGTAACTAACCCCCAAGGACTGCCGGTAGGGGCCCAAGTACACTGGACCCATCCGTCGGAGGGCTTGATTAAAGTCAATATCGATAGCGCGGTGTCTTCTTGTTCCACTAAGAGTACAGCGGGGGCACTACTCAGGGACTATCATGACCAGTAATGTGGGGGTTTTCTCTTTAAGTTCGAGGCATGCTCGCCACTGGTCGCTGAACTAAGGGGAGTTTAGGCAGGGCTTCAAGTGGCGTGAGACAACAGCTATAAAAAGATCATATTGGAAGTGGACTCACTAGAGATTATAAATATCCTTTCCTCTTCTGGTAGTTTACTGACTAAGACTTTTTCTTTGGTGCAGGATATCCGTGCACTGATGGAGCGCGATTGGGAGATAAAGATTTAACACGTCTTTCGGGAGGAGAACTAAAGCGCCGATGGCCTGGCCACTGAAACTATGCGAGTCTACCCAAGAATGCATGTTCTCACCGAACCTCTAACAACTCCAATGCCCTTTATTTTATCAGACAGACACGAAATTGTATATCGCTAGGGTCTAATCTACGGTTGATCTGAAGTTTGTATTTTCAGTTTTCTTTCCTTCTGTATTAAAAAAAAAAAAAGAAAAGGTATCTCAAAACGAGAACAACCATGCCAAAACGATTTGACAGATAAAAATAAGTAATGAGTGGGAAATCTCATGTTTACAATGATAAAATGGTTAATGTCTTTTTTGGTTTCCATATCTGTATTATTGTTGTCCGATTGTGGACTGCAACTTAAAAGCAATCATTCTCAAGATATATGGCGTCAGGATCTTTCAATGCTGATGAACCAAGACGACAATCTATAAGGGTAGGAGACGAATTTTATGCCATTCATGATCTCTAGAAACAGCAGGATAAGATTGGAGGACCCAAGCCCCATAATTGCGTATTTTTTGCTTTAAGAGTTGCAGAAGATCACCTTAAAATGGTGCACTAACAATTTTTCACCCATTTTGCAGGAAAGCAGGAAGCATTCCGCAAAATTTTGAAATTAAGATGAAAAACCACTGCTTATTTATTTATTTATTTTCTCTCTTAGAGCCATAAGATTTAGTGTTCATGAAGTTCCAGTGCTGGTATTGTATCAGTTTATATATTGTATACTTGAAGTGCAAAACTTCCAAAGTTTCTTGAATAATTGCAGTTTCAGGATCGTTTATTTATGTATGACTCAGATATCGATGGCAAATGATAAAATCCAGAAAAAGCAATTCTGTGATATATGGACATGAAGGCCCAGGTCATGAGCCAGCAACAGTGTAAAGTTTTCACGAGATGACTCAGCTATTTGAGAATATAAGTTAATTGATTATCAACCTATGTAATGTATGCTTATTTCACTCTCAAATTTCTGGTGTCACTTGGCAGTGAAGTCAACTCTATAAAAGCGAAGATGTGAATCAATAATTGCCTCAAGATGTTACCAAGTTGGGCAAGATAGAAAAGTTCTGATCTTTTATCTTAAATCATTTATTTTTTACATCCAATTTCATCAAGGGTTCTGCATTTCAAATCCTTATCTAGTTTCTGAAATGGGTTAGGTCAATCTAGAAAATTAGAGGTCAAAAGCAACAAATTTTAAATTCAAATGAATTGACAGTGGGAAGGTAATGAAATTAACAGGCTATAGGACGCTACAAATGATATCAGCAAATCAGCAAACCAGGCCAGGTCCAGTGAAATAATAGGTCACCAAATCTCCGGAATTGACCTCGCCACTCACTCCATAAGCTCAGAGTGGAGAGTCGTCGTCCCACTAGGAGGTTTAAGCTCCTGGGGTCTTCCTGAAACATCATGTTAAAAGTTAGGCCTATAAGGTTATCACAAGCCTCTGTAGTACCAATTACTGGGTTGGGGAACGTCCGTTCCAAATAAACAAACTAATAGTTCGCTTACGTTGTGTCTGAAGTTTTAGCCAATAACTAGAATCTATATGTTAATGAACCGAAGGGAGATCGTCCGTTGTCTGTACCCTTAACGCTATTTCCCCTAAGCTATGGATTCAAATAACTTGTGCCTCTGTTCTGTAAAATCCAACCATAGAAAAAATAGAATGGTTGAATTTTACAAAGAACAGATGGTTAAATTTTACAGAACAGGGGCACAAGGTGATTTGAATCCTAAGTAATTTTACCCATCCAATTTATAGTAATGGATGACCGAGAGGACTTAGACACAGAGTGGCAATGATAGAAGGAACGGAAAATCTGTTCCCAATGAAACCATAGTGGCGTAGAGTCATTTTCTGACATTCTCCAACATTTGTTCAATCAGATCATGAAAGTAATTGGGAGACAATTTACACCGCAGCTAATGGAATGACAGACTAGCAGGAATTACCATGTCCTCCTAGTGTAGAAAAGCATATTTTGGAATCCAAGAGAAACAAAACTATGACAGCTTTAGTAGAAGAAGAAAAAAAAATGGATAGGCTCAAGTAATGAAATTTCTCTACATTTTTAACGACATACAAATTACAAGAGTAAGTTTCACGGGTTCCGTCTTGCGAACTGGAATTCAGTTTTCTTCTATAGGAAACCAAACAAAAAGTGGAGAAAGGATGAAAGGAAGAGGAAAGGAATGGAAGAGATCGGAAGGGGATAGGAGTCCAAATGAATGATGACATCTCCTCGTGAATTGTCACATAAATACATAGCTCAACTGACCATTTGTAGACCCATCGTCAAAAGTAAATATCAGTTTGCTTTGATTGTGCTTTGAGATCTTTCAACTTCTTCAATATGTTTGTGAAGTAATCCTGCAAATACTTCTCCAGAGTGACAATATCTTTAGAGTCCACCCCAAGAAGATCATATGTTTCCTTCATAGGAACAGAGAAAACAATATCACTTGTAAGAACCTGCAAGTGGTACAAAAGACATCAGTACTTTTACACGAAATCAAGAACGAAAACTGATATCTATCTACAATAAATGATGGAAAATTATACCTAAACCAATGCGTAAAACTACACCATAGGCATACCCATATGGTGTAGTTTATGCACATGATATATAAGACTAATGAAGAACAGGGACCTGTAGTACTCAGACAGGAGAATAATGATGTGCATGCCATTGCAACTGAATACAAGAATATCCTACCTCTGAAAATGCCAGTCTATCCGCAACATCATTTGTCCACTCAAAAAATCGAGTTAGTCTACGAGTCAACCTCAAAATGGAAACAGGAACAGTAGTAACATTTGCGTCCTGCCCAGCAAGCCTCTCACAGAGTGTTATGACCTACAATAACAATAAAGCAAGAATGCTCAGCACAGAGAATGGCATAGTGCACTTGTCTAATAGCGCGAAGAAAAGAAAACGAAAAACTTGGAAACTTTAACAGCAGGCCCACCTTGTTTTCGTTCAAATTATTAGACAGGATGAAGAATAGATTAACAAATACAAAATAAAGAACTAAGGAGCATTAGTACAATTTTGGGAGATTAATGGTATCCCACATCAAGGAACAAATATGCCAAATTAAATATTTACCTCTTGAGTTGTCCATGCTCGAGGACCTGCAAAAGTAAGAAGCTTGCCGCTGATGTTCTGATTCCTTAATGCTATCAATGTCAATCGAGCAATATCCTAATAGAAGGCAAAGAAGTGCTTAGACAGCAATAACAAAACATATTCATCAGCAACAGGAGCTAGCTTGGGCATACTAGTCATGGAAGGAAGTATGAATGCAGGAGCTAGCTTGGGCAGAGTACTCATAGGAGGAAGCATAATGCCGAACCTGGGTATCCATGTAAGCAATTCTGGTAGGGGCATCCGTTCCCCAAACAGATTTCTCTTCTAGTATAGGCACTGCATATTGCCCAATAAGGCCCTGCCAAAATCACTAGCATAACGTCAAAGACGTGTGTGTATATATATATATAGGTCGGGGCAGTGGGGTTTGAGGTGATTATTACTTGCATGAAACCACATAATCGAATGACAATGTGAGGGAGGCCAGAGTCCTGAAGAAACTTCTCAGTGCAATGCTTAATCTCCATCAGAGGAACCTCAGGATGCTTGTCACAATTGTGGATGGAATAAAAGACAAACTTCTGGATTCCCATTGCTTTTGCACATTGAATAAGAGCAACTTTTCCTTCCCAATCTACCTAAATCAAATGAAGTAACAAAAGATGATGATATATAAACCAAATCGAGGCAAAAATAGAACAGGTTTTTGCCATGAAAAGAATAAGGGAAAAAAAAGGAATTTAAGCAGTACCGTTTTAATGGGCTCTTCAGGGCGGCCGGTAGCACAGTCAATGACGGTATGAATACCGACCAAAGTGGCCGGTATAGTCTCAGGTTTGGTAAGGTCGGCCTGGGACGACATTATTTATTTTATTTATAGAAACAATTAACATAAAAACAGTGTAGAAGAAGAAAGGCGAGAAGAGGAGGTTAAATCAAGTACATTGACGACGGTGGCGCCCCAATCGCGAAGGAAATCGGCGGGGGCGGGACGAGGCCTGACAAGGCAACGCACATCGTAGCCTTCGTCAAGAGCTCTCCTAACAATCTGTCTCCCCAGTGTCCCTGTGGGTCCGACTACTAGGATGCTCGTCGGCCTCACCGGTGTTCCCGGAGCTAAGTTTACAGCATTCGCACTCGCACCGGCACCGCACGTAACCACCGCCCTCCCGCCACCAAACCGCTTCCTTCCTACTACGACTGATATTAAATTCACAATATATATTATATTGAAAACAGAGGAAAAAGAAGAAACAGATCAAGTTGTACCAGTCGATATGCGAATGATAGGAGAGGAAAGAGTGTTCCGCCATGAGAGTTGAGTTATGGTGGGGTTAGTGACGTGAGAGAGATAATTGAGTTTGCCAGGTGTCGGCAGCTGAGTGTTCATCCTCCATGCCATTCTTTCTTTCTGCAACTTAATAATTTTCTTTTTCTTATTTAATTTATTGATTAATTGAAACTGAATCAGCAAAAGAAGAAGAAGAAGAAGAAGAAGTAAAGGACAAGTTCGTGTGAACAGAAAGAAGAGGGATTGCATATGGTGGTTCTGAGTAATGCCACGTCTCTCTCTCCCCCCCTTCATTGTGGATTAAGCTTTCTGCCACCTCACCCAACCAACCACTGGACTGGATATTCGCTCTATTTGCAAATTGCATATGGCTTTTACTGATATTTGACCGTGTAACTTACAACTCAAAAACCTATCCATCGTCACTAACTCTTTCCACAATTAACAATAATAATAACAATAAAGATCTTTTCTTCTATTTTTCCTAACCCTCTGCTCTTCCTCATGCGCTTTGCATCTATGCCACCATTTCATGCAGAATCTTGAAGGATTGGTGGAACTTCTTGCCATTGCCAAGTCACTACATACAAAGTACTTTCTTTCTGAACAAGAATTAGACGGATGCTGTAGAAGAGAAGACCGAAAGTGAAGCCTGTATCTTTTGATACTCCAAGTTGCATCCTCATTTGGCTAACTCCCAAAGCAACTCTTCCATCTCTGATTGTTCTAGATTCAGTTCCTCAGTATTCTCCATCAATATCGCGTTACCCCTAACTTTTCCTTGAACCCCATTTACATTCTCCAGGTAACCTGTTTCTGCCAAATCCTGCTCACTGTCATCCTCCATTTTACGGTGATCATTACCATTCTCGCTCATCTCGTTATGCTCTTCGCCTATTTGATTTGCAGGATTTGTAGCTCCTCCTCCCTTGGCCCTTGCTTCCGCATCCTCACAGATGCAGCTCCAAGGGTTCTCATGAAACTCACCCCACCCAGGCTTCATCTCATTCGGCGCTCCCATGAACCCAATTTGATGAGTTTGGACTTCGGACGCAAATCCTTCCCAGCTCGTGTTATGGCGGTTCATGAACAATTTGTAAAGTTTTTTGGCATTTGGACGAATTGTCGGTTTATGCCCGAAGTACCTCCTGCAATAGGTAAAACTTGTTCAACTACGGAGTTACTGTGTGAATAGCCAATGGCTTAAAGATGGCCTTGAAAAACTTAAAACTTTCTTTTCCCTTTCACTTCCAGAAGTGCATCGGCTTTTGACCATACTCCTAAGTCCTATCCCTATGTTAGAACGCAAAAATCACATTTAAGGGTGTAGAGAATAACCGGGACAGATACACACAATAATTTGAATTGGCGGAGAAAATTTTCCGTTTCAAGTTATTTGAAGTTGCTTCTTAGTGTAGCAGAGCAGCAAATAGGATTAGGCGTACCTTCTTCCCGCCAACATTCTGGCCATGTTGCCATTGTTGTTGGTAACAAAAACATCACTTTCATCACAAACAATGAAGTCCAGAGCAGCCATGCGTGAAGAAAATGATAAAACCGGTCCCAACTCCTCCTTGCTAGCTAAAGTCTCTTTTGATTGAAGATTGGGAAATAGAGATTTGAGTGGCGCTAAAGCCTCCTCACCTCCATATATTGCACCTGAAGCAACATAAACATGAACATCACTGCCATAACCCAATGCTCTCAACATAAGACCAACTTCCTCAGGTGTGAGTGGACATCGTCCATGCCTCCGTTCTTTTTCAGGGTCTCTTGCCTGCATTCCACAAGAAATAATAATCAGCTCAGTCATTTTCCTAAGCTGTTTACCCACTATCCATCATATTCTTTGAAGAAATCTGTCGGGCCTCACATGTAAGCTTTTCCACCTTGCCCGGATTGCACCAAGTTCTGCCCTTTCTTTGTCTCCTCCACCGTAGTAGCATCCAGAGAATGCAAGCATATCAGGTTCAAACCTATGCGTCAAAGTTAAAATTAGCTTCTCTCCCATAATGACGATCATCAATCACATTTCTGAAACATCTATCACATCATTAAATTACCAAACTCACTTGAGTGCATTAATGTAGTTTTGAAGTTCAACTTATAAGTTCCATCATGTAAGGACTATCCAGTTAACAGAATAGACCAAAACTCTAAATGAGAGTTGAGATAATCTTACCTCAAGTGAAGGGCAATGAAGTGCTCGCCTTTTCTTCTCATTCTCTCAACCAACTTTTTACCGATTTCAAGAACGGGATATGTGAACCTCAAAGCATGATAATTTACTCTACATCTCAGCTTTTGTAAATGAGAATCCAACTTATTTGAGAGTCTGTAATCAAACTTCCCAAGCTGCACTGCCTACAACATAAAAGAATACCGATTTGTGATTAACACTGAAGGTTACTATATAGAGAACATGGTAATGGATTATATAAACTGCATTTGTTGAACTTGAGGCACTGTTCTAAGATGTGCACGTAATCGCATAACACAAACTGCCTTTAATAGAAAAGTATAGAGCATAGCATTTTACGAAGCAAAGCTGATAAGTCCCATTAAATACAATAGAGATATCTAATTGTCTTGTAAACGGTTTCAAACTTACATGCTTCTTAACAAGGACAGGTAAAACTCGATTTTCATAGCAAATTGGAGTACACTTCCTTGGAACACGCATGCTATGTGGAATCAAGACTTTCCCACCTTTACTTGGGAGCTGTTTGATGATTTCAACGTCTCTTGAAAGGAATGATATGAACCAGTCAACATCAAAGATTTCAGCAAAATCGCTGCACCAAAGATCCAAATCATTATCAGTGCCATGTAATTTCCCCGAGTAAGAGTAGGAGTAAATGCATGGCTCAAAAATAGCTCCATACCTAGCATCTTTCCAGAAAGATTTCTTATCCAGTTTCGGAACAACAAGAGTGGCATTTAAAATATAAGCTGCAACGACAGCATCTGTTATCTGCGGCCATCAATGATTAAGCCAAATTACATCTGAATTTACTTCTTCAGTCATAGCAAGTTAGAGTCAATGTGCAAGAGCCAGAAGCCAATTTGACTTTCAAAAATGTGAGGTGGAAAGAATGCCAAATAGGTTTAGAATTGACTAAAATGTTAAAACTGATGGGGCAGCAATAACACAACGCGTGGGTAGTTCAAAACCCTGTCCAGGAAACTCACCCCTGTTCTTTGTTGATTCAGTCCTCCACTTGTGGCAATCAACAAGTACCTATTTGGATGTGTTTTCATAGCAGCAGCTGTACCGCAATCAAATCCGTGCTTCAGTACATTTAACTATAACAATACTAGAATATAGCAAATAAATTCTGCCAAGTTCATTTTTTCTTGCTTGTAAAGGTTCAAAACACAGGGCAAATATTACACCTATACCTTAAAAAAAAAAAAGAAAGAAAGAAGAGAAACCCAAAAACCCTACCAAACTAACGCGTTAGGCCATCTAACCTACAAAAGGAAAACAAAAGAAGAGAAATGATGAATTATTGTAGTTTACATGGATAACGAAACGGAATCAGATAAACCCAAGTCCAAGTTTGTTACCAAACACCAACCAAAGTAGTTTGATCGAAGAGACTAACATGGAAAACTGGCATTGTAACAGCTAAACAAGGTAACAATAAAGCCTTTTGCTTTTCAATTCCAGTCGTTGTCTATCGTTATGGTTTCTTTTTTTTTTAAAAAAAAAAGGCAGCAAGATAATAATAATTGTTTGAGATCAACTACTAATCAGTCTCGAACTTAAAACACACATGAATGAAGAAGTTCAACAATGTAAAAAGACACCATGTATTATTGGTAAGAACTAAAAAACAAATGACTAAGTGAAAGGTATGTAGTAGAAGCTTGAGTAGTTTCTTACTTGGGAAGGTATTAGTGGCGTTACTGCAGCCGTAGTATAGGCTGGAGTGCCGCGAACTCCATAAGTGACGCTCCGAGACTGAGCTTCCTCCTCCTCTTGGCTAAAAATAACATCCAACAAACCAAGAGAATGAGAGAGAGAGAGAGAGAGGGAGAGTATAAGCCAAACAAACGATAGCAAGTTTGTGATTTGGACTGGCAGAAGCAAAGAGACGAACAGAAAAGTGAGAATTATGATAATATATATACGTGAAGAGAGAGGAGTATAAATAAGTATTACAGAATTGCGGTGGTGGAGGATGATAGGAGGCGGAGAGGAGAAGAGAGATACTGCCGCTAGGAAAAGGAAGAGGAAGGCGGCGAATGCAGAAGCGAGGGAGAACAAGTGGTGGCTGCTGCGGCGGCGCATGAAGAATACGTGGTGTAGAATTAGCAGAGAGCTCCGGACGTTTTCTCTCTTTTTCTGCTTCATATTATTGAGACGAAACAAACAAGCTTAAAGAAAGAAGAGCATATGCATGGACACTTGGCGACCGCTTAGGACAATCAATCTTTTTTCTTTAGTCTGTTAATGGAGGCTGTGGAAGTGGAAGACCTCCGGAAGCTCCGTTTGTTAGGTCTCGGTTAGTTTGAAGTAGAAACGGGAGCGGGTAGTGTTACTATCCAAAGTCCAAACCAATCGCGCCCTGGAGGTTTGTTCCTGTGTAGGTTACTCCTCTTCTATTTTCCTTGTGATCTCTCCACGTGTCCTATTGTTTCGAGTATTGGCACTCGCAAGATCCTATGTCGCATTCGACCGCTGACACTCTGACTAGCGAGCGTGATTGATTTGATTGGGTTTGTTGATGTGTCAATAACTTAAGTCCAAGTTTTTAAATAGGAATAGGATGAAGATGGGTGTTAAAATTTGAAGTTGAGATAAATACGAGATAATAAAATTGAATCTTTTACTAAAACAGTACTTCGCCTTGGAGAGATGTCTCCAATTTAAGTTGGTCATCAATCTCAATCTTTGCAATTCTATTTTTGGATACATAGAATCCTAATATAAGAAGAGGCAATGTTGTGGAGTGGAGACGGCTTTCCTTGATGCAAAACACGAAAATAAACAATTTCCTAACTGAAATTAACGGAAAGATGCTATCCGATTGCCATTAATGGCACCACCACTTCCTCGGATACCACCGTCACTTTAGTCCATGGAAATAATAAATTATATTCCCACTTTTCGGAAGTAAGTTTATATTCATATTTCTCAATTCACTATCGCAAAAATGTTTTAGGCAACGTCACATTTGCAACAATTTAAATTTTGACCTTTTTATTATAATTTTCAATCTTTGTTTTCAATTTATTTATATTAATGTAGTTATATTTTTATCACTAATAATAATTACAGATTAATTAAAACTTAAAGATAAATTTTTTTATTCAATAAATTTATGTAATCTCTTATATAATATTTATTTTAATATTATGTTATCTTAACAAAATAAATAATTTAAAAATTAATATTTATTTGAAATATATTTTAATTATTAAATCAAATTTTATTTGAATATTTACATATTTTAAATTTAATTACATTTATTAATAATTATTAAAATTTAAATACATAAAGTTAATTATAAAATTTAAATAAAATAACATTATTCATAATTTTTATTAATAATTAATTTTAATTTATTAAATACATAATGATGAATTAAATTATTTATAATTTTATTAAAATTTAAATAATTTATTAAGTGATAGTAAAGCATATTATAACAAAATAGGAAATAAAATCACTTTTTATAGTTTTCATAATTTTTGAAAACTGGAAGAAATCAAAACAAAAAATAGAAACTAAAAACTCAAACAGACATGTTTTTTTTACTGAATTTGAAAACAAAACAGAAAACTAAAAGTAAAAATGGAAACAAACACCCCCTATTATAACGCAACAGTTTTTAAATTGTTGCCTTTAATGGTATTAAAAAGCAATGAAAAAAATAATTTGTTGCTAAATATAAGAAAAGGAAACAAATTTAAAAAAAGGTTACAATAAAGTTTTATACATGCAACATTTAGAATTGTTGCTATACTTCTAGTATCTAATTACTAAAGGATATTAAGTTATATCATGTAAGTGGGAAACTAATTAACATTACATTTAAATTAAAAAAAATGATAGAATCAACCAAGGCATGACACCATCTCTATGCTGGTGACGACCCACCGAGTCGAGGAACCCTAGGTTGGTTAACCTGAACCTAGCCAGTTAATGTTAGGATGGGGAAAGATAGGCTTGGGCCCATTTGCCATCCTTAGACCCGAACCTATTTGACACCCATTATCATTTCTGCAAATTTGGACTTTAGTTCATAGGAGTGGATCGGGACTCTCTTTTATAATATCCTTCTTAGGCCCCTAATATAATTTCGTTACTAACCTTTTTAATTTTATCTAAACCTAGCTTCGAGCTCCATGTTTGATATGTTTCTCATCCCTATTCCTTTAAATGATTCCTTATACTTCTCCTCCCAGGATGATCCTTCTCACGACTTCCTCTCCTATCTGCCCCTGTTTCTTGATAATAATTACGATTTTGGCAACAATCTCGATGATCCCCAAACACTAGATTTCCCTTCTGAGAGTGAAAATTTCCTCAATTTGAATTCTTCATCATCGCTGGACTTTGGAGTCTCTGTAACAATGGTCATGTGAACAATATCGGTAAGTATCTCAATATCCTGACTTGAGAAGTCAGAAGCTTTAATTCGGTGACCGGAGCACTAATTTCAATCCAACATCATCTCAGGGATCTAGAAAAAGGAGCTCTTTCTAGTTTGGGTGTGTCCGAATCAATAAATCCAAGTTTGCCTAACTTGAGCAATTTTATGGTGGATCAAAAACTTAACGTCAAGGAATTGAGAACAAAAACAAAGAGCCTCATTTCGAAGAGGAAAAATAGGAAGAGATCAATAAGGAGCATAGGAATTAGAAGTCAAAATTCAACATAAACGCAAACAATCCAAGTAAAAGGTGCTTAGAGCTTCGAAATTCCATATTGAACGATGAAGAGAAAGCTAACAATAATCACTAATTTGGAGGATGATGTTCTGAAATATATAATAATCCTTGTTGCTAAGTACCCTGATTGAGCGGCTAATCTTGCAAGGGCAATACCTACGTAAGATTTCTACATTATATTGTAATTAGGATTCCAGTACCAGGTTCATTAAAGGCTTAGCCACCTTTGTCTGAACTATGCTTATATCCCCTCAACTGAACTTCGTGTGTTTGTGTGAGAGAGGATCATATTCAGCAAATATCTTTATATGTTTCCTAAATTTTCGTGTGTAATCAACAAAAGCATTTCCCTATGCATCATGAATCTGTGTAGTGAAGAGGCACATTTGTCTTTGGGAAAATGGATTTGAGTTTTTGTAGGCACATTTAGTTTTTACTAGTTTAAAACAGAAACTTAGTATGGTATGACATCGATCACGTGATTTTTTCCCCTTCATTTCTGATATACGATATCTCTTGCTTCATCTTGAAATGATCATGTTACTTGAGGCTTGCCTTCCAATGTGTGTTTATATCAAGTCAATTACAATCCTTTGCTTTTACAATTGCAATTTTGTAAGAAACATGTGCACAAGGAGAAGGTATTAAAAGTAATAGCCTTTGATGATGTGAAAGAATTGGATTTGTCAAAAAAATTTAAGCAATACAATGGCCTACTGACGGGATGTGCTCTAGCTGGAAATGAAAATGCATAGTATTTATTCTCTAAGGTAACCAAATGATTGATCCTAATTCATCTCTTTCTTCTTTGTTTGTAATTCATGTAGATTACTTACAAATGTGCTTAGGAGAGGTATGATCTCTTCTTCTTCCTTGGTTACTATTTACTAGGAAAATGCATGTTAATACTTTATGTTTTTGGTTGGAAACATATCTAGAACATTTGTTTCAAAGGTAAGAGAAAGTGGACCTTATTTAAAAGAACATTTCGCTATGCTTTCTTTTTTTTCATGGTGAAGTATGATTCCAATTAACAATCCACTAAAAGTTCCTTTGCTGTTGATGCAAATGAATCATGATCTAGTGTGTGTGACTCATTGACCTTGTTGGTAATATTGTTGAAATAACTTTGTTCACACCTTTTGTTTGCCTAAAATTATTGTTGCATTCTTCTGAATGTTCTATTCTGTTATTTGTATTAACATTCTAACTACTAACAATGTAGCAGTAAAGCTTAATGCTCTATTTCTTTTTTGTGTGTGTAGATTTTGGAAATGAATCTTGAAGATGAGGTTAGGAGAGATGGTGCAAACATTGACTTTTGCTCTCAGAGGAAAGGTAAATGAATTGTGCTCAAATCATCTACACGTCAGGTGACCCATCTTACTCTATGTGCTTCCTTATTATCTTTATTCTTTTGGTTCAAAACAATTCTTTTAAGATTTGTTGCAAGTTTTAAGTGAAAATATGAAAAATACCATGTTGTGCATTCTAGTTATTTTAAATTCTAAGTTTATGATTATATCACGACTAAATTTGTTGGCATTTGAATAATGAATTGATAATTTAAATGTTTGATTAAATCAGATCATGGTTTCATACTTAAACACATATTAGAAGTGTGTACGAAAGTGTGATGAACTTTGTATAATTCGCATCTATTTGTGTGAATCGATCTTCATTCTTCCATTTCTTAAATCTTGATTTGTCCTATAGATTGCTTAATATTTACTTACATCTATGTGATAATTTAAATTTGAGTTTGAGCTAGATGTGCACTCTAATAGTTCATTTAATAGTAATTATAATTTTTTTTAAAAAAATTCGAATCATAGAAAGTAACTTATTTTGTTATTATTGGATAATTTAGAATGGCAAAAACCACCTGAATTATGCTTGAATAGATACTGGGAGATATTAGAAGGACAATAGGTCATTAGTGAGGTTTGAAAATAAACTTCCTAATTTGAAATTTTGAGCATGCCTAATTTTATTACATAATTAAATTTCCAGCAGATTTTTATCATGTCTTATATGTTAAAGTAAATAAATTTCCAACTTTTCAATACAAATTGTTATGTTCCAAAGAATGTGTTGCAAGTTGATTTTCTTAAGTTTTAATGCTACACTTTCCTTATTTGCAATTTGTATTTCTCTTCTTTTCTGACTTGTAGGAGGTTGATTCATAGTTACAAATCTAGAGTTTGGTAGTTAGTACGGGGTTAGGTATATCAATAAGTACCTTCCTTTTCTATCAGGATTCAGTTTGGTTTATCTTCAAAGGAAAATATAAATATAGATATGTAAATTTTGCTTACTTGTGCTCTTAATTATTTGGACCACAAACTTGAAAACCTTTACAGAGGTTTAGTTTTGGAAGAAAATGATGGTTTAAAGTGGTTTTATCTACAGTTCTAGAAGAACATGATGGTTTAACATGGTTGTAGTGCTTATTTTGTCCACTGTATGATCTGATCATATTTTAGTGAATGCTCATTTTTCAGATAGAAGAGATTTAGAAGCAAACCTCGATTCTTGAACCATATCTTGAACAAAGGGAGGTTGCTCTACCAGAAGGATATTTGTCTCACAAAGTTGTTCTTCCCAACTCAAGATTCAGGTACGTGTTTTAACTTGTCAATCATTTTGGTGATTCTTAGCTTCCATATGCACTTTGGATCTTTATACTTATTCCTCTCAAGTGTTTCCTTATTAACGTAAGTTATTTTCAGAAATCTAGTCAACATATTTAGTTTCACTAGGATATCAGAGCACCTATATGATCTTTTTGCAAGAGGTGATAAAAAGCATTTAGATTTATGATCATTCGGCCTAAGAGTTTAACTATTAGGGGTTTTGGTTAGGAAATTCTAGGGAACATTGGGTATTGAAACTGAGAAAACTTGCCTATACTATTTAGATAGTTTTAAACATGGCAAGAACAGGTGGTTTTCTTTGGCCTAAAAATGTCATGATACACAATTCAAGCTAGGTTTCAAATCGTTTTGTCATTTAAGGATTTTTTATTTCTTATGCCTAATTTAGTCAGATGTCCTCATGTTTAAGTCTAAATGTATGTGACAATTAGTCAATAAAAGTATAACTAATTTGGAATGCCTATTATACTATTTCATCAATGGAGTCAGTAATACTAGCTTTGGATTTTTTGCACTAGATTTTTTCTAAATTTACGATTCTAGTCTTAGAAGTTTGCAATATCATTCTTGTATGTTTTCTATGAGAAGTCCTTATACTACAAGAAAAATGTCATTTTGTGATAAAAATTACCGACGGAATTCCGTCAGTAAATAAGTTTAGCGATGAATTTTACCGAATTTTACTGACGGACAAACACATCGTAGAAACAACCGTAACTAATAATTATTGATAGAAAACAGAACGTGCATCGGTAAATTTACCGACGGTCAATATACCTCGGTATATTTTGACCGTCGGTAAATTTACTAACGGATAATGTTATTTCATCAGCAGATGTACCGATAGTTTGCTCTTTTTCGTTGGTAAGTTTGTTAAAACGTTACCGATAGTTACCTTTATTCCATCGGCGATCTTATTGACAGTGGTCAAATTTCACGACAGAATTAGTTATTCCATTTGTGATTACCGACGGTTAGTCGTGTTCTATCAGTAAATACAATTATTTTTATTGATGGATCTAAAAACTTCGTACGGTAAATCAACCAAAAAAATTTAAAAAAAAATACGTCAATAATTTTTATTTGATGATGTTATGATTTATGCATAATTTAAACAGTTATGAATTTAATATTATAAATTTAATTTGTTTAGATAGAAATTTGATTAATGATATAAAGTTAAAAATATCTTAATTGATAATAAAAACATTACATTGTACATAATAAGTATTTGTACAACAAATTAAATAACCAAAAATATACTATTCATCTAGCGATGGCAAATGCTCTGATTGGTGCAATGAGGTATTACCCCTACCTTTCAAGTGATCCATCTCATTGCAAAGCTGAGCTGTATACTCCATCAATTGTTGCAATTGAGTTGCCAATGCCTGCACTGTGCTCCGAAGCTCTTGCACTTCATTAGTTGTAGACCGCCTATTATATGCTGCTGTACTAGATGTGGAGGATTGGAAATAATATGTGTTCGCAAATGAACCTAAGTCGAATATCTTCCCATGACGGTCCCTACCACCCATTGCACGAGATAAGTTTCAGTCTCATCAACATCTTTAGACTGTTGAGATTGTCGTTGAATGCTTTCTTTTATTTGGTCCCATCAGCAGGCAATGTTTATATTAATAAGTGATAATTATTAAGCATTAATATTAAACTATAAACTTCACATAAATTTAATTCTCTACAACAGCTGTTGACAAATGTCACATCGTCATGTTTCTTAGTGTGAGTGTGCAAAAAGAGCTAACGGGGTGTAGGCTCATGCCCATAGACTTTTCCTGCATAATAATAAAATGTTATAAATGTAACAGAATTCATAAAAATTTTGGCTGAGTTTCCTCTATTTTTATGATATCTACCCCCTATTAAACTAAGAAAATAACTCAATAACACAGCCTTATATAGCACCAGACATTTATAACATTATTATTCTCAACAAGAAACAAATATTTTCATTCCAAAATTCACACATCAAATTCAATTGAAATACAACAAAGAAAAGAAATGAGAATATAAATGTAAAGTGTAGATACTTATAAGTCTTTCTGCATGCTCGTGGTGGGTAATAGAGCCTCTCGTATGTATGATAAGACTCTCTCCCCTTGGTCCTTCACGTCTGTTGGTCGAATTATGCTCTGAAACAGTCATTGCCTCAGGTGATGTCCAATACTGCTGCCAATGATTCCACATTTCTTCATAAATGTAAGGTAGTCGTACATTGACCTTGTGTATCGAAGCAACAAAGTCTCGATAACGTGTACATGCTTGTCTCTCTCATACTTTATAGATGATCACGTCAAATTGAGAGTGTCAAAAAAATTCTTTCTAAAACAAAAGGAAAAACATTCGATAAATACTTATGAAGTAATAATATTTATCTAATTAATGTATAAAAATGTTAATTAAAAAAGAAATAATAATTTTTGTTGTACTTCAAACTCGTGATAGTAAAATTCCTTTGTCGCCTGAGAGATATTCTTCCATACATAACCTCAGGATCAATATTGTCTTTAAATTTTGATGTCATGCTTCTTGAGCATGGTGAAATAAGCTAATATAAAAACAAATAAATTTATATCATTTTTAAAATTTAAACCTATAACCTAACTATAAACTTATAATGTTTCATGTATTTTCACTTACATATTATTGACAATTATGATGTAAGTTCTTCCATCGAGTCCCTCAACTCTAGGCTGGCGATCGTCTCTTTTATCCGTATTGTTTACCCCTGATATCTCTATCAGTATAGGGGTCGTGAATGATGTAGGGGTGGTGGATGATGTAGCCTCATTTGCAAGTGTAGTAAGTGGAGGGGGAGGAGGTGATTCATCTCTAACTGTTACACCATAAGATGCTTCATGTGTACAGAAAGTACTTCAAAATCGTGGTTTGAATCTTGGTTGTATCACATCCTATCTTCTCTTTGGTGGCATATTTCAACCTAAAATTAATATTTGATTGAATTTGTAACTAATTTCTTTAATATTGACTAAAAGTATGATTTTCACGTTGCGTTTCATGAAAGGCCTAAATAAGCCCCTACCGTTCTCTTTATTATCATGTTTGTACTATTTTAGAAACGTTAGATTGTAAAATGGTACTAGAGATTATGGTAGGAGCTTACTTAGACCTTTTGAAGACGGTTAAGGTGCAAATCATACTTGGCCTTGCCATTTGTACCCTATAGGCCTCTTCCTTTCAAAAATTTATACCAGCTCCTATATATAAGTTTTATGCAAAAATTATACCTCATCCACTGTAGCGCTCATCGATTTATCTTTCTTCTTACTATTCAAAACCTCTTCAAAATACCTATTTCTTATGATGAGTGCGAAAGATATCAAGTATTTCAACCATAATATGTTTAGTGACCTAATAGCACGTCTAATTCCTTTTATGATTATACCATGTTGATACTTTACTTATGATATCATTCTTTAATTTGAATTATCTACCTCTTTCAAGTCTACTCCTGGCAAATCTAGATCCACTGGATCCTCTCTATATATTTATTTCAAAGTGTGCTACTCATTAAACATTATATCCTACTAATGACCATCTTTTTTGATGATGAGTCCTAAAACTTAAATACTTTCATATTTTTAAGGTAACCCATTAAGATGCACTTCTTTGAGTCTAAATTAAGATTGGACCTCTCATCATTAGAAATACGAATGCGAAATATCTAAAGATTTTCAAATTTGAAAGGTCTACCTTACTTCTCACCCACATTATCTTTGTCGCTCTATCATTCAGTGATGTCCATAGTGATATACCATACTCATTGCTTTTGCTTAAAAAATATTAGACAGCTTGCTTTCAACTTCAAACACTTGCCCTTTTTAGTTATGGATATTCTTATCCTCTTTGAAACATTATTTCTCGAATTGTATTGTATCTTTAAAGCTTATGTTCCTCATAAAATTTCTAGAATTATGAGTATGTCAATGCCATTTTCTAATCTCAATTTTTTGATTTTTTCTGCCCACCTGATCTTTTTACCTCAGATTTCTATACCTTAAACTCTACAAAGACCTTTGACTTATACATCAAGAAGTATACATAGAATTTTCTTGAAAATTCGTCAATGAATGTCATACACTGCAAAGATCCACCCAACAACAACTCTCTAGTAAAACCTTATACGTTGGTATACATAATGTCTAGAATTTTCTTAGTTTTATACTTGTCTATCTCGAATATCACCTTAGACTTATTACTATATGCATAAAGTTTACAAAAATCTAATATATAGTATTTAATATCCTTTAATACTCTATATTATGAAATCTCAAATAATTCAGTCACATGTTTCATAATGTAGTAGTTCATCATTAGGCTCTATTGTATCAATCTCTCCCATACTCTATAGAATCTTATAACTAATAGGTTTGTTGTCCTAAATGAAAACTCTAACATCAAATTAGGTTAAAGAACACAAATTCATCTTTACAGACTTACTTATGTCCAATTTGACCGTTTTAACACTTAGAGAAGACTTGGAGCACCTAAAGGATTATGAAATTACTAAACGAAGGGCTTTGATTTAATCATTAGATCTAAAGGATGATTCATTGCCATTAGTTTTCATTTTCTACTCTTTTTCTAGCTAAATTCTATTTATTATCATTTTTATTTTCTGCTAATTAATTATTTAAGGAAATTTTCTAAATGTTTTAGTGAGAAAAATTAGGGAATCACTAAATATTTGAAAAATACTCAGTTTTCCTTGTAAATTTGTTTTCGTTTTTATTCAATTATTCAAAATTTAATGATAATGTCCTAAATAAATTTAATTGGAAAATTAAAATGAAGTGAAAATTAAAAATAAAAATGTTCAGCAATTTAATTTTATTATGATTAAATATGTGAAATTAGAATTTATTTAAGAAAAATTAAGGCTTAACATTATAAACAATAAGACTATTACAAAACTAGACCCAAATTTGAAACAAAACACCATTCATTATACGATTTTAGTAAACAGGAATGTCAAGAAATCTTCAATAAATGAGAACTATTTATAATGAAAATGGAATTATAAGTGAACATCTAATTCATTCATTACATTTCTAAAATCTCATATTTAAAATCACGCAAGAAAATAATCCAACATTCCTAATTTTAATATCAAAATATAATCAAAATTACCCTTAAGTCTAGCTATATCCTAATGTCAAATAAGCATTAGGTTAAACTTAAAAATCTATAGATGTGCTTGAAACCTTAATCAAAATCCCCAAATTGAAACTATAATCAAAGGGGAGCTTCTTTAAACCCTAATCAATTCAGTAAATAAGTTGAAACCCCGATGCTATGCAACTTGAATTTAAGATGGAAGCAATTGAATTTCAACGGACTGCAAATCAAAAGCTAGTAATAAAAGAACCCTAAAGTCATTATCATTGGGATGGATAATGATCAAAATTGAACCAAATCCCTTCTCTTAAATCCTAAATAGACACTTCAATCTTAAATACACATTTCAATCTCGAACACACGCTTCAAATATATACTTCAATCTCAAATTCCTTCTCTTCAATCTCAAATACACATTTCAATATCAAATCCCTTCACTTCAAAACATTACAACAAATGATTATTTACAGAACCTTGTAGTCATAGACAATATTCGTATATTGTCTAGCTTTCACTAAAAATTGCCCTTTAAGAACAATTAACAAGATAAAAACCATGTCAAATTCAACTTAGACAATAAAAAG
Source organism: Erythroxylum suave (assembly GCA_027563595.1). Taxonomy (NCBI): domain Eukaryota; kingdom Viridiplantae; phylum Streptophyta; class Magnoliopsida; order Malpighiales; family Erythroxylaceae; genus Erythroxylum; species Erythroxylum suave. The sequence continues at coordinate 47,414,491 of JAOSBN010000179.1, forward strand.
CATAAGTCAGCAAGTCATGCAAAACTCAACAAATGGAGAAACATAATCATTAAATTACAGAAATGGAGAAACATAATCATTAACTTACAATGGATGGTGACAACGAGGAGAGGAGAAGCTACAGACGTGTGATGGACGGCAACGATAAGGGGAGGAGAAGCTGCAGATGGGAGGCGAGGAGAGGAGAAGGTCAGCAACGTGAGGAAGGAGAAAAATGAAGCAGAATAAAGGAGAAAACAAATGGGAATTGTTCAGGTTGCGTTTAACCCTAAACTGAAACCAAACGACATAATTTTCAATTTTTTTAAATCGACTAATCTAAAGTTAATGACGGAGACTGAAGAACGTCGGAAAATTACCGAAGTAACACATTACTGTTAGTAAAAAACTGACGTTGACTATAAAAAAACCATTTTCGCGTAAATTTTACCAACGAAATTATATCCGTCGGTAAAATTTTGACGTTATTTAATTGCAGGAAGCGTTTCCGCCTAATTTACAAATAGATATGGCATTTCCTTCGCTATATTATGTTAGTAAGTTTGCACAAATGTTTTCCTTCTATCTTTACTGACAACAATTTTGTCTATCGTAAAATAAAAATTTTCACGACAGTTTTATTGACAGATATTGATTTTCTATCAGTAATTAGCTACGGAATTAATTTCGTTGGTAATTTTCCATTGCTAATGTGCGGTTTTCTTGTAGTGTTACACTCTTGTATTAAATGTAATGAACATGTGTTTTTAAGAGTTCTTCCATATGAAATAATGTGTAGGTTTCCACCATAATATCTTGTATTCAATAAAATCTTATCCTCATTATAACTGGATATTTGCTAATAAATTGCAGCTATCTGCCAAGAAGTTGAAATGCATGCAGTACAAGATTTGAAAGGACTTTGAGAAATGTTACAGAGCCATATGAAGAAGCCTGATACGAATTTCAAATTCTACAAATGAAGAAGAGTTATTGAAGCATATGTAATTGTTGAGGATTATAGAATTCGCTTTTGTATTTCGTAATAATAAAAGCACATGTAATTTTCTTTTGTATTTTGAATATGTTAAATGTTGAATTTTTAAGTCCTTATGGACTACATATTATATAAATTTAATTTTTTGGTCGTTCATCTTTGATAATACGTACACAATTAAGACTTAAATTAATATTTGTATATTACTTTAATGTATTTATGGATGTGCCTACATAATAAAAAGAGCTTAATTTTATGTTAAATATTATTGGTAAAAAAGAATAAATTATTTTTTTATTATTATAAATTGTTGCCTAAAAAAATTCATTTTGTTGCCTTGTCTATTTAACATTATTGCTTAAAAAGACTTAAAATGTTGCAATATCTAATTAACATTATTGCTATAGTTTGCAACTAATGTCTTGCCTTAGTCAAAACTTAAATAGCAACAAATTTATTTTTTTGCCTAATCAAAAAATTTTGTTGCCTTATGCTTATTGCAGCGCCACTTTTTGTAACAATATGAATTATATTGCCTTAACAAAAAGGCAACAATAATTGAACTTATAGCTAGACTTTTGTTTGTCGCCTAGAGCAGTTTTTGTCGTAGTAAATGTCATGGCTGTTACTATTTATATTTATTTAAGACTTAACTTGATGGAAATTTTTTTATGTACAATTTGGATTTTTTAAAGTTTTCTTGCAACAATCAAGTTTAAGTTGGTTAAAATTTAATTTAACATTCTTTTTTGATGGTCCAATAACATCTCTTTTAGTTTTAGAATATTATTAGTTCACTTGCATTCGTATGTTTTCTTCACTCTTAACTAGACAAGTGCATGCACAATTCAATCAAAAGTAATGCATAAGAGAGGTAAAATGAAGAAAACTTTTGATTGCTAGTTACAAATCGAATTTAGAGGACAATCGGGACAACTTCCTACTCAAAACACTTTGCAAAAATTACTTAAAAAACTGTTTGTTTAAAACTATTTGCAATTAAACTATCTTACAAAAGTTTTCTAAGTTCTTTCCACACAGATGATTGGGATATCTGTCACATCTCTCACAACATAATATATACTATTCTTTTTGTGTTCTATTAATGTCCAATCTTAATGGAACAATGACTAGGAACAATTTAGAAATAATATATAAATATAATATGAATCTCATAATTATAATCTCATTATAATTTCATTTGCAATGTACAATTACTCAATAGACTTTATCATATACATCTAAATATGTGTAAGATAAAGAATGACTTTATATAATTTGTTACTAAACTATAACCAAAATAATTAGTTGTAAGAAATAAACCAACAGTTGAAATCGATTATTATATTTAGTATAATTGTATCTGCCCATTAATGGATTTTCACAGGTAAATTGTGTGAAATGGATTGTGCTTTTATTAGAGATTTTCTACTTCTTTTGTGGAAATAAATGAAACTACGGAACTTATTTAATATTCTTTAGACTGGTTTTTAACATTGGAGACTTGAAAATATTCTGTTTGACAATTATCATACCTGTTTACTTCCCGTTAAACAAGCCATGATATAGATACAGAGTTGATGGGACTTCAACCCTTACACTCACCACCTCTTATCACAAGACATTGATTACAAGTATTGTTATGCTTGTAAAGTTAACCAGAAGTGGCTCTACGACCTTCAATAAATTCGTTCCAGTTCTGTTTTCAATAGCAGAATTTTGGGACTGCGGTCTTCTATGTCACCACCATGAAACCGGTCCCAAGCCATCTGCATCAATCGTTCCCTGAAATGAAGAATATGCGCCATCTTGAAAATGTATATATCAACCACAGATAGGTGATAAAACACCAACTTGCCAACTAGCAATGGCAACGGCCCCCATGGCGAAGCTACATCTTTATTTCTGTCATCTTCGTGCAAAAATGAAAGCATACCAAAATTCATACATACGTTTGTAACTCACTAATGTCTACGCATCAAGAAGGCATATCAAAAGAGGAAGTGCAGAAAGAAGAGGCAAGATTGATCTCAGCCTAATAACACAGTTGTTTGAAAAACAGCATCTAAACAGTACCTTAGACTAGTTGAGATCGCTTACCGTAATCACAACAGCATCTAAACGGTAAGTTAGACTAGTTGAGATCACTTACCGTAATCACCATAGGGGCAAATGGCTTTTCTTGTTGCTTAAGTGGGATTGGAGGAAAACTCACTATTCGGACTTGAAACTTAATCTGATAAAAAATCAGAAGTCAATGAATAGCAATCAAAATGTCATAGAATATCAATTATTACCTCTTCTAACCCATCTACAAAATACTCTTGTCCTGCATCGTACTCCCATATCCATCTGACCTTGTATCTGTCGTTATTGCAAGAAGTTTCTCAGATCATAGCTTTCACATGCATGCAAGTGAAAAGAAAAAACATAACATTTGAGACATCTCTCTCAAAATAAACAATTTAAAGCATGCTTATGGGTTCCGTACCGTACTGGCTGGAAAATAGTACCGGAATAAAAATTTTGATACCGGGTTTAAATACCGGTCGGTACTATAAATATTGATTAAATACCAAGTGGTACCAAAAATTTTAAAAAATATAGGGGCTAAGTTGCAAAATTTTCAAATTTTAATTTTAAAAAAATAAAAATTTTTAAAAAATTTTGAAGTTCCCACCCGCGTATTCCCCTCCCCCTTCTTTTTTTCAAAATTTTTAATTTGTTGTTTAGTTTAACGTTTATTATAATTTTTTAATTTTTATTTTTAAAATAAAATAAATATTTTATTACTAATAATAATTACACATTAAATAAAATTAAAATAAATTTATTTTAATATTTTATATCATATTTATTAATAAAGTATTAATAAAATATTTAATTTTTAAAAATAAATAATTTAAAAATTATTATTTATAAACCAATATTTATTTTATATATTTTGAATTATTAAATCAAAATTTTTTGAAATATATATAATATATTTTAAAAATATTTTTAAATTTAATTATATTTATTAATAATTATTAAATTAATTTTATAAATTAAATTGAAGTAAAATTTTATAATTTTAGTAGTAATTAATTTTAATTAATCACATATATAATATATTTAATTGATAATGAATTAAATAACATATGTTTTTGTTTCATGTTTTAATTCTACTTGATTGTTTCCATATCACGAACTCTTGTTGTAAATTATAATAATTTTAGAGTTAAAGATATTTATTATTCTTTTTATTATATGCATTGATGTAATTATTATTTATTATATAATGAAAACTGAAATTGCAATATTTTAAATACTTTATAGTGTTCTTAATTTTATATTTTTTTTGATAATGATTATCTTTTTTGTACATAAATTGTAGTTATTATTTTTATCTGAAATATCTAAAAATTATTGTTATTTCACATTAATTGTGATTATTATTTATTATTTTAATTTTTAGAGACAAGGTCAAAATATACAGTATAACTGTACAAAAGGACAATAGACTATTTTACAATTTTTTTAAAAATTTAAGGACTATTTTATAAATTTTAAAAATTACTCGAAACGGTATCCGGTATTGATCAGTACCAATACAGTACTGTACTAGAACCTATTCTGGTACCAAATTCCGTACGATATTCGCAACATTGATTTAAAGTAATATTTGTATATTACTTTAATGTATATATGGATGTTGCCTACATAATAACAAGAGCTTAATTTTATGTTAAATATTATTGGTAACAAAGAATAAATTTTTTTTTTATTATTATAAATTGTTGCCTAAAAAATTCATTTTATTGCCCTATCTATTTATTATTATTGCTTAGAAAGACTTAAAGTGATGCAATATCTAATTAACATTATTGAAACAGTTTGAAACTAATGTGTTGCCTTAGTCAAAATTTAAAGCAACAATTTTTATTTTGATGCCTAATCAAAAAAATTTGTTGCCTTATACTTATTGCAGCACTACTTCTTGCAACAATATGAATTATGTTGCCTTAATAAAAAGGCAACAATAATCAAACTTATAGCTACACTTTTGTCTGTTGCCTAAAGCACTTTTTGTCGTAGTGAATGTCATAACTGTGATTATTTATATTTATTCAAAACTTAACTTGATGGAAATTTTTTATGTATAATTTGGATTTTTTAAAGATTTCTTGCAACAATCAAGTTTAAGTTGGTTAAAAGTTTATTTAACATTCTTTTTTGATGGTCCAATAATAGCTCTTTTAGTTTTAGAATATTATTAGTTCACTTGCAATCATGTGTTTTCTTCACTCTTAATTACACAAATGCATGCAATATCCAATCACAAGTAATGCATAAGAGAGGTAAAACGAAGAAAACTTTTGACTACTAGTTACAAATTGAATGTAAAGGACAATTGAGACAACTTCCTCCTCAAAACACTTTACAAAAACTACTCAATAGACTCTTTGTTTAAATCTTTTTACAATTAAACTATCTTACAAAAGTTTTCAAGTTCTTTCTACACAGATGATTTGAGATATCTGTCACATCTCTCATAAAATAAACAATTTGAGATATCTCTCTAAAGAGTTACTTAAGGATTAAGTATTGAAAACCATTCACTGGACCACTTAATTGATAAGAAATTGGAAACTTCTTTTATACAGTTAGTGACAAGTTATACCTTTACGTTTATATTTTCACTAAGATTACAACGACTAAAGTGTTGGAAGATTTCTTACTTTGTTGCCATAACATCAAACTACTTTCTCATATTTTAGGAAGTGTTCTTACTTCCTAAACTGTTTACTCCATACTCTTATCGGTCTCAAGTGTATATTGAACCCTAGCATGTTCTTCAAAATATAAGTCGAACTCTACCTTTTTGGAATGTTCAATTTGAACCCTAATATTTTCAAAATATTATAAATAAGGATGAAAATTTTAATGAGATTAAGTTTATGTCAGTCAAATGTCACATTATTATTGAGTTGAAACATGTTTATCTTTTTCTAATCATTAAATGGGTCTTACTAAGACACAAATATCTTATTTTATTAAATTATATTAATTTTTAATAAAACTTAATTAATTTGAATTAATTATAATAAAACATAATTAAAGGTAACTTAATTAAATTCTCAAATTCCTAATATGCATTAAACTCAACCGTAATTCCCAAAATTTCACCCCACTTTCCTCATTAATGTTTTAACCAAAAACTCAATTTCTAATTATGTTTTATTTTCTTCCATTATTACTATTCAAATAATCTTCTATTAGAGTTTCATGATCCACATGATTACAATCATGTCATAACCCAAACCCCTCACTCTTTTAACTTCCTTAAAATCTCCCTCTTTACTACTTCATGCCTTAAAACCCTACTTGTCATCTCTCTCAACGATGTCACCGTTCTATTATTTGCATAGTTACACTTTAAACTCATAATTGCCTCGTTGATTGTAATGCAGGTGACAAGGAAAGCCACTAAGAAGTGGGATAGAGGAAATGCTTTGCTTGAAGAGAAAAAGATGAGATGGTGTAGTGATGACAAATTTAGAGTTTGGTGAACCATTTGACAGAGCATCGAAAATAATTGAAGTTGTAATGGAGAAACGCAAGAAGGAGAAAAACAATTCACTTTTAAGGGATTTCAAGTTACTAATTACATAAGTAAAGGTTATAGAGGAGATGAATGGTGAAGCAATTAAGCTTTATGAGGAGTTGGTAAAAGAGGAACCTAGGGATTTTAGGCCTTATTTGTATCCACGAATTATATTTGTTGTTGAAGAAGAAAGACAAGGCTGAGAAAAAGTTTGATGAGCTGAAGCTTGTTCTTAAAATTCATAATTACAGGGAGTATTTCCTTGATCACATTTGTAACACAAGTAAGAAAGCTAGTTGGAAGATGAAGGTCAAAGATATAATAGGTTGTAACAATCTTATGACAAGGTTGTAACAATCTTATGACAATGACAAAACAAATAGGACTGGACAAAAGATAGGGTACTCCAGAAATGGCGAAATTGAAAAAAAACCATCATCTTCTTATTTTATTCTTTACCAAGGACCATTCAACTTGTTTCTTAATAATCTTTGTAACTCATTGTCTACCTGAAAGATGATCTTAAAAGTTAATAAAATAAGATACTTACATCCCATACTGTTGTTGGGTTAGCCATGGTTGCATGTATCATATATGTACGTATGCAGCGGAAGTGTCAAAATCAAGATTTTGACACCATGACAACCCGAAAACCGTAAGATCAAATATGCATGCAAGGATATGTAAAGAACATGAAATATAAAATATTTTTACCTTTGTTTCTCCTTCGTTCTTGTTTCTTCTCCTTGTTTGGGTTGTTGTAAACACCAGAACCTTCTTTGATCACCAAGAACATGCAAAGATAGAAGATGAAATAATGTGTAAGGGTGTTAGAATACCAAACTTGATGAATTCAAGTAGATGTTCAAATGAAAGATAGATTAAGGTCGTCTTGCATGCATGTTGATTTATACAAAAATTGCATAAATTGCATGAAGATAACTTAAGAACTCTTCTCACTTTCTCTAGAACTCCTCTAGAGACCTTATCACCTCACTAATGTGTGTAAGAAGTGATTAAGCCTCGTGTACATAAGTGAAGGACTCACTTATATGCTCATTCGTGTCCTCTGTCATGCTAGTGGCCTTTTTAAAAATTGGGCTCGCCTTCGACCACAATCGTGACCTACTTAAAATTGGTCATACACACTACGTTTTTCATCCAAATTTTTATACGTGTGACCTTTAGGTTCCCGGTTATTTAAGGCACTTGAATTAACTCTTAATTCAATCAAATCATGAAGGGTTTCATGATGCCATTTTGTCGGAATATAAGTGGATTAATACACAAACTATTTGATAGTTAATTATCCAACCTTTGAACCTTTCTATAAATAATTACCGTGCAATTCGTCCTTTCACCATACTATACCTCATTTGGTTTGGAGCATGGGCTATGTGTCAACTCCTAATAGACTGACTACGTCACATCTAGTCCAAGTGATGTTAGTTCTTGTCTTGGGATCTCATTACTCTTATGTGTCATTGAAGACTCTCTTCATGACACATAACTACTCTGGCTAGAAACTCCCGAGTAATGACCCCTATAAGAGGCCGTGGGTATCATCTTCTTCTATCAAGAATAACGAATCTTTTATTAGCTACCCAATTACCTTCAAATACCAATAGCTGTACCCAATCACCACCTTAAGAGCAATCTCCTCTTGAGGTAACAAGGAATGATGTCAAAGCATATGATTAATATCCAAGATATTCTTGAGTACCTCAAGTCTAAGGATATTTGCACCATTGCTATGATGAGATTAATCATTGACATTCGATAGATCATCCATATGATAATCTTATAGCAAGTCATATGATATTCTTACTACCCTTAGTAAGCATCCACATGTTAACTCTAAACATCTTATATTTACAGTTTAGGAGATCCACTGCTTGATCAAATCAAGAAGTATAACATGTGCTAGTCTATTTGGATTAATAATGTCCTGTCTTATTAATCCTATGACTAGTGATTATTTAAATACTAACATAATTGCATATGATAAGAATCTCATTATCATGATCTCATCATAATTTCCTTTATTCTATATTTTGTATCATGGACTTCATTAAGTCGATTTAAGATCAACATCAGTTCATATATAAAAGAATATCAAATTAATGAAAAATTACTTTAACTTTATTAATCAAAATAAAGTCAGTACAAAAGTGCTAAAAGTGATTGCCTTTAGATTATTACTCTAACAACTATTATGTGGTAGTGGGACCCACATAGTAATTAGAAACGATAAATATATAATATGTAAAATGTGATACTTCATTGATAGAAATTTATATTTATTAAAATTACGACTTAAATTGAACACTTTAAAACGTTGAAGTTCAACTTGTATTTTAATTCAAATGTTAGGGATTTGATCCATTCTTAATTTCTGATAATATGCCAACATATCATTATCTCTTTAATCAACAAACACTTTGATGAGTTTTCAATTAATCATATTGAGTCATTTTATCACATGATTCATTTAATCACACTCATGGTGCAGGCATATTACTTAATGAATAAATTAAACAATAATAAAAACCACTTGTATAACAAATCTCACATACTTTTATATCTTTAAACTACATCGCCAAAGTCAAATGTATTTGTGTACTCTCAAATTTAGTATGAGTTAATTGTGTTGATTATCTTTATTCTCATATTGTTGAATATTTATGATAATAAGCATTGATACATACTAACTTTGTTTACTTATCTATAACCCTAATTCCTTTGATAAGTTCAAGCTTATTGCTTATTCGAACTTTTTTTATAACGTTATCTCTAAAATCATAGCAAACAAGCTCAAGACAGCTAAAATGCGTTCATGCAAGGAAGGATATGGGAAAATATCTCCATCATTCAGGAACTTTTGAAAGGGTACTAAGGGAGGAGTTCTCCACTAAACTTTGCATTCAAAATTGACATCAAGAAGGCCTTTAATCGTATGGAGTGGAGGTTTATTCTTATGGCGTTAGAGATGATGGGATTCCTTTCTACATTCATTAAATGAGTAGAGGCATGTATAACCGCCACTTCCTATTCAATACTAGTGAATGTGGTAACCAATGAGATTACTCAAAGGAGCAAAAGGGCTTAAATAAGGTGACCCTATGTTTCCATATTTGTTCATCCTTTGTATGGAGCCCCTAACTTTATTGTTATACTACAATGTGGAAAAGGAAAAGGGATCAAATTATATAGCAAATGCAAGAAGGTAGCTCTAATCAATCTTTGCTTTGATGATGATTTGTTACTCTTTTTCAAGGCTTATCCGAATTCAATTAAGATCCTAATGTCCTCTTTAAAGCAATTTGGAGGAATGTCAGGACTAGCAATCAGTATGGCAAAGAGTCATTTTGTAGTGGCTAATAATGCAGATGGATTACAAGTTGAGATGGCTGCAATCTCTTATATGAAAAGGAAACGATATCCACTGTGCTCTCTAGGCTTACCTATCACTACAGGAAGGACTCACTAGTTATACTTTAGTGGAAAGAATATATTAGAGATTAAGCTTTTGGACTACTAGGTTTTTATCTTTTGGGGGAAGACTTCAGCTAATTAAACTTGTGCTAAATTCTTGTAAGTTTATGGTGTGCTAGTATTTTCTTGGCTAAAGGAGTAGCAAAGGCAATAGAAAACTTAATACGAAGGTCTTATGGGGAAAGCATAACTATAAGGAAAGGTTAATGAAGTAAGATGGGATGAGGTTTGTAAGTCAAAAAATGATGAGGGCCTAGGGATAATCCTTATTGCCACAACCAACGAGGTGTTAATGCTAAAAAAGATTTGGTACATTTTGTGCAATGAGGATAAATTGTGAATGAAGTGACTTCACTCTTATATCATTAAAGGGAGATCATTGTGGTCCATTTCTCCTAAAGACTCATAATCTTGGTTGATTAACAATCTAATGAGGCTCAAGGAAATTATGGAGCTAGGAGTAAAATTTAAAGTGGGTAATGGAAAGAAAGCAAACTTTTGGTATGATACTTGATGTGCATGAATTAGAATTCCTACAGTAGTACAATGCTGGAGCAATCCCCCATCTTCTTAGACTTTGGTTTAAAAATAATAACAAAACACAAGATATAAACATTATATGTGGACTAGTCAAATATTATTGACATCGTAACTCAATTCAACTATTAAGTTGAATATGAACTTACTAAATTCAAATTTTAATAATTCAATATAATTATAATATTAAATTATGCTTAATTAGGTCAGTTTGAATTTAAGAATGATACTGAATCGTTGTGTAAGTAATATTTGATTAATTTATATGTGATATTTATGTTGTGCATATTTCATCATTATTTTTAACTAATATCTAAGGAAAGAGATTTTTTAAAAAATAAAAACTATAAAGAAAATTTTAAAAATTTCTTAAATTATAAAAAGTTCATATCTTTAATTTATAAAAAAGTTAATACTGCCATTGCAAAAGTAAAGTAAGATAATAACTATTGGCTTCACCGAAAACTCTCTGAATAGAAAGAACTAGGGTGGATGACAGGTCATCAACTGTTGGGCTCCAGTTCATTTGATCAAATATCAAGTGACATTATATTTTCTTATTTATAGAATGTTGGACTTGACCAAACTTTGCACGCAAAAATATGTAGCTTCCATTAATTGACATCATTCCAAAGGCATCGATTTCGGAGTCCAAAAAGGATTGGGTGGTGCTTTGGTTTGCGTAAACGGGTCATTTAGGGCATGCTTGTTTGGTAGGAATGAGAAAGAAGGAATGGGTATGAAATAAAAAATAATGGTTGGTAAGAAGGTATGATTGGATGGCTAATATTATCATTCCTTGATTTTGGCCATTACTCCATTCCTCTCCATTATGAGAGGAATGAGAATCATTCCTTGGTGTATTTGACTTCTATAGCTTAATTAATTATATTATAATTAATTGAAATAATATAATTAATTAATTAATTATATTATAATTAATTAAAATATAATTCATTCATAATTAAA
>JAOSBN010000179.1:47426154-47446933 GCA_027563595.1 Erythroxylum suave
ATGATATATTGATGTAATAAAATATTGAAGTATTTTTTCTTTAAGAGCTATTGGAAAGGAAATACCGTAATATATTTAATTTTAACATTTTGTAATTATAAATAAGGTTCATAAATTAAATATATTAAAAATTTGATATAAAAATTTTTTTAGTAAATTTTTATTTCTCAATATTTTTAACAAACCAACCACCATCAATAGTAATAGTAATCATTTTTTTATTTTAACCAACGACTATCAATGATAATGATTTATCCATTCCTATTTCTCACTATATTCATTCCCATTGCCCTCTGTGAACCACGCGTCCTTAGTTTTCTTTTCTGTTTCTTACATCTGTGCAAGAATCGTAACATCGAGTATCGACTCGAATCCGGTGTCCCCAGCCCAACGGCATAAGTCGCTAACTTTCTGCTTGTCTCTCACTAATTCTAACAGCACAACAGGCAAAGGTGTTTCGGCCACAGAAAAAATGAGCGGTCCAGTTAAACTCAACACTTCCAGCTCGGAACTCGACCTGGATCGACCCAATATCGAAGACTACCTTCCCTCTGGTTCCTCCATTCATGAGCCTCACGGCAAGCTTCGCCTGTATGTATATATATGTATTATACAATCAAACATTCTTTTCTTTTATTTTCTGCCTTTTTGCTTACTCTGAAACGGGGTTCTTTTTTTGGGACGCAGTCGTGATTTGCTTGACATTTCACCCACCTTAACGGAGGCTGCCGGTGCCATTGTTGATGTTGGTGACCTTCCTACTTTTTCTTGTTGGGTGTTTCGCTTTTCTCGATCCAGAAAAGATGAATTTTGTATCTTTTTATTCTTACTGAATGAACACAGGACTCTTTTACACGGTGCTTTAAGTCAAATCCGCCGGAACCGTGGAACTGGAATATATATTTGTTTCCGCTATGGTGTTTCGGAGTGGTAATTAGATATGGGATTCTATTCCCTCTCAGGTCAGTAATATTTCTCTCCGAAGGAGTTGAATTTGTTGTTTATTTGGATAAAGTTGTCTTCACTGCCAGTTCCAAACTAGCTAATTTCGGAATTAGAGGTTGCTTAAGCACTTTTGATTGTTTGAATTGCTGCCCTTAGACCAGTTGCTTCATAATTTTGCCGCATTTAGCTCTCTGATATTTCTGGTTTTAATCTGCAGGGTTATAGTATTGACGATAGGGTGGATTATTTTCCTATCATCCTACATACCAGTTCATTTTCTGTTGAAGGGCCACGAAAAGTTGAGAAAAAAATTAGAGGTGCCTAGCTTTGCTTTGTCCAAGTTCTGGTGCCGTGTCAAACTAGTTTAGATGTCTTTTTCCTTTTACATTTGCTGTATACCAATAACAGCTGGACTAAAGAATGTTGCAACCTGGTTCTGATAACATACTTAGAATTATAGAACCTTGCTCTTACCGATATTTGGTCTTTCTTCTTTTTATTTTGATCAACTATAAGCAAAAAGTGCACGCTGTATTGGACTATCACTGATTGTTGCTTTTATTTCTAGAGGTGTTTGGTGGAGCTTATTTGCAGTTTCTTTGTGGCTTCATGGACAGGAGTTGTTAAGTACCATGGACCACGGCCTAGCATGCGACCTAAACAGGTTTCTATTAGTTTAACTTTTCCGTATTGATATGTTAGCTAATATCTCATTCAATTCCCATTTCACTGATGTTGTGGTGTGTAGTACTTGTTGTATGTAAGCAGTCCAACTGATTTGACTCGAGTTACTTCTATATGTAACTTGCTTATTATTAATTCAACAGGTATTTGTGGCCAATCATACTTCCATGATTGATTTCATCATCTTAGAACAGATGACTGCATTTGCTGTTATTATGCAGAAGCATCCTGGTTGGGTTGGTAGGTGGTTTGGTTTCACATGCAATATTGCTTATTGTACCTGAATTTGGTTTCCTTCCCATTAATGTTTGTGCTTTGTCATTCAGTCCTTGAAGCTGATAGCTGAGAAATTTGTTTGTTGTAGCATTTTCTTTTGTTCTCTTAAATGAATCCTGTGAAATGTACTATAATGGCTGATAGGGTTTCAGCGTGTGTATTTGAGTACTTTATTGAGAATAGAGAAAGTGAACTTTTGTGTTTTGGTGTTTGTCACTTGAAATGAATGAATCATATGGATCTGATTGTTGATTGCAAGTTAGGTTTCCAGAGATATTGAATTAAAATTAATGGAGTGGTTACTTGTTGATGGCTTTTCATCTAGGTTTATTGCAGAGCACCATATTGGAGAGTGTAGGGTGCATCTGGTTCAATCGGTCAGAGGCAAAAGATCGTGAAATTGTTGCAAAGAAGTATATTCCTATCCACTAGACAAGCTATACTTGCTTTGATTCTCTTTAATCGTGACTATATTTGCAAAAATTTTAGGTTAAGGGATCATGTTCAGGGGCCTGACAATAATCCTCTACTCATATTTCCCGAGGGAACCTGTGTGAATAACCATTACACCGTGATGTTCAAGAAGGCACAGACTCTAACAAGAATTCATTCTTCTTTTAAGCTTTTACAATTGCAGCTTTATTAACTTATTCATGGTGATTCATAGGGTGCATTTGAACTTGGCTGTACTGTTTGCCCAATTGCCATCAAATACAATAAAATCTTTGTTGATGCCTTTTGGAACAGCCGGAAGTAAGGAACTCTCTTTTGTTATTGTTGCTCTTTTTGATTGTCCATGTTCAATAGTTTGCAGTAAGGATGATCTCAAAATTGGACAAAGAGTGGGTCGGTAGCTTGTTTACCTGCTCTAGGTTCAGCTATTGTTCATCATGAGTATTTGTTTTATATCTTGATTGAACAAAATCTTCGGCATTTCAGAAGTAGAGAGCACTTATGTAGTGGTCAAACTACAAAATACAAAATTTTGCATGAATTCTGTTTGGTAAGATGCATGCTTTCATATGTAAATATCTTTCGGGTTTTTTGTTATCAAAGGTATAACTTAGGTGAGATTGAGAACTGTGCTGTACTTGTTAATTGTGAGTTGTTGTTCCATTTTATTGACAGTATTTTGGCTTGTTATATTGCTTTGGTATAGCTCTACATGTCCACTTTTTGCCATTAGCTTAGCTTGCGGTGAGGAAATTTTTTTTTGGATGTATGTTGTGAAAAAGTCTTACACAATTCAGCAGCTGAAATGTACAGTTCTAGTTTGTTTGAGAAAAACTTAAAAGTGTTGCTTTCTTTGTGAGCTTTATTGTGTCCTTGGAATGTCTTAGCATGAATTCTGTGATGCATATATTAATATGCTCATCTGCAGGCAGTCTTTCACCATACATCTGCTGCAGCTCATGACATCTTGGGCTGTTGTGTGTGATGTCTGGTACTTGGAGCCCCAAAATCTGAGACCTGGAGAGACACCAATTGAATTTGCAGAGAGGTAAGGACATCCTAATTTTGTGGCAACCAGTAAGTTCCGGCTGTTATAATTCCCCTGTCCTGTCAAGGCAAATGCACAAGTTGAGAATTAACATCTACAGGGTCAGAGACATAATTTCTGTTCGGGCAGGCCTTAAAATGGTTCCTTGGGATGGATATCTAAAGTATTCTCGCCCTAGCCCGAAGCATAAAGAACGAAAGTAAGTGAGGAAACTCCATTCTTATGTTTTTCTCCATGACATTTGAAATCTCTCCTTTTTTTTTTTGCATAATTTTTTTTTGCTTAGAAGGATAACCAATTTCTTCCATTGGTTTAGAATTATCTTGTATGCCTCTTTAACTAACTTTTGAAACTGCAAGTACTCATTGTCTCTGTGTTCGCTCCTTCCTGAATTTTCAGGCAGCAAAGCTTTGCGGAGACTGTCTTACGGCGCTTGGAGGAGAAATGACGTACCAAATTTTTGTGATTATTCTTTGTGTTGTATAAAACTCAGGTAGAATCTTGGAAATGGTTGTGAAGCTTATATCATTGTTATTCGAATGGAGACCCTAGATCTTAGCAGTAACAATATTTGAGTAATTGGAAAGAAAGCAAGTTTTGTGAAAATTGCATTAATGAAGCTGGATTTTCATGGACTGGCCTCGTGATTTAGAACATTATGAAGCTGGTTGTACCTCCTTACGAGGGGATGAGATCCAGAGAAATGTGTAGATGAGATGAGATAGAACAGAGTAGGAATTAGTTAAGGAGACTAGAGGATCTGTTCACCTTTTCGAGATACTTGAAGACTTCTACATCATATTCCTACACTGTAGTGATTTTTGGGTTGACTGATAGCTTTTATCTGCAATCCTTAACAGGCAAACAAAATGAGTAAAATTCTACGAAAAGATTCATGTGTTTTACATTTTTGCTGCACCATCATTATGTAAACCCAACTATTTTACAGTTATATCATTTTCATCCATGTATTGGAATAGCTTAGATGTTTAATTTTGTTCAACTTGTTCGCTATCTACTCATACCCAAAGACGTATTGAGTATCAAAGTTTTATTTTGAGATCTTGGATGATGTGATAAATAAGATTACACGAGATAGACATCAATTTTAAAAGATAAAGATCATATGAGAGGATTATCCGGGGATAATGAAGATCTTTGTAAATAGGAAAGTATATTTTGTTGGTAGTAATATAGATAAATCATATTAGAGAAAGTCTTATTTAGATAGGGATAATATTTTATTATATAATGTGATATAATCTGATTAGGATAAGATGAGATTTAGTTAGTTCAGTTCAATTAGGATTTTGAATTGTAAGCTAAAGGAGTCTATAAATAACTTATTAGAGCTTTGCTCCATACATAAGATAGAGAAGAGATAGTGAATATTGTCACAACGTCCAAAAGTGAGAAAAAAATAGAGAGAGGAAGAGAGGATCAGATTCTTGTCATTTTTTGATTGTTTTTAGGATTGGTTTGGGAGTTTGTTGATTGTAATATCAACTTTTGTTTCAATCTTGAAACTTTTGTTGATTGTATAGTCATCGGACCTTTATTGTTCGGAATCAACAATTAAAATGCATTCATTCAATCATTTATAACAAAATTTAAGCAAACAAGTAATTGAGTGAGACCGTTTAGGTTACTCACATGTTACTCGCGAAGCTAATACCTGGAAGTTCCAACAACGTTTGGAGGTTGACGTTCCAATTGCTCCTCTATAACAAATAATATACACAAATATCACAATATGCACAATTATAATCGTTTAACAATACACATGTATGAAATGAATTATGTACGATGCATGTTCATAACAATCCCGAGTATTTATCCATCAATTTCATCACGAAGTCATTTTCATATCGAACTCATCTAAGTACAATTTCTACTTAGGCTTATGCCTCACTAACAACATTAAATTCACAATTCATTTCTCATTGAATCACTTCAGATTTTTCCAAAACACACTTTCGGATCTACTATTCACGTTCAATTAGAAGGTTCAAAAGATGTAATTTGGTTATACTCTTTTCTAGAAAAGTGTTCTTTATATGTTTCGAAAGAGGACTTCAAGATCTACAACTTTCCTAAAGACCTCAAAGACAGATTCTGTCTTCTGAAGGGTCAAAAATGGACCAGAAGATAGGTACAGACGATGCCCAATGAAAAGGCAGACCAAATGGAAAAAGATAGACGAAATGAGAAAATTACTATAACTTTCTCTACAGATATCGGATTAAGGTGTTCTTTATATGGTTCGAAAGAGGACTTCAAGATCTACAACTTTCCTAAAGACTTCAAAGACAGATTCTATCTTCTGAAGGGTTAAAAATGGAATAGAAGATAGGTATAGACGAAGCCAAATGAAAAGGCAGACCAAATGGAAAAAGACAGATGAAATGGAAAATTTGCTATAACTTTCTCTACAGATATGGGATTAAGGTTTTCTTTATATGGTTCAAAGAGAACTTCAATATCTAAAACTTTCCTAAAGACCTCAAAGATAGATTCTATATTTTGAAGGGTAAAAAATGGAACAGAAGATAGGTACAGACGAAGCCAAATGAAAAGGCAGATCAAATGAAAAAAGACAGATAAAATGGGAAAATTGCTATAACTTTCCTTACATTTATCGGATTAAGGTGTTATTTATATTTTTTGAAAGAGGACTTCAAGTTCTACAATTTTTCAGAAGACTCAAAGACATATTCTATCTTCTGAAGGGTCAAAAATGGAATATAAGATAGGTATAGAAGAAGCCAATTGAAAAGGCAGACCAAATGAAAAAAGACAGACAAAATGGGAAAATTGCTATAACTTTCCCTAAAGATATCAGATTAAGGTTTTGTTTATATGTTTTGAAAGAGAACTTCAAGATCCACAACTTTTCTAAAGTCCTAAAAGACAGATTCTATTTCTTGAAGGGTCAAAAATGGAACAGAAGATAGGTACAGATGAAGCCAAACGAAAAGGTAGACCAAATAGAAAAAGACAAATGAAATGGGAAAATTGCTATAACTTTCCCTACATATATTAGATTAAGGTGTGCTTTATATGGTTCAAAAAAAAAACTTCAAGATCTACAACTTTCCTAAAGACATCAAAGACAGATTCTATCTTATGAAGGGTCAAAAATGGAATAGAAGATAAGTATAAATGAAGCCAAATGAAAAGGCAGACCAAATGAGAAAAGATAGACAAAATGGGAAAATTTCTATAACTTTTCCTACAGATATAAGATTAAGGTGTTCTTTATATGGTTCAAAGAGGACTTCAAGATATACAGCTTTCCTAAAGACCTCAAAGATAGATTCTATCTTCTGAAGGGTCAAAAATGAAATAGAGGATAGGTATAGACGAAGCTAAAATGAAAAGGTAGACCAAATAGAAAAAGACAGACAAAATGGAAAAATTGCTATAACTTTCCATAAAGATATCGAATTAAGGTGTTCTTTATATTTTTAGAAAGAGGACTTCAAGATCTACAACTTTCCTGAAGACCTTAAAGATAGATTCTATCTTATTAAGGGTCAAAAATGGAACAGAGGATGGGTACAGATGAAGCCAAATGAAATGGCAGACTAAATGGAAAAAGACAGATGAAATGAGAAAATTGCTATAACTTTCCCTAAAGATATCAGATTAAAGTGTTATTTATATTGTTCAAAAGAGGACTTTAAGATCTACAACTTTTTAGAAGACCTAAAAGACAAATTCTATCTTCTGAACAAAAATGGAATAGAAGATAGGTACAGACGAAGCCAAATGAAAAGGCAGATGAAATGGGAAAATTGCTATAACTTTCCCTAAAGATATTAGATTAAGGTGTTCTTTATATGGTTCGAAAGAGGAATTCAAGATCTACAACTTTTCTGAAGACCTCAAAGACAGATTCTATCTTTGGAAGGATAAAAAATGGAACGGAAGATAGGTATAGACGAAGCCAAATGAAAAGGCAGACTAAATGGAAAAGGACAGACGAATTGGGAAAATTGCTATAACTTTCCCTACAGATATCAGATTAAGGTGTTCTTTATATGGTTCGAAAAAGGAATTCAAGATCTACAACTTTCCTGAAGACATCAAAGACAGATTCTATCTTATGAATGGTCAAAAATGGAACAAAATATAGGTAAAGATGAAAAACAGAAGAAGCAAAACACAGAAGAAGATGATGTCATCACAGAAGAAACACAGAAGAAGATGACGTCATCACAGAAGAAGCAAAACATAGAAGAAGATGACGTCATCACAAAAGAAGCAAAAAGGCAGAAGATACATCTTCCTTTATAAGGACCATAACTTTCAACTCAGATGTCCAAAAATTTCATGCTATATATCGTTAAAAAGCTAAAAGAAATGTCTACAATTTTTATGAAGACCATTTTCAAAATCCATCTAGATCAGTACAGTAAATTCATGGAAGTTTTAGATCAAAATTTCAACTCCAACTCTAAGGAATTTATTCACTACTTATTTGTTGAAAACTCCAAGATCTTCAACTATCCCCAAAGCCCTAGCTTCATGCAAAATCACATACTCCTTTGTGAACACTAACCAACTTTTAGTTTTCTTAAGGTAGAAGAAACACTTAGCAGTAGAGGAAATGGTGAGGGATATGTAAAAAAATCAAAGTTAACTCTCGGAAGGAGTTTAATGGAAAACTTTGTGTATAGAAAGAAATTCGAAGAAGATGATAACAAGAAAAGAACTTAAGACAACTTACTTCTGACACAGTCATAAAGGTAACTTTACACTTGTCACTTTCCTAAGGTCTAAGTTCTAACTTAGTTTCAAAAGAAATTAACTCCCTTTAACTCTCATCTTTACAATCCAACTACCTCCAAATCTTCATTTGATTTCTTCTCTTTTTTTTTTCCTATTTTCCATGATACTCTATAAATTGCAAAATAAATCCTAAATTCACCAAAATTGATAAATCTCACAATTCTACTAACCAATAATATTTTCAACATAAATAAAATTCAAAATTCACCAAATTTCCAAAACTAACAATTCAATCTAATTAATACCCAGAATTATTCATGAATGCGTGTACAATTAATTTCATGTGCAGAAAAAATTCACTATTCATTTGTATGTGTATGACATATTATGCATGAGCATGAAAATACATTTCTAAGCCTCTCATAAATCACTCACAATTTCTATTTTAACCTTCCCGTAGGTAATGGGATGTTACAACTCTTCTCTCCTTAAAGAAATTTCATCCTTGAAATTCTTACCTGTTTGCTCGAACAGGCGGGGATATTGTCTCTTCATATGCTCCTTCGTTTCTCAAGTTGCTTCCTCAGTTGAGTGATTCCTCCAAAGGACTTTTACCAATAGAATGACTTTGTTCCTCAACTGCATGATCTGCGATCCTACAGTCTTGATTGGCTCCTTAACATAGCTTAGGTTACTAACAACCTCAATCTCCTAAGTCGGTATCACATATGTCGGATCCGATCGGTATCTTTAGAGCATACTCACATGAAACACATTATGTAATTGAAACATCTCATTCGATAAGGACAACTTATAGGCCAAAGGTCCTACCCTCTCAATAATTTCATAAGGACCAATGTACCTAGGGCTTAACTTGTCCTTTCTATCGAATCTCAAAACTCCCCTCCAAGGTGACACTCTCAGAAATACCTTGTCTCCCACATTATGCTCCATACCACATCAATGTTGATCCATATAACTTTTTTGTCTATCTTGAGCTGCTTTGATTCGGTTTCGAATCAACTTTACCTTATCCACTGTATCTTGTTTCAACTTTGGGCCTTCAACTATTCTCAATTCATCCTAATATAATGGCGACCGATATTTTCTACCATACAGTGCCTCATATGGTGCCATTCGAATATTACTGTGGTAATGGTTGTTATAGGCAAACTCTATCAATGCCATATATTGATCCCAAGCTCCTCTAAATTCCAATACACACGCCTTGAGCATATCCTCAATAGTCTTGATAGTCCTCTCACTCTGTCCATCTGTCTGAGGATGAAATGCTATATTGAAGTTCAACTTAGTACCCATAGTAGACTGCAATCTCTTCCAAAACCTCGAAGTAAATCTAGGATCCCTGTCCGATACAATGGACACTGGAATCCCATGCAGTCTCACCACCTCATTAACATATCTTTGGGCTAACTGATCAAGTGAATTATTTTCTCTCACTAGTAAGAAGTAGGTCGACTTAGTCAACTGATTCACTATCACCCATATAGCATCATTCTGCCTCGGAGTCTTAGGCAGTCCCATGATGAAGTCCATAGTAATCCGTTCCCATTTCCACTTCGGAATGGGCAACGAATGGAGCTTACTTACCGAAGCCTAGCGCTCAGTTTTAACTTGCTGGCAAGTCATACATCTAGATACATACTTCGCCACTTGCTTCTTCATTCTAAGCCACCAGAAATGCTGCTTCAGTGTGTTATACATCTTGGTAGTACCAGGATGCATAGTATAGGCGGCCATATGAGCTTCCTCAAGTATCTCCTTCCTCAGACCGTCCACATTAGGCACACACAGCCTCTGCTTCAACCATAAAATCTCATCCCTCAACTCAAACTCGGAATCTGGATTCATCTTCACTTTCTCCATAAGCTTGATCATAACAGGATCTTTACTCAGTACTCTTTTGATTCTGTCATGTAACATTAGTCTCAACTTTAATATAGCAATCAATGCCTCATTGTGTTCTAGATTCAACTCCACATTTAGAGCTCTCAAATGAATCAAATTAGGTAGCCTCGATAACTGAATCTGAGCTACACTGGTACTAGACTTTTTGCTCAAAGCATCAGCCACCACGTTTTCTTTCCCCGAGTGGTACTCCATTGTGCAGTCATAATCCTTCAGCAACTCAATCCATCTCCTCTGTCTCAAGTTCAACTCTTTCTGACTCAACAAATACCTCAAACTCTTACGATCTGTATAAATCTGGAAGGTCTCTCTATACAAGTAATGTCTCCAAATCTTTAAAGTAAAGACAACTATAGCTAGCTCTAAATCATATACCGGATAATTGATCTCGTGAGACTTTAATTGTCTCGATGCATAGGCGATCACCTTGCCATGATGTATCAATAAACATCCCAATCCTTGATGCGATGCATCACTGTACACCACATATCCTCCGGTCCCCGATGGAATAGTCAACACCGGTGTTGTAGTCAACTGATGCTTTAACTCCTCAAAGCTCTTCTGACACTCATTCCATCTAAGCACTACATTCTTCCTCATAAGTTTTGTTAGAGGGGCTGAGATCAAGGAAAAAACCTCGACAAACCTTCGGTAATATCCAGCCAATCCTAGAAAGCTTCAGATTTCAAACACATTCTTCGGAGCTTCCCAATTCATCACTGCCTCTATCTTCTTTGGATCCACCTGTATGCCATCTCCAATTACCATATATCCCAGAAACACAACTTGATCCAGCCAAAATTCACACTTACTAAATTTGGCATACAACTGCTTTTCCCTCATAATCTATAAAATAACTCTCAGATGCTTAGCATGTTCCTTTCTGCTCTTCGAATACATCAAGATATCATTAATAAACACAATCACAAATCGATCCAGCTAGGGCTGAAACACTTTATTTATCAAGGCCATAAAAGCTGCCGAGGTATTTGTCAACCCAAACGGTATCACTAGAAACTCATATTGCCCATATCTGCTCCTAAATGCACTCTTAGGTACATCAGCCTCGGCTATCTTTAACTGATAGTACCCTAATCTCAAATCCAATTTAGTGAATACTTGAGCTCCTTGCAGTTGATCAAACAAATCATCAATTATAGGCAACTGGTACTTGTTCTTTACTGTCACCCGATTCAACTGCCTATAGTCAATGCATAACCTCAAAGTCCCATCCTTTTTCTTCACAAATAGCACTAGAGCTCCCAAGGCGAAACACTGGGTCTAATAAAATCCTTTTCTAGTAACTCTTGAAGCTGAGTCTTTAACTCCTTCAGTTCCACAGGTGCCATCCTATATGGAGGAATGCATATAGGGGCAGCACCTGAAACTAGATTAATTGTGAACTCTGTTTCCCAATCTGGTGGTATAGGTAGCTCATTGGGAAACACATCCAGGAACTCCTTAACCACGTGAATATCCTGTACACTCTGCCCAGTTTTAGTATCCATGATGTGGGCCAGATAAGCCTCACATCTTCCCTGCATCACCTTAGTGCACTCATGAAGGATATCATCCTGGCTGACATTGCTTGACTAACTCCTCTGAATACTCCCCTCGGTTGACTAGGAGATTCTAGTACTGCCTCCTTGGTATAGCAGTTTATGATAGCCCTATGAGCGGTGAGCCAATCCATGCCTGGGATAATGTCTATCTCTCACAACTGTAATATAATCAAGTCTGTCTCTAACTGTTCTTGATCGATCCTAATCAAGCACCCTTTGCAGACTTCTCCTATAATGGTAGTACTACCTAGAGGTGTACTCACCTCTAGCCCATACTGTAATATCTCCCTAGTACAATGAAGCTTACATGCAAGATGCGGTGCAATAAAAGAGTGCGTGGATCCTGGATCTAGCAATGCGAATGCCTCAAAGTTATAAATAAGAAGCGCACCTGTCACAACATCTGGCGAGTCTTGAGCCTCCTGCCTAGTCATAGCATAGACCCTAGCCTAGGACTACGGTCGGCTACCCCGCCCCTCAGTCATCATAGAAGAACTCCTAGAGCTCACTCTGCCTCTACCTCGACCTCTCTGTCCAGGTCCACTTCCTCTGCTTTGCTGGACTGTAGCAGCACTCCCAGATTGCCCACTTATACCAGATTGAGCTCCCAAAGTAGCAGGACAATCCCTATTCCAATGGTCAAAGGAGTCGCATTTGAGGCAAGCTCCAGTTACCCTCCAACACTCACCACCATGCCTCCTCTCACAATGCTCACATACTGGAAACTGATTCTGTACTTCACCCCTTCCATTGCCGGTCTGTGTAAAACCACCCTTTGTCTGAATCCTGACTGTCTTGAGTGGTCTAAAAGTCCTGTTTTGGCGCTTACTGAATCTTTTGCTAGAGCCACTTTGAATCTCACTAGACCTCTTCAATCTAGACCCTTGCCCAGGCTCTGCTTGTCCCTCTCTTAGTAGCTATTCAATTATGATCGAAGCAGCTCTTAACTCAATGAAAGTACCCAGATCTGAAAGTGCCAATCTTTTTCTGATCTCCATATTGAATCCATTCTCAAACCTCCTACACTTGTCTTCTTCTATAGGGATCAAAGCAGTAGCATAACCCATCAACTCATTAAATCGGACCTCATACTCAGTCACGGACATCCTACCGTGCTTTAAACCCAGAAACTCTTCCATCTTCCTATCCAAGTTGATCTTGGGCATGTAGTTCTCCTTGAAGACCCTCAGGAAGTCTTCCCACTTTAATTGGCAAGGCCTAGTGGTACTACCAAGGACAGTCTTCCACCACTGGTAAGTTGGGCCCTGCAGTAAGGACACTGTGTAGTCAAACATCTCATCCGGCTCGCAGTCCATCTGTTCAAAAACTCTCTCAGTCCTTTCCAACCATCCTTCAGCTTCAGCAGGGTCTGTGCTTCCATAAAAGTCCACAGCTTCCTGCTTTTGTAGCCTATCATACCTCCTCTCCTTTCCTTGGGAACTCTAGGAGGCACCTACTCAGATCGAGGTATCGAGGACTCCCTATTGGCTCCTGCTGATCCTTGGTCAGCTGATTGATCAATTTGATCACCTAGAACGGATGATCTATAATAAACAATAAATTTCAATCATTTTCTGCACTTCTCATGATATTTTAGGCTTAACATTCTATATGTCCCAACAAATGCCAACCATGCTTTGATACCACCTAATGTAGTACCCCCTTACCCTTAGGTACACACCGGGACGCCTAGAGATCATTTTGGTACATATGCTATAATAAGGGTGAGCTACATTCGATCGCTACATTAACTTCACATGGCATCATATCATTACTCATTTATAAAGCGTCGTATGAAAAATCACAATATTTTAAAACTCAACATTTTCCTTATTTCATTTTGCAAAATCGAAAGTCTACATTGTATCTTTCAACACTTACTACATGTACATCATCCAAACCTAGTACAAAAGTACTACATGAAAGAGGAAAATATACAAAATCTATCTAATCTGCCCAAAAATCCCAGCTGACCAACCTTTGAGCCATGACTTCGCTTGCCAAAATTACAATCTGCACAGCTGCTAGAGCCTCTCAATAGGTAGAGTTGTCTCTCAGTTCTGAAAAGACAACGTTGCAATTTTGGTGAGTTTTGCGAACTTAATGAGGTAACCTTCATCGATGGTTCACTCAATTCATACAATACATCATTTCACATAACACATATTAACATTTTCACTTAAGCAATTTTTGCATTTCAATCAATCAACATACTTAAACAAATGCATATGGAATGCTCATGAGACTCTTTTCCAATTGTTACATTGTTGTGACCGAGTGCCTAAACTATCCCATGTCTATTTTGGATATCGGGCTCATTGATAACTGTCCCTTATCTGATGGGGATACAGGGCTCATTTTACATAGTGAGCCTTAGGCTCTTAATCACTTTCTAAGCTCGAGGCTCTTTTTCACACTTTGAGCTTTAAGCTCTGATCGGTTGCTACTCTAGTCACAACTGCCGTTATCTGATTGTGCCTTCATGTATGTAATGCATCTATCACAATCAATCATATTATGAAGCACATAATTCTGCACATTCACATACAAGCAGCACTTCAATATTCCATTCCAAAATCATAGTCATTGGACCTTCATTGTCCGAAATCAACAATCAAAACACATTCATTCAATCATTTATAACAAAATTTAAGCAAACAAGTAATTGAGTGAGACCGTCTAGGTTACTCACATGTTACTCCCGAAGCTAATGCCTGGAAATTCCGTTAATGTCTGGACATTGACGTTCCAGCTGCTCCTCTATAACAAATAATATACACAAATATCACAGTATGCACAATTATAATTGTTTAACAATGCACATGTATGAAATGAATTATGTACAATGCATGTTCATAACAATCTCGAGTATTTATCCATCAATTTCATCACGAAGTCATTTTCATATCGAACTCATCTAAGTACAATTTCTACTTGGGCTTATGCCTCACTAACAACATTAAATTTACAATTCATTTCTCATTGAATCACTTCATATTTTTCCAAAATACACTTTCGGGACTGCTCACGTTCAATCAGAAGGTTCAAAAGATGTAATTTGGTTATACTCTCTTCTAGAAAAGTGTTCTTTATATGTTTTGAAAGAGGACTTCAAGATCTACAACAACCTTGAAGACCTCAAAGACAGATTCTATCTTCTGAAGGGTCAAAAATGGAACAAAAGATAGGTATAGACGAAGCCAAATGAAAAGGCAGATCAAATAGAAAAAGACAGATGAAATGAGAAAATTGTTATAACTTTACCTATGGATATTAGATTAAGGTTTTCTTTATATGGTTTGAAAGAGGATTTCAAGATCTACAACTTTTCTGTAGACGTCAAAGACAGATTCTATTTTATGAAGGGTCTAAAATGAAACAGAAGATAGGTACAGACGAAAAACAGAAGAAGCAAAAAGTAGAAGAAGCAAAACACAGAAGAAGATGAAATCATCACAGAAGAAACACAGAAGAAGATGGTGTTATCACAAAAGAAGCAAAACATAGAAGAAGATGACATCATCACAGAAGAAGCAAAACATCGAAGAAGATGACATCATCACAGAAAAAGCAAAAAGGAAGAAGATACATCTTCCTTTATAAGGACCATAACTTTCAGCTCAGATGTCCAAAAATTTCATGCTATATATCGTTGAAAAGCTAAAAAGAAATGTCTACAACTTTCATGCAGACCATTTTGTCAAAATCCATCTAGATCAGTATTATAATTCATGGAAGTTTCAGATCAAAATTTCAACTCCAACTTTAAAGAATTTATTCACTACTTGTTGAAAACTCTAAGATCTTCAACTATTCCCAAAGCCCTAACTTCATGCAAAATCACGTACTCCTTTGTGAACACTAACCAACTTCTGATTTTTCTTAAGATAAAAGAAACACTTAGTAGTAGAGGAAATGGTGAGGGATATGAAAAAAAAAATCAAAGTTAACTCTTGGAAGGAGTTTGATGGAAAACTCTGTATATGGAAAGAAATTCAGAGAAAATGATAACAAAGAAAGAACTTAGGAAAACAATAAACCCCTTTTTAACTCTCGAATTACTCAACTTACTTCTGACACAATAATAAAGGCAACTTTACACTTGTCACTTTCCTAAGGTCTAAGTTCTAACTTAGTTTCTTTTGAAACTAACTCCCTTTAACTCTCATCTTTACAATCTAACTATCTCCAAATCGTCATTTGATTTCTTCTCTTCTTTTTTCGATTTTCCATGATACTCTATAAATTACAAAATAAATCCTAAATTCACCAAAATTTATAAATCTCACAATTCTACTAACCAATAATATTTTCAACATAAATAAAATTCAAAATTCACCAAATTTCCAAAAATCACAATTCAATCCAATTATACCTGGAATTTTTCATGAATGCATGTACAATTAATTTCATTTGCAGAAACATTCACTATTCATTTGTATGTGTATGACATATTATGCATGAGCATGAAAACACATTTCTAAGTCTCTCATAAATCCCTCACATTTACTATTTTAACCTTCCCATAGGTAACGGGATGTTACAATACTCATTATTCTTTCTATTTGTGGCTTTACACATTCATAACTTTTTTCACCATCTTAAACTTTTTCTTTCTTTCCAAAATCTTCCATAAAGGTGATAAATATAAATAAGTTGGGTAAAACTATAAACTTTTTAAACAGTGAATGCTCAATAGATGAATGGATACTCTTATTATATACAAACTTAATAAGCAGTAAATACTCTTTCCCAATTCTTTAATTTCCTTTCAATTGTAATTTAAGAAAAGTGATTAAGATCCTATTTACAATTTAATTTGACCATCAATTTGAGACGGATTGGCAGTAAAAAATAGTAACATTTTTATAAAAATACAATCACATGCTATTTAGCGCAAAAAGAACTTATGATATCACTCCCATTTGTATAATAACTTACCTATTTTTTATTTTCTTCTTGCTATCTTTTTTTTGTCATTATTTAATAAATGTAGAATGTATTAATCAATTGGATCGACGTAACTTCCTAAAATATGATATTGCATTCTCTTGATATAACAACCTATTATTAGGTTGGTTAACTTGCATCTCTACTAAATTAACACTCTAAAAAATACATAATGTTATGTTAACTTCTATGAAAGATTTCACCTTAACACCAGATGGATGATGTAAGTCTATCTTTAACATCTCATTTAACTTTTAATATCTAAGTCATAGTCAACTCATAAGCAAGTTCTTTTAAGTTGTCCATAACTGAATTATGATCAAGTCTAATCACTGACAGTAATTAAATTCACATTAAAGGAACCAAAATATTTCACAAATATTGATCTCATTCCATAACTAACATTGAATTAATCTATACAAAGATAACAACTAGATTTTTTCCTATCTAAGCATATAAAATACTTAGCCATAAATTATGTTTAGACCAATGAAAACAATAGAAAAAAATAAAAGGCATCATGATAGAAGGAAATCTAGATGAAAATCTTATATTTTGAGCAAATTGATTTATTAGGATGATCTTAAATCTTATTTCTCTATTGAAAACGACCTTGGAATTTACCTCATAAGGATTGTTGTACCTCCCAATAGCTAACTCTAAATTTTGGAGTAAAAAGTATGATATGAAAAGTCTCAAAAAGTCCTTTAAAATTAAGGTTTTTGCACTTTAAATATGTTAGTTCGATTGAGACATAGTCTAGAACATGACCATCTCCTAGGTCATACATATTGAGCCCTGTTTCCGGAGCCCAACATTGGACGTGGGATCGTGAAGCTTGACCGTAGATGAGGGCTTAGAAATCAGAGATTTGAAAGAAAAATCCTTCGGAAGCAAAGGCGGGCTTCGCCGCGGTGAATTTATGCAGGTCGATTTCGCCATGGCGGAAAGTATAATCTTCACTGCGGCCAAGTCGCCACATGAATTACACAGTGGCGAACTCTTGGTTTTGCCGCGACAAAAATCCCTGAAACAAAAATGCAAACCCAAGCTACCTATCTTACCAAAATGCAAACTTAAAATCTTTCAACCACATTCATCATTTCAACCCAAAAACAATATGGATAAGAATCAATCCATAACCAATTTCTTAAAATCTTAATCTCATTTCCAAAATCGAATACTTTGCGAAAACATGCATTGTCATCCACAAAACCAAACATATATTTCATTAATGACAAAAGTAAGAGTTTTACAACGCTTTAGTGGGCATTTTGAGCCCCTTTAGATCATAATCCAAAATACAAAGTTTACAAAAACTAACATCGCTCAAAATGCGACTAAAGCATTGTTTTACATAATCTAACCTCAAAAACAAAACATGTAAACTGGAGTGATGCCTTGACTCTTGACTTACTCGATCTCTTGCTCACCACTTGAATGGGGGAGGAGAATGGTGGTGAGCTTAAAGCTCGTGGGTAATAGTCTTATAATCGAAAAACAAGCAAAAACAATTTTCAAAACTCATTACCATTGTACATTTTAGAAACCATAATAATTTTGCATGAAAAATCACCAAACACTTATTTCTCAAAATTCTCACTTAATCAAACAGTTCATGAGCAATTTTAAATCATGTATGCATCAAACTTACTAACATTTCAATAACACATAAGCACATCAGAATGGTTTGGGTAAATCCATAAACATGACGAACTACACATTTCCACTTAATGGTCCTGAGTAGTCGTAAAACTTGACGTACTATCGCAATTCCCCATGGGAGTCTTAGGTAGACGTAAACATGAGGGAGTCTATGAAGGAGCTCTGTGCCAGTTACAGGTAGGCGGGAGAAGCCTTTTCTTGGTCAACGTGCACGTAACATTCTTGAATGGATTACACCAAACCCATATATCATGTAATTCATGAATCGAAAATAGTTTTCCCAAATGGCACCTTGTTGGAAACTTGTTTTTCATGCACGAGAGATATTTCGAAAACAAAACATTTTCGAAAACCTGATTTCATAAACTTGCGTCTTTTAAAAAAGAATCATTTTCAAAATCTTTTCATAAATCATCAACACAATTCATGTAGCAAACATATAAAAATTTCACAATCCAACCAAGAGCAAATAAATGCAACATCAATGATGCAATTGAAACCATTAAGCATTCCTTGATTCAAAGAAAACAATGAGTGACTTATTTACTCTATTATAAAAATGTACCCACCTTGAATTCCTTGCTGACAAGCTTGCTTAGAGATGTCTTTACCCTTGCTCCTTTTGCCTCTTTTATCTCACTTGATTTCCTTAAACAATAACCAAAATTCCATTCAATTTGGTTTAGAAATCAGAAAGTCACACCTCAACAATTTAAACTACTTCTCATGCTAAAACAAAATTCTATATTCAACTTCCACCCCAAAATTGAAATCCTTAGAGACTGAATTTAGACTTGATTCCTTCATACAATTTGTATCCCTATGTCTCTAGTTTATAACAAATCAAAAGTCAGTCCATTTAAATAACTACACCAAAAGTTATTCTCAAAATATCAAAGCATGTTCTGTGCTGGAAAGTTTACCGCGACAAAAACCAAGTTCGCCGCGGTGAAATTGTCTGAGTTCGCCGTGACAAAACCAAGTTTGCCACGGTGAAATTGTCCAGAAACCAACTCTTAGAACATGCTTTGTGTCGCTGTGGCAAAAATGTCCACAAAGCCATTCCAAAAACGTGTTTTGGGATATTTTCCATCTTCTTACTTCCCACCTTTTACATATAACCCATCTTATCACTAACCTATCCCACCTTTTACATATAACCCATCTTATCACTAACCTATCTCTTCTACTTTATTTTCAACACAATTTCAATATAATATCATTCATAACAATTTATCATCTAGTTTTGATCATTAACCACACATAACATTTACATAAACCATTCATCACAACTTCCTACACATGTTCACTCTATTTTCACTTCTAAACAACCCTAAATATGCTTCATCTAACAATCAAGAAAGGTTAATGCTGATACTTACTTGATTAGCCACAAAGTCTTCAAGCTTTTCAAGAATTTCCAAAACCCTAGCTCTTCTCTTCTTTTTCTCCTTTCTCTCTATTTCTCTTCTTTCACTCACATACAAGACTACAATTAATTCTTCTCCTTTTATACCTTTAATGAGGGAGCAAAGTCCACTGTTCCATTCCAGTAATGCCTTAACCTTTTAACCTTTAGTGATCTTCCAAAAATGCCCTTATGCACCTTACATCATTAACACTTTAATTTCATCAATCCATGAAATAAATCCTCCTAAAATTGACATAATAATTTAACCCCAAATAAAATGATTTATCAAGCAAGACCACAAAATTTATTCAAATCATGCTTACTAAAATAATAAAAAAATTTGGGGCCCAACAATACATCTTCCTATTTCTTTGAAGGAGGAATATGGGGCTTTTTTATACTTATGTCCTGGACTGTGAATCTTTCTGTAACTTCTCTAGGCATAGACATGAACATGGCTCATGTTGTGTCACTCTTCATAACTTTTTCCACCACTCGATCTCTCTTCTAATCGGATTCTAGGAAGTATCTTTATCTCTAATTGATTTGTAAGGGATATATGCTAGCATATAGGCATATGCAAGGCTGTTCAGTAAAAAATTATCATTTTCTTCATTTTTTTGTTGAAATATCCTTTACTTCTTAATAAATTTTATCCTGATATCAAATCTTCTTAATTGCCTTTTACTGAACCAACAGAGTTTTCAATTTGTGTTTTAATGACAACAAAACATAATTACTACTAAAATTTTTATTTTTTGATGAAAAGAAATATTAGAATAAAATGAAGCTATAAACTCAAAAAGATAGTGTATGAAGTTGAGCAAAAGAAGTTAAAGTTGATAGCTGATAAAAATGAAGGTCAAAACAAGAATAAAAGAAGAACAAGGCTCATCTATATTTTTTATTATTATTGTAATGTCAATTTGCTAATTTGAAGATCCAAAAGGCTTACCATGCATAATCATTTCATCTTACTTCATTGCATGAGTTTTTACATTCATTAGAAAATCGGTATGCCATATTGGTTGACCGGTGCTGTTGGGTCCCGAAAATTTATTTATTTATTTATTTATTCGAATTAATTATTTTCTTGACTTATGGATTTATTCGTTAATTTTT